>PVHY01000063.1:0-227261 GCA_004024945.1 Uropsilus gracilis
TAATAATAATATAGTTAAGTGACATTAAATATTTATGCCAAGCCACAAAAAGGACACAATGTTGAATATTTCAATGTTATTTTAGTTGTGATATCTGAGTACTCAAATAATAAACAGAAAATTAGAAAATACATTATCAATTTCTTTTCGACCATATAACCTATGCATTCTCCAATTCTTGCCAGATGCTCTAGTATCTCATACTTTTGAAGACACACATCCTTTGGGGTATTTGCCTTGTTTAGTTTTAATCCCTGTTAAATTCAATATTCTTTCTTTATCCCTGCCATCTACCATTTATTAGAAAATAACATATTTACTTCCACCTTAAAGAAGTCATAGTTTCTGCTTACCTACCCAAAGAGTTTTGCTTATTCTTTTGCCAAACCAGGAAACAACAGAAGTAAAACAGGCAGAAATGGAGGGTCTGTGGCACTTATGCATGATAATAATACATTGTTCAATTGATTTAACCCGATTATGAATTGATACTGGTCATTACTTTTAAAATCAGTCTTGATTTTCTATTTTTCTACTTTACTTTTTACTAGACAGAGTATTTTGCCAGAATATTTCATATATATTCAATCTGGGGCCCAAGTGGCTGTTCTGTATTTTTATACATATTTATTTTAACCCCATCACTAAAATGTGCAGTTCTTGTAGAAATTTAACCCAACCAAACCATGACTGTATTAGGTTTACCTGGTATTTCAGATTTTCTAAAATTCAGTGATTGTTGGGAAGACACAAAATTAAACAAAAATGTGACTGAGTCTTGATCTAAATTACATTGGATTTAAATCATTGCTTGGATGGTTCTTATTTTTCAATATTAGGTCTCTTTTGCCGAAATGACAGACCCACCCTTTCACTAACAGCATTTAGAGGAAGGAATTTCTATTTTCTTACAGCATGAATTCAACACAGTCTGATGACCAAAGCAAGGTAATACTAGCCCAGCATGCATGTGATTTAACTACACAAGACTTGCATTTAAAGAACATGTAATATCCTTTTACTCGCCCTTAGGTAAAAGAAAGTTTCTAAATCCATTCTTTTGTGCTTCTTCAGGGAGAGAAAAATAGAAAATTAAGATGATTCCTCTGACTATAGACTTCAATCTGAGAGTTAGATGAGGAATGCAAAATATTGACCCCTTTCTCTTTTTGTGCTCCTGTACAAAAAGAGCTGAAAAGTGAAATCTGTGGAAAAAAGCTAAGTGTTCATCCGTTAGCATTTTACTGCTCAGGTACTACTAATACAAATTCAAAAAATGCTAATAAAGTCTGAAATTTCCCAGTAGGGGAGTAATGGAACACTTTTAAAAAAGGCACTTTCAGTTAATGACTAAGGCATTTTTTGCTAACAGCAATTTTGGCTTCTTATCCCAGGTGGAGAAAAATGCATTAAACAGGAGATTAAAATGTCCTTTCAACTGCTTGGTAATGCCAGCTGCTGCTGCAGGCTAAGGCATCCATGAAGTGGCATTTAGTTGATGGTGGTGCTGTTCCAGGGATGGAGAAAGTACAAAAATCCCACTGGATGGGGGTCTCTTTAAATATGCTGTATATGCACAAATAGCAAGTGTAGGAGCTGGGCTGAGATGGTAAACTGTACAATCTGTTCACTGCATTTTGGTTGCTAATTAAGAGGTGACATGCAGTATGAATGCACAGAACCTGTTGAAATTCTGTCAGGCTCTGTCTTTGCTTTCACATGTTTGAATGCTATTTAATAAGGCATCTTAATTGAAAGCAGAAAAAATATAGAAAAGTAGAGGACAAATATGTTGGATGGGCATTCTTCAACATGTGTGTGTGTGTGTGTGTGTGTGTGTGTGTGAGATTTCCAACCCCTCAGTGTTTTGCTCTAAGACAGCTACTCAACTTCATAAGCACAATAAGCAAATTCCATGATTTTCTACTTGCTGTGGGGGATAGAGCTGGAGTGGAAAGTTGGAAGCAAAACTTGCAAACACAAATGTGAACTTAACAGTGTCTCTGACATAAAGGAAAAATGGTTTCTCTTGCCAAGAAATACCATTTTTATGAGGAGTATTTAAGCAAAGAAGATGGAAAAAAAGGGAGGGCACTCTAACAGTGTATTGTGTGTATATTTTTATAGTTAAGGCATATTTTCTCTCAACCTTCCCTTCGTGTGTGAAGCCAGATTAATACCAAACTTTATTTTCAGCAAATTGGCTTCATAGATTAAACACAGTGAAAAATGAAAAAAGGTATAACAAGAGCCAAGGCCATTGGTTTTTGTGAAGCTGATTATGCTAGAAACAGAACACGTTGAAGTTTAACATAAGTTTAATAAGTATAATAATCCCATGAATGTAAAATTCCCTGTCTCCTGTTTCCCCATTCATATTTAAGGGTAATGAGTTAAAAGATACGAAGTGCTTGAGTTTGGTTGGCACTTAGTAAGGACTCAAAAGTCCTTTGTCTCTTGTTGTTTTAATTACTCAGTCTTTGGAGGTGTCAACAGACTTAGGAAATCTGATAATAAAATGTTTTCGCCTTAGAGTACCATTGCCTATGCTTCTGTAGGGGGCTAAATTTATTTGAATTGGTTTTACTCATATTAATTAGAGACTTTGTCTAACTCTAAATGACAGATAAAAATTGGTCATATTTAAATATATGTATATATTTACTTTAACAGTCATTTAGTGATCATGTGAAAATGCATGCCTTGAGTTTGAAGATTCCATTTCCATTTCTGTTGCTCTTCCCATCTCCTGATTTGTCTTGCTCATAAGTTTTGAGTAGGACTTCCATTAGATGCTCACAGGTATTGACATTCCAAATTTCCTCAATATCCTAGCCAGAAACACAAACTACTATGCTTGAGCAGGGAATTAATATGGAGCATTTGTCTTCATTTGAGATTCATAAACCATCTGTATTGTAGATGTACTGTAGTCTGAGTTTGTAGTCCACTGAAACTCTGAGCTAACAATAGGACTGTGGAAACAGCCATCCTTTATTACATAAATAACTATGGGATCATTTAAAAGAATAGCTTCTGCAAATGTGCTATACAAATTGCCATATACATACAATTGCTATTAATGCTGAAGTATCAGCATGAGAGATTCATAATTTCAACACTAGGAAAACTAAATATTGATATATATTTAATTTGGTAAATCTAGAAAACATGAGGTAGGGCCAGAAGTAGTATAGTGTTCTCATCTTTGATTTGATGCAATCTCCATAGAAAGAATTCAGTTACTTTTATGTAAAGGCATGTAAGGTACAATGTTCAAAAATATGTACATATGTATGTGTATATAAATACATATATATGTATATATGTATATATATATATGAAATTTTGAAATCATTAGAAATTCTGTTGCTATGGGTTTCCATAGCTTATTACTCTCTTTTTATCAATACTGGACTTGGAACTCTCAAGAAATACTGTTCTATGGCATTTAAGATACAAAGTACTTCTAGTGCTAAAGTCTGCATGAGTTGAGGTAATCTCCCTCACAGCTTTTAAAAGCTCCTGTTTTGTTACAATGGAGCAGAGTAGTTGTATAAAAAGTTCTATGTTCAGATGTTCTGGAATTTTTTCATATACTATAAGAATATAAGTATTGTTAGAGATTACAGATTGGTAATCACTAAGAAAGTAAAAACCATGCTAACACCCTCAATGACAAGCCACTTCATGATATTATTTGTCATAAAATTCTAGCTTCCTTGGTAAATGCCAGGTAAAAACATAGCAATTATATCTTATTACAGATTACTTGGTGACTGTTTCTAAAGTTTGTGTGACTCTATTTCTAAAGCCTGCCTCTGATTTTATAACCGAAATAATCTCTCTACCTTATAATTATTTGCTAAGAAAATACCCATCACTAAATGATTGACTCTGGCCATTTCCATTTAATTAAATGGTCAATGCCGACACATAAATACTTTTTTATTTAATAATAATATTTGTGCCTCTAACCACACAAGTAGCTTAGTTTCCAAGACAAATTTATTTTTGCATACAAAATGAATTTGATGTCACAGTCAAGTAACAACAAATTATCCAAGTGGCAATTATAAATTCTTGGACATTTGAAGATTAATAATAATAATAATAAATCCATATAGAGATGCTACATTAAAACCATTAATTGCACATGTTTATTTAATCATTGCCTAAATTAAACAGTCATAAGCAATATAATGATGCAATTCCACAAATTTTCTATTCTGTTATCAAAATATGCATAACTTTGTTCTAAAAATTTCCTTCCCTTTTGGTTTACAGCAGAGAACAGGAAGTAGAGAATTTATTTCTCCAGTCCGAGCAGAGTTTATGAGAATAGAGGGGAGTAGAACGGAACACAAAGGTTACTTATGGAGAAGAGAAAACAAATAAAATTTCAAATAGTATGAAACTGGAACTGTCAGAAACAGAGGGAAAGACAGACAATGTGAATGTTAGCAGAGAAATTCCTTAATTTCTAGAAACTTGATATTCTGGTACCCTGGACATTTACATTTTGTATGCTTGGGCTTTGCCTTGTGCTTTGCATAAAATTTATTAGTTTTTGTCCTTAAAAATTAACAAATTTATTCCATTATTTTTTCAACAATTATTTTCCCCAAGTGTTCCTGCCCTCTTTTACTCCAAGGAAGGATGCAAAGATTAAATAATTATAATCATTTTTCTAGTTTTCCTAGCTTAAAGACACAGTTACCCTAACATTAGAACACATGGCAATTAAGTGATGAGAAGTTTTCTGTCCCTTAATCTGAATTTTTTACAAAATCAATTCAAAATTTAATCTGAAAGATAATAAGCTGGACAATTATTTCAGAGTAAAACATCCTATGAATGGACTTTATAAAAGAACCAGAAAATAGTATTCTGTTTGAGTTGGTAGCTGGAAACTACACCATCCCTGTTACCATCACTTAGGATGGAGAAATACATTTTATACCACACAGTTTAGTCTTCTTCACCATACATGAAATATCACATTCTTTATTTAATTGAATATGGCTTCATTTTCCAGTGATATAAGGTGCCTCTCTGTCAGACCTGGATGGAAAAACCCCATCCCTGAAATATGTAGTGAATGAAAGGTGTCAGGAACAAAGTCCTTTACTGTCACCCTCATTAACCTTCCCACTACACCTTTTTCCACACAGCTCTAGTACTTCTCACCAAAAAAAAAAAAGGAAAGAAAGAAAAAGAAAAAAAGAGCCCTAGGATGAATATAGACCTCATAATATGATATGGAGAAATGTAGGTCATGAAAATTTCAAGCCTGATAGAAATAGTTAATGCTCATTTATGCAATGACCTACGTTGTTTAATTTATTTATAACTTCTAAATGTTATAACATTCTTTTAAAACTTATCTCCTGTCAGTTTTCTTACAGTGCCCTGGGGAAAATTTTAAACTTGAAAGTTCCAACATTTTGGATTTATCAAAGTGAAAGAATTTCTCAGATTCTTTTTTCACTGGGTTTCATGAATTTTTACATTGGAGAGTTAATATAGCTAAAAAAAAATCTTTCCATAAAAAAAAAAAATCACCTCTAGGCTGAGACCATATTTGGAGAGCTTCTGCTCCAAAGCAATTTTGAGGCTATTTACATAAGAGGAAGAAACTGGAATTTATAACTGAAATTATTTAAATGACAAAATTTGCTAAACTTGAAGCTATGATAATGTCTGATGAATATACACATTTTCAAGAGAAAATCAGATAAAATCATCTGGTTAAAATTCTAGTTTATGGTGAAGAAAACTTAGCTTAAGGTGTTATTTTAAAAGGATTTTCAGACAAATCTCAACTGTTTTTTAAAGAAAGATATTTATTCTTAATAACAGCAACTGACAGAAACGGTTAAGTGAAGCAGTCCATTTCACAGTCAACATGCCACTATTGTAGCATTTGGAGCCAAGAGAAAATATTGTGTTGGGGGCATATCCAGTAGTTAGAAAAACACTCTACATACTGAACCACCTGTGTGTCTGTAGGCATAACATGTACCTTTGATAAGTCTATACATACTTTAGAACTATAAATTTTTCAAGTTAAACGGCAGATCTAAGTAAACATTTTGTAACCTGAAAATTTAGCTAGTGCCTTTAGACATGATTTACACTCAGAATTTAGCAATTAATCATGTCATAATTCTCATACAACTGTATGTGGTGGTAGGGGAGGGTGGGATCTAAATTATTATTCACTGATTACTATCTAATTTAATAAGAAAAGTACAGGAAAATCACTTCTATAAGGATGTCACTATAAACATTGCTGCTATCTTCATTGTCTGCCAAACTACCCACAATGACTGGGTAGGTATATGCTATATAACATAGAACATTTCTTTTAAAAGCAAAGCAAAGTGAGACCTAAGGGAGGAATCCTTTTTGTTGTACATCTTTTTTTTTTTCTGTGTAATTGTGTGATTTTGTGATTTGGTTATTTTGAGACAATAGTTTGGTGCGAAAATTACACTGCGCAACTATTTTAGCTCACCTCCTTTCATGGCATTTTTATTCTTGTTTGGACTTTTATTTGTTTTGCATTGTTCATATTTGCATTTAAGGTGTCCAAAGATGCAAATAATTTGAAGGAAAGACTGTCTCCTGTCTTTCCTTCATCCATGAGTTCCTTACTCATAGGTTTTGTCTTCAGAGCTCACAAAAGTATCCTTACATTCTGTCCTTGGTCAAACAGGGATCCTGCTCTTGTTCCTCTATATTGGAGACCTAAACTATTACTCTCCTTCAAAAGTGTTAGCCCAATGTAGAATTGGACTAACCGTAGGGCAGGTGTAGTGGAAACTCTTAAATCCTCAATTAGATGACAATTCAGGCACTTTGGGATTCTCAAGTTTTCCCAGGGCCTGTGCTGAAAGACCTCCTAGGCCCTTCTTGAGATACCAGTATGATTTTTCAGAGGGGAAAAAGATGTTGAGATTGTATCAGCTAAGCATGGAGACAAAGTCATGGGGTGGAAACAAAAATGGTTGATGGCTATTCCAGGTTCCCAGAGAACTCATGTCTGCCTACAAAATGGGTGAGACTAGAGTCACTCACCCAGAAAAGTCTCTCCTAATCTCCCTATTATGGTCAAGTGCCTCAATGACATTTATAAATGCTAAGATGATTATGTGACAATGCTTGAAGAATTTTTATTTTATACTTTTTTGTATGATTTTTTAATCATACAAAAAGGTGAACTCCACCTTACTACAAATCTGTGGTCTCAGCTAAGCCAAAAAAAGTGGATGTCTTCTTGATAAATACATTGGCTGGCTCATAGTCGTGCTTAACCAATCTTTGCAATGACTGAATTAGAGCTCTCTCTCACATTCTAAATTTCCTCTAAAAAGTGAAAAGCTGATGACCTTACACTACATGAGTACAATAAGCCTTGCTATGTTTGGCAGGTGCAGGAAAAGTGTAGCTAAAGTTATCTTCTTGAGTTGATAATCAATTTTAGTGTACATTATGTGATTAGCGTATGTGTCATGGCATTTAGTAGTCATAACTAGTTGAGTTTGTGAGGACTATTTTTACCTTGACTTATTGACCTATCAATGCAGCTAACTAAAATGTTTAGTATGTATTTCAGAGTTTAAGTAATGACAATTAAGCTTTCTCTACCACTGGACACTTTTTGTTTTGTACTCTAGCAGGCTCTCTCTTTCTCTAACAACTGTGAAAAATTTTAGGTCTAATTCTCACAGGTAAAATCTCGGTCACAAGTATAACCAGGCCATCGCAGCATACAGATTGAAAAATGAAGGATGTTCCCCAAATAAAAATGAATGCATTTTGTATAATAGTGAGCAGATATGCACCTACTATAGCATTCAACAAACTCTCCTAAGAGATTTTAGATTCACGGTAACTTGATTTAATGAATTACAATCAATACCCTCTGTTACCAATTTATCACACAGAGAAAGAGAAGCTCAGGTGCAACCTTGCTTCCCAAGCCTACTTCCTGAAGGACTCTGCTAAGCATCCTTCAACTCTACTCTTAGAGCGGTCTGTCATCACTTCCTCAGTGGTGTTAGCAGGGATGGAGGTCATTGCCCCAAGTTATGAACTGTCATACACTGAGGATTTTATTTGACTATTGGGAAAATACCCAAGTTTAAGTAAAGAAGTATAACCAAGGTGAGAAAGAGCGAAAGTTAAAAATAGAGGATTCCAGCATCTACAGATTATTGTGCTTATGGGAACTACAAACCACTTGTGTTGATGATTCTTATAGACCAGTTAGCTTAATGATATAAGATGAGAAAGTGTAGAATCATTTGAATAAATGTTGCCTCTCTAGGGAACTGCTCTAAAAAGTAAAATTAATTTTTAATTTTTCATGTGTGTTTAGAATAGAGAAATGATTGGTAGCACATGCTTTGTAGTCTAGTTCTCCGAATTCAAAGTGAGACTGCCAGGAACTGCTCTTGTGACCTTGGACAAGTTACTTAATCTCTTTGTCCTTCAGAGCCCAGATATGTTGAATGGGAATATTAATAGATTCTACCTATTAAATTTGTTATGAGGATGTAGTAAACTGAAACAAATAACAAAACTACAGAGTGACATGTAGTAGTCATTTAAGAGTTGGTGAAGATAATACATTGTATTTGTGAAAAGAATAGTTTATATATATATATATGTATTATATACACTAAGTACTAAATTATTAAATTATTCTGCTATTTTAGGTATATGTTATGAACAACTCAAAATTTTTTAAAATGACTATTAAAACAAGGAGAATAATAAAAATAAGTAACACTACTGACTGTACTCCATTTAGTGGGGTTTTATATGCTAAAGATGAAACATTTTCTCCAAAGAGGAATTCAACTTGTACCTTTGGGAGATAGGCCAGCTTCATGTATATGATGATTCAACACAGTTCACTCTTCCCTTCAACACTCTTGAACACTGTGAAAAAGCAAAGTGATGTGAAATCAAAGGAATGAAAATTCCATTACCAAAATAAGGATTGTTTCTTGAATTTTAAAGGTTTATTATGATTTGTATAACAATCAGTGGTCAGGAAAGAGCCACAAATACTGACAAGATGGTGCAGAGTAAAACAGTTGTTTTCCAGTTGAAGATCAGCAGACTATCAATTCATTCTAATTGTCAGGTTTACTATCATGCATTCACTCAATTATTTAACAAGAAATAATCGTATATTTAAACTAATAAACCAGTGCTGGCATAAACTCTTAGAGAGTCACAGTCCCCTACATACATATATCCAATAGGACACTTTTGAATATACACTTTTCAACTTCTAATGATAGAGATTTTTTAAAGAACTTCATAGAAATCATCTAAATGAGACATTTCAATTATCTAACAGTACAAAAGAAGATGCAGAACTATAAAATGTCTCTGAGCATTTGGGTAAGTTCCTTAATATGTCTGGAGCCAAGAGTGTGAATCAAATTAAGATGATCAAGTGGAGAAACAGAGAATAATCCCCAAAATCAAATAATACTTTATTATATATATTAAAGGAGTTTGTAGCCTGAAGAGTAATATGGAGAATGATTTTGCCCATTAGAAAGATGACCTGTGACAATATAAACAGGTATAATGTCAGAGACTAGGAGCAGGACAACTATTTCTAGGCAAACTGGATACCAGACAGGAGATTTACCTTGCAGGTGGTCTGTAACTCCAATGTCATGGCTCATCTCCATGCTTCAGTGAAAATTAGTCCTTCTCTGCAGGTACGTTGGGCAAATCCAAAGTTCTTCCAGGAAATTTTTGAATTCCCAGGAGATCTACTTTAACTGACTACAAGTTTCTGTTATATCATTTTAGCTTATGAACAATCTCACTGTCTTTCAGCCCTGATATCATCCATATTCCCACAAATTTTTATATTGGGGTCTTGGCTAAAGGTTTAGAGATGTGAGAAATTCATAAGGTTTTAATACCAGAAGGAGACTCTACTTCTAGATGACATTCTGAAATCTCAGTTCCAGAAAATTACTTTTATGGCTGTAGGTAGCTAAATTGAAAAGAAGAAGAAGAAGAAGAAGAAGAAGAAGAAGAAGAAGAAGAAGAAGAAGAAGAAGAAGAAGAAGAAGAAGAAGAAGAAGAAGAAGAAGAAGAAGAAGAAGAAGAAGAAGAAGAAGAAGAAGAAGAAGAAGAAGAAGAAGAAGAAGAAGAAGAAGAAAGCTATCTTTCCTGACTGATGAGGAAACAAAATCAAGGGAGAAGACAAATAAGGCTGTCTGCTGAGCAAGCCAGATAGGGCTCCAAAGGCACAGATAACATCTTCACAAAAATTTCATGTGGTCAAGTTACTATTATCTCCAAGTTTACAAATGAAGAAACTGAGATTAGCTAGACTAACTGAAGATAAAATCAATCAGGCAAACTCATTGTTAAACCATCATTACTTCTTATTCTAAGTTCCATGAGTTGGCAGTAAGTCACATGTATGTTCTGACATCAGTAAGACAGCCAGCACACACCACACTGGGCTGTGCTTCTTTCTCCTCAGCTGTTCCCTGAATCCGCTCACACATTCTTGCTCATTCAGCATGTCTATCTTTTCTCTCTCTTTCTCTCTGTCTCTATCTCTTTCGCTTTTTTTAGAAGTTCACCTTTTGAATTCCCATGGCATCTACAAAATTTTCCCTGACATCCCAATTCTGGTAAATTCTCTCCACTGTAAATATCCCTAACTTTTAAGTTGTAATAATTTATTTGACAATTGTTACAAGTGGTCTTGAATTGTTGATTAGTTTCCATTATTTTTCAAGTTCCCTCTTAAATTGTAAATAGAAAAGAAAGGGCTGCTGCTAAGAATTATAGCTGTCTTATTTCTTACTCTTGCTGTCCTCTGGCCAAGTTCTAACAAATATGGAGTATATCAGAATGCCTTACTCATGGTGCCATGCTTCCTAAGTACTGTCAACATAATAAATATTATTAAACTAAAAAACATTGCCGTCTTATGACTGCTGTGCTGTGGGACTAGTTGCCTAGTTTTTTTAAAGCAAAGCCTTATTAGACAAGGCTAAGACTTTTCTTCTTAATGTATTATTTATGAGGCATCTAAAATATTCTTGCATTTTACTAGTAATTAGATTGTAAGAGTGAATGATAACACAATCCCTGTTCTTTTGGAGTTTGTAGTCCAGTGGATGGCAAGAAAAATAAATGGCCCATTAAATTTCAGAGTGATATCTATCGCCAGTTTTCCCAGAACCTGATAATTGTCTTCTTTTCAGCAAGAAAACCTTGAGAGTTGAATTTATTCTCCCACCCTGTCTTCATTTCATTTTTCAGAGTTGTTTCCTGGAGTGCACCGTACTGAATTTCTTAAATCATGACTTCATTCTGTTCCCCAGTTCTCTTTTGCTTTGTATTGCAAAGCTTGTAATTTATGGTAGGTTGCTTATAAAACAGCTTCCAATGGACTATCTAGACCATATTTGACAGTCATGCTCTTGTATAGTCTCCTTTTCTGATCAGAGACTGAAATCAGTGGTATGTTCACAACAAACAGAACTGGCTAAAACAACTACCTGACACTGGATTACAAAGTGCTGGCTTTCACCTCATGCAACCTTTCTCTGACTTGTCTTGAGAGGTCAGTCTGGTGAAGGAAACTACCATGTTGAGAGCCATTCGCAGAGTGGTTCATGTGATCAGAACTGAGGGCAAATTCCACAACTGCCAGCCAGCAATGTAGGTTCTCTGTCCAATGTTACAGAACTAAATATGACCAACACCCACATTCTTGACCCAGAGACTGAGGCTATAAGTGTAAGAGCTGCTATCTTTTGGGGTAATTTGTGAGACAGCCTGGAGCAGATTAGACATATCATGCTAATACATGAACTTCCCATCTAATCTCCTACCCTCATTTTCCCCAGAGATCTTTCTAACTTCTCATAACAGGTCTTTCATTTAACTACTTTCTGAATTGCCAGTATACCTTGGTGAAGGTTACTTATACCTTATCAGAAGCTAAATTTTTACCACCACTGTAATAAAATTAAGAATAAATTACAAATAAGGCTATGGAAGCATTTTTCTCTACAGGAACATTCTTTTAATTTTGAAAAAAAAATATTCTTTATTGCTGTGATTGGCAATCTCTTTCTTACTGGCCCAAAGAGTGTTCTTTCTACTGTAGTCAGACAAATCTTTCTGAAATGCACATATTCTCATTGCAATGATTCCACTCAGCTCCAGCACTTTGAGACTCTCTCACTGATCTCAGGTAGATGAGAGACCTCTTTAGAACACATGAGTATTGTTAGTTCACAGTTCTCCAGTCTGGTGCTCTTATTCTTCTCACCCTTGCTGTCTATGACTTCAGTTTCCTGTCTGCTCTTTTGGCCACAGCACATTTCCACGTCCTGTTTCCTCTTCTGGGTTTAACTAGTGACTAAGAAGTGGCTCTAAGGTCATAGCTCATCACTCAGATCTTACTTCTTCATTCAATTTCCAAATGCTTCTCATCTATGTTTACCATAAAAGTCTCTTTCAAAGGAAAATCCCAGTTACAACAGTAAGCTCCTTCATGAGAGTATCGGCATTCACATATCCACAGCTAGATTATCTTAGCCAAGTATCACGATGCCCAATAATAGTAGTATATGACAAGTATTTGTGAGTAAATGAATGACCTCGATAGCACCAAATTATTGATAAATTACATAGCTGCTAAATAAAATTGCATAGTTTAATTTGTTTTAATAAAACCAGCGTTCCAAAGAGATAAGAAGCAAAGGGAGAGTTATTTTTGAAAGATTGTCCTAGATGTTCATTTATGTTTTTCTGAAGCTATAAAGCCTAAAATAATAACAATTTTATGTTGAATGATATTTTATATATACAAAAATAAGAATATAGTATTAATCTATAGCTTGATGAATTTCTGGGCTCCTTTGACCAAATTTGATGAAGTATGGAATTCATTCACAATGCATACTAGTCACCTGATTAATAACTGATTAGTAATGAATCTACTTTTCAAAACTGGATTTATCATACACTATAAAATTTAAGCATCCCTAACACCCTGAGGAACACAAAAGCCCACTTAAAACCTGAGGGTGCTTGGTACTCTACTTTGCACAGCTATATCTTTCTTGGCACTATCACTTTTCAGTGAAATAAAGCTTATAGTTTTCTTTAATCTTTCTTCTACTGATTAGTGTCCCTGCCAGAACTCATTTTTAAAATAATGCTCAAAGCTTTTGAAATATTGAGTTCTTCAAATTTAATTTTCCTCATTTTGTTTCTTATTTATGCTCTGTAAATAAATATATATATTTCAAATTGAGACAGACCTTGAAACATAACGTGTCTTTATATAGCTGCGATCCACCCACTCAGAAGAAAACAATTCATGAACATGGAGTTTAAAATATATCATAAAATTCACGCTTCATGCTGTGCCAATTTAACACAAACATGCCACATCCCTTGCATTAATAACCGTAGATGATGACTGATAGAAGTTCACAAGATTGCAACTTAAAATCAGTTTATAGATCAGAAAATAATTTGAGTAATGAAATATACATATACATAAGAATCATAGCTGCATGAATACACAAATAACCAGACTCTACAATGCAATCAATACATGAGATTTTACATTTATACAGCAATTAGGTGTTTATGCTTTTTATTTTTCCTCATCCTTCAAAGTGGGTCAAGATATCCCTTTTATTTTTTTTTTTTTCTAGCTAGAAGAAAAAAGCAATAGTTGATATGCATGGGATGAGAAAATAATTTTGTTTAATTCTGACTACCTATAATATGTTTTTCATCCTTTACTGGTATTTGTGAGATAATTCAGGCTATTTTTTTAAATATTTCTAAAAATGTCATATGAATTATATGATCTAAAACATAATCACTTTGTAGATTATTAAATCTGGTGATGCCACTTGTTAGCCATGTTTAAAATAATTGGCATGTAAAATGGTAAATAATATTGAGCATTTTGTGTAGGTACTACAGATATTTCGAGCAACTAATATATATTAAGAGAAATCAATTTACATTTATTTTTAATGTCTCTGAACAACATGTAATTCTAAGTTACTAAACAGTGTTTCACGATTCCCAATTTTCAGTCTTTCTAAAATCAAATCAAAAAGCAAATTTTTCATTATTTTATTCCTGTTTCTTACACCAGCAAAGTACAAGTAATTTTTGGAAATGAAAAGTATTAGAATACCAGTGCTAGATGCACAGGTCAAATCTCATTTTAAGGTGATTTATACTAAAAAAAAAATGACTTGTAAAGCTTTTCTTCGAGATGGTCTTTGTTCCAGTGTACACCTCTCTGTTTTGAATGTGAAGAGGAAAAATGACAGAAAAAAATATTTGAGCTGCTGCTCAGGAAGAGGTAAAAATTGTGACAATCCTCAATAATGAAATCAGAGGACAACATGTTATGTATTTTGTTGGTACATTTGCAAATGATACATTATTCAAAAAATACTAGACAAGAATTTATTAAACGAGAATTAGCAACTTCCTTGTTATTATTGTTTTAACTTGTTTGTGTTTTCTTTTTGCTTTATGTTTGGTTATTAAGGTTCAGATTTTATTATATGTGGGATACAATTTATGTTTTGAATTTATTAAACAAGGCTAATTAGAGTGGCGTTTTTTTGGCCAAAATATTTTCCCATTTTTCTATAAAACAGTGTTTTAATTTTACTATCTCCCAGCAATTAGCTGTGATTCTCAATTCAGTGCTTAGCAAATATGAGGCTTGCCACTCTCAGGTCTGGTTGTCTTGTGCATACCAAGCCATGCTCTTTCCTTTTGCCAGTGTGAGGCAGACTAGCCTTGAGATCTCTGGGTTCATATTTTGAAGAACAAAGAGGCAAAATATGGAAGGAGTTAAGATCTCTGAATCACACATACAAGAAAAGTACCCATAGATTATAAGTTTGTTTGGAACTTCCCTTGAGCAAGAGCTAAACTAATACACTAACACAATGGATTTTTATTCAACAATAATATTTTAATTTCAAGTCAATATTGTAATTGAAGTGCAAGTTATATACAGAAAACTTAACCCCTTGGGTATATAGTTTATATGTAATCATCGTAACACAGTCAAAATAGTAGAAATTTCTACATTACTCATATCTCTTTGTAGTCAATAGTTTTAAACATTAAAGTCATGAAATTCCTAACAACTGCTTATCCTGCTTCATTTCTCACTAACTTTGCCTTTTCTGAAATGTAAAATTAAATATTATACAATATGTAGACTTTTGAGTCATCTAGCATAAACATTTGATAACAATTTCATTGCATGTGTCAAAAGTTCATTCCTTTATATTGACAAGCAGTGTTCCACTGTATGAATATATCACAGTTTAATTTGCCAGTTGGAAGACACTTGAGTTGTTTTCAGTTTTTGGCATTTGTGAATAAAGCCAGTGTAAGCATTCATCTACCTACATGTTTTTTGTGTGAACGTACATTTTCAAATATCTTGAATAAGTACTCAGGCATGGGATTACTAAGTAATATGTTGAATATATATATATATTTCATATATATATATATATGAAACTGGTAAATCATTCTGTGAATTTTTCATTCTCATCATAATGTGCAAAACTGCTGTTACTTTGTGTCTGTATCATCACTAATAAAGTACTAGTTCAACATTCTTAAATTTGTTTGACCAGGTTCATAAATATGTAGTGGTACTTTGTATTGGTTTTCTTTTCTACATGAAAAATTACCACAAACTTGACTCCTGAAAGCCACACAAGCATATTATATCAAAGTTCCTGAAGATCAGAAAGCTAGATGTGGCTTAGCTGGGTTCTCTGGGTGAGATCTTGTCAGACTGAAATCAAGGTGTTAGGAATGCAACTTCTTTTGAGGTTCTAGTCCTCTTTTAAGCTATTCAGATCACTGATAAATTCTGATTTTGTTTGTTTGCTTTTTGTTTTTTTTTTTTTTTTTTGGTTTTTTATCTGAGGCACAGGTTGTTTTCTTGCTGACTGTTGACCTTGGAGTCATACTTAGTTCCTACTAGTCTCCCATTCTCAGGTCCTCTCACAATATGGATCTCTCTTTTGAAGCCCGTAGGAGCAAATCTGTTTGACTTTTTCTTTCTCTGACCATTTATCTATATAGATTGGGCCCACTAAGATATCTGCAATCCTAATTAGTTCAAATGAACTAATAAGAGACCTTAATTATATCTGCAAAAATCTCTTCATCTTATCTCTGTAAGGTAACATAATTAAAGGAGTGATATCCTACCATGGTTTCAAGTCCCACCCAAACACTTGATGAGGAGGATATACAAGAGCATGATCTCCAGGGTTAGGGGGTCATCCTACTTTGCTAATTACCATAAATACTGTACCATGCCTCTTATATACATTATGGTTTTCATTTACATTTCCCAATGATTTGGGATGAGGAACATTCTTTGATGAAGATGTTTGCAAACTTTATTTCTTCTTCAATGATGTGTCTTGAATTTTTGTCCATTTTTTACTGTTTTGTTTCCTATCATTTACATTTAAGAATTTGTTATAAGTTCTGGACATAAATCCTTATCAGATAAGTGTTTTTGCAAATATATTCTCTCATATGTTCTTTTCTTTTAATTCTTTGAAAAGCAAAGTTTTTAACTTTCATAAATTCCATTCTTTATGGTTTCTATATATATAGTACTATATTTAAGAAATACTTGCTTAACTCAAATTCATAAGGATTTCCTCCCATGTTTTATCTAAAATGTTTCTAGTCTCAAGTTTTACATTTAGGTTTATGATTCTTTTTTAAGCTAATTTTGTTTTGCATACAGGTAATACTGAAGTTAATTCTTCTGGTCATGGGTGCCCCATAGTTCCAGTATCACTTGTTGAAATAATTATTCATTCTCCATAATCTTCACAATTTCACCAAAAGTCAATTCTTCTTGTATGTGAATCTGTTTCTTTATTGTTTGCAGTTGAGTTGTGTTTCCCATCTTTCCAATAAAACACTATCTTGATTACTGTAGCTTTAAAACAACTCTAAAGTCAGATGATTCTTTTTCCTACTCAATGTTCTTTAAATTACTGATATTTCATTTGAATTAATATTAATATGATGTCAGTTGTGTTTTAATTTCTGTGTGTCCTTTAATACGTAGTGATATTCCTTTCTATTTCTAGTTTGCTGAGAGTTTTTTATCAAGAACAGGCATTGTGTTTTCTCAATTGATTCTTCTATGTCTATTGAAATGATCATTATTTTTCCAGTTTTTTATTTTCTCGGTATAGTGAAATTACTTTGATTTGTCATGATCTATTTGCATAACAAATATATATTATATATTTTATATACTTTTAGTCTTATATTTTAATTAGTGTTAGATTTGCATCATTTAATGAGGAACAGTGGGCTATGGTTTTTATTTCTTGTATATCACTATTTGAAAATTTTTAGGGCTATGTTGGCTTCAAAAAAAGTCAAAAAATGTGTTAAAAATCATTTTTTGAATCACCTTTGCCTCTTTCTTAAGTGTTTGGCAAAATTCACCGGTGAAGCCATCTAGTGAGTGAGCCTGTATAAAGTTTTCTTTGTTGGAGATTTTTAATTACAAATTCATTACATTAATAGATTTAAACCTATTGAAGTTATTTTTTTTTTCATAAATGAGTTTGGAGGTTTGCATCTTTCAAGGAATTTAGCCATTTCATCTGTTGTCAAAATTTTGTAGACAAAAGTTGTTAATAGCGTCCCTTTATTATTAGTTTAATAGCTATGGGCTCTTTTACTTCATTAAGCTCATATAATGTTGGTAATTTCATCTTTTTCTTTCCTTGTTAAGTCTGACTCAAGATTTACCCACTAATTTACCCAATTTTTATTTTTCTTAAGTTATTTTTTCAAATAACCAACTTTGATTTTAGAGATTTTCTGTTACTTTTTTTTTTTGGTTTGCCATGTCATAGGTTTATACCTTTATTTTTATTATTACCTATCTTCTGTTTACTTTTGTTTTCTTTACTTCTCCCAGTTTATTAATATGAAAACTTTGATTATAGACTTTTTTTTCTTTTTACAATAAGCATTTGGTATTATAGATTCCCCTTAAAGTACCAAGATAACTACATTCCAGGAATTTTGATTTGCTACATTTTTATTTCCATTCAATTTAGAATAATTTCTAAATTCCTTGAGATTTCCCTTCAGACTATGAGTTATGTAGAAATATGCTATTTCATTTCCAAATTTTTGAACATTATGTATACTTTGCTATTAATTTTAAAATTTTAATTTAAATTTTATGATCAAATGATATTTTTGTATAAAAATTAAATATCATTTATGCCTTAATAAAGACATGTGCTTGACTATAACATGACAATGGTCATCAGTCTGGTCAGATGAATTGGGTTTACCTTTCATCATTTGTTTTGTCACCCTCAGTATACCACTGACTTCAGATTTCTTTAGATGTTCTTCTGGTGGGACAGGTTTGTCAGTATGTTTTCTCAGTCACCCCCACCCCCCTGCCCCAAATTGGCAATTTCCTCTGTGCTGTATCCCAGAGATAATCTCTCTTCCTGGTTTGACCTCCACTGGGAGTGCACTGTTGTTTCTTACTCTGAGTTTGGGAGCATAATATAGAAGACAACCGAGGTTCTTTCTTCTTTTTAATGTATCAGTCTTGTCCCTGGCAAGAGAATTCCTCAGGTACTTCACTGTCTCTCAGTGCTGCAAGATCACTCAAGATCTTGTTATCATGCAGGGGTGATGTAAGGAAAACACTAAAACCCCCCAAACCTACCCATTCTAAATGAGTTCTGCCATTCACCACATAAAGACAAAATACACCATAGAATAGAAAATTTTTAATAGAAAACAATTTTAATATAATTAATTTGCAATAAAGAGAATAAAAAGAATATAGTTTCCAAATGAAGCATTCAGAGTTACCCATCCTCTCATGGGCATGTGCTAACCAAACAGGGGTGGCCAAAGCAGGGCCACTGAGAACTGAAAGCTGCCAAAAGTCTAAGGCACCTTCTGGTGGGGACCCATAGGAAAGGGGCAGAATGAGTTAGGCAAGCATGGAAGGAAAAGACCAAGATCAAAACCCAAGTCAACATAAAGGCTGCCATTGTCAATTTTTTCATGAGTTTCTCACCACTGTTTCTGTCTCTTTCATCTGTTTCTCTCCATATCCCCCAAGTCCCTGGTATTAGTACAAGCCAAGTGTAGGAATTCATCACATCTCTCTGATCTACATGCTTCCTTCTTCTAGATCCCCATCTCTCTCAGCTTTTCCTCCTATTCCTTTCTAGCTTCTCACAGTTCAGTTCCAACCTTCCTTGGGTAGGCAGGGTTCCTGGATCTTCCCCTTTCTATAGATCTCACACTATTAGAATCGGGGACATCTATAGGGAGAGGCTCTACTTTCTCCTATCTCAGGTGCATCGGAGAGCCAGGAATTACCCCCCACACACACACACATGTTAAGATCCAATGTTTCTGGCTATCCCTACAGTCACAGCCTTGTCTTTTTCATCTGTACTAATAGGGAGTCTTTCTCATTCTCTCTGGCTCTCTCTCCCTGCCACCCCAATATTTTCCATGGCATCTGTGGAAATTCATGGAAAAGAACTTTCAAGTAGCCTGTGAAGCCGCTGCACAGAGTTTTCCATGCAGAGGAACAGATGTAAACTCCTGTGTCTGGGACTTCCATGCGTTCTGTCATTTAGCAATGTGTTGACTATTTTAGCTGAATTGTCCTAATTTTCCTTCCTTGCCATGATCCAGGTGAGTCAGTAGTTGAGAGCCCTCTCTCCTGGATGCTTTTGTCTTTCTTTAGATTTCAAGTTGGTGGACAATCCTACAAGTATTTGACTGCAATAAATTTATCCTCTAAAGCAGTTTGTCTTTTAAAAGAACATAGGTCTGATGAATAAATGTATCTTGAAAAAACACATGCCACTTCAATGAAAGGTTATGCTCTAAATCAAGACAGATGCTATTAAAGTTAATATTTGTCAAATAGGTCCCAGGTACTATACTAATTACTCTCACTGGACTTTTTTATTTTTTCTTAGTGAGAAACTCAGAAGAAGATAATTATCCACAGATCAAAGATGAGAAAACTGAGGCAAAGGGAAGTTGAATTATCCAAGTTTACATACTTCATTAAGTAGGTAAATTCGGACTTTCAACCTTGATGAAATTCCACATTGGAATCTCCAAACTCTCTGTGATCCAACATTATTAAGGTCATGTGTGTATAAATAAAAGGAAAAAAGAATTTTATTGAATGTGAATTGTATACAATAGCAGATTCCTTTCAAATGGAGATACTTTAATATTTAATTTAATTACCTATTTGAAATTTATTTTTTACTGATGTTTGTTTTTAAACTCATAGGTTGAAATTCTCCCTAATAACCACAAATGTCTGTTAAGTTAAATTGTCATGTTGCTGAAATATTATTTATAAATAAAATTTTGACTGTTCAAATATAAATAAAATATTATACACTATATTACTCTTCAGAGGAAGGGCTCCAGTTTTGCTTATCAATAAAGAAAATGTCTTATTTAATTATAACTTAGCAATCATTATACTTTTAAATCTGTGAAATGTTGTCAGTGTCAACAGGTTTTTCGAGTGATGTGCTTTCAAAATTCCAACAACTCTCCAAGGTTAATCTCTCATGAAGCCGGAAAAATATATTAGTCTTTGGAGCTACTTTGATTTGCAGACTCTCTGGCCCTTTGCAAGTTTTATAACCAGTAGCAAATCTCCTAGCTCCTTCATAGGCCAAAATTTTATCTTGGTAAAGACCAGTGTTCCGTCATCTCTATGGGGAAGTATGTTCTAATATTCAGTCAACTCATTTAAAATCAAGTGTTGGGAATACAGCCATGAAAAAAAAAAGCATGTCACTTAGTAATTTATACTGCATAATTTTGTATCACTTACTATTTATTAAATTTTAAGGTATCTTATTGAGATGTGTCATATATGTTTCATGCCTCCTCTTTGGAATCAAGTTGAAAATTGCCTATATCTTTATGCGGCCTGCTCCTTTCTCTTCAACCAATATCTGAAGTCAGGTACTTGGTTATACAAGATTTTACATACCACAGGCATGGGTCACAATAAGAATTTATTTTTTTCTGATTTTTCAACCTCAAGTTTTTTTTTTCTCTTATCCTAGTACCATAATAACTGAAAACATTCATAAATCTCAAGAAAAAAAAAAAAACAGGTAACTATAGTGTTCAAGAGAATCATATTTGTGAAATTAAATGTATATATAATTTATTTAACAAATTTACAATCAACTGTAAACACAGATATTTAGTAAGTGATGAATGTGATATTTCTATAACTTTTTGCATTATTTCTATATTTAATCTTATTTGACTTTTGCTATATTTCATACATAATTTTACATACTGATTATTCTCATTGCTTTGCAAACATTTGCTCTGTTGTTTTCACTGCTATTATTCATAAAGAATATTTAAAATTTTACCCAGTAAATGTACCATAATTTGCTTTCTTAACGATCGACATTTAATTATCTATTTTTGCATAGCAAACTAGCCTCCAACATAGTAGCTTAAAATGCAATTATCTTATTTTTATGATTCTATATATCAGGAATTCAGAGGAAGTTTAGGAGAAAAAGCACTCTCTGTTCCATAATATCTGGGGCTTCTGTTCTATTTGGTAGAATGACTAGGGTTTGGTTGAGATGTTTGAATGACTTCAGCTAATATGTCTGGGTCCCTGATTCTCTTACAGATGGATTATCTAGCTAGGTATTTTGACTCTATCACAATGTAGTGGTCATAGGAACTTCAAAAGATTTATACTATTGCTAATTTCTTTCCAAAGAGATAGCAGGGGCAACCATATTTTTGAAGACTTAGAACTGGGACTAGGAAAATGCTTCTTCTCCCATTTTCTGTTGATCAAAACAAATCACTAGACCAGCTCAGATTCCAAAGGAGGAAAAAGAATACTCTTACATAGTAAAACAGCAGTTACACGTTGAATTGATGATGCCCATTTTTGAAGATTATCTACCAGACTGTATAATTCATATTCCAGTTGTCACACTTTTCTGCCTTGCATAATTGTGCTTAAAACCTTCCCAGACAAATTCCAAATAGAATTTGTTATTACAACCCGTCCCCCAAATCTGAGCATATTAATCACATCTTTGCAGTTTTACTAAAGCTTTGTAGTGGCATAAAGAAATGATCAAGTACACAACCTTAGTGTAAACTGTTCTTACTTTATCCGCAGAAAATAAGAATTTTTATACCAACTGCTGATAGGACCTTTCCTCATATCATTGTATATGAACATAGCAACTTCTCTGCATACTTTTCTAGAATTTAGAAGTGGAGGGAATTTTAACAAGTTTTGTTATTAAATATTTAAACCACATATGAAAGTAAAGGAAGTAGTGTAAGTCATACATTTACAGCAGTCATTCAACTCCAAGGATTAACAATGTATGGCCCACCTTGTTTCTTTTAGACCTTTTCCCACCTGGTTATCTCCCCCCCACAACCTCTCTAAGTATTTCAAAACTAATTGAAGATGCATAATTTTAACTGTAAATTATTCAGTAACCTGGTAGTAGGTCCAAGTGAACAGTGTTACCCCAAAGGGTTGTCATTACAAATTTCACTCTATTTAGGATGTCTTCATTTAATAGTGCTAAAAAGATAAAATCCTCTGTAACTTAGAACTGAGAGCAATAGTTTGTTATATATTTCTTATGCATAGATAAATAAATTAATTATAGATTCATCCTATGTAGTCAAAAATATTTCAGGTAAAAGTCTTAAAGGAACAAAATTGGAGATCTAAGGAAGATCTAAGGAAGTCTGAGGAAGAGGGGTATGAATCAAACTTGGAACTGGGCATAAGAGGCACAACCTTATGCTTCCTGTGGGACATGGAAAGAGCCTCTGTTGCAGAATTTCTCTCAGGACAGTAGAAGGACATTCTAAGGTCAGTACAATGAGTTCATCAAGATTATGTACATGAAGTGCAAGGTCCAACGGTATGCACTCTTTCTCAACAGGTCACATCATATTTCTGGATCTGCTATAATGGAACTTGTCATCACCAGCAGTGGAGCCTGAACATTCTTATGGCAGCACTTCTTAATTCAGCAATCTGGCAGCTTATATTTTTTAACATCAATATCACTTATCCCCCTACATGATCATGATTAATCCATACCAGGAAATATTTGAATTATACTGGTTATTAAAACTCTCCCCTTCCCTGAAATTCTTCTAGTTCCCCCTACCTCAAGGTTTACCAGAATGTCTCATCTATTAATAGGCCACCCATATCATCTATTTTTATGATGGAAGTGTTACAACAGACCAGGAATATAATACCCATTATTAAGCTAGACCTCACCCATAGCATCTGATTGAAAGCAAACACTGGAAGAAGTTTGCTTAAGCATCAGCTCTGGGATTTAAACAAAATGTCCATGAGTTAGTTTACATATTGAAGTAATGGTCATCAAGATGGCTTGTGTTTTTAGTGGTGAAAAAGAGAGATTGGAAAAAAGACTTGAAATGCTAGTGTCTTTCATTATGACACAATTATAAAATTTAAGTTAAAAAATGTGAATCTCCATAGTTTTTTGTCTTGCTATATGCAAGACCCTCTTTTCTATGTATGGGGGTAGGTCTATTTGCCAGCATATAAGTTTCAAGTTACACTTAACTTGAAGTTATGAGTACCACTTGGTTAGCTTGAGATCTAAAAAGATGAAAAAAAGGATTTTCTATGCTGCCCAAGATAACTGCCCCTGATGGACTACTCTGGCTGTACAGGGGAGGCAGATAAGAATTGTTTCAAACCTAGTGGGTTCTGAAGGGTAATCCTAATGCTGTGCCTTGAAGTCAGTCATGGTTCCACATAAAGAAGTGATATTTGAGACTATAATATGGTAAATCTTCACTTAATATGGCAGATAGGATCTTGCAAACTGCAACATTAAGCAAAACAATATTCAGTCAATCAAATCTGCTCATAGTCATTTCATTCTAGGACTGCAGGGATTGCTTTTTTTCTCAACATCATAAAAAATAATGTTGAATGAAATGACATCACTCAAAGACCTGCAATATGTGTGAGAGATACCACTGCTCACTTACTCATAGGTTTGTTTTCTTTTTTTTTTTTTTTTTTGGAGACTTTTTTTAATGGGAAAAAAATTATGAGTTCATCTTGATACTTCCAATTCCAATTCACAATTCTTTGCTTATTTTCATTAAGTTTAATTTTTATTTGTTATCTCCCTTCTCAATGAAACTGCAAGTGTTAAAGTATGGGAAAGTGATTTTTTTAATGTTAATAAGAATTCCATGGTTATGTTCTTACTTGAGAACATAGATTTGATTACATCAAATATCTGCAGCTTCTTAAGATATCAATCATGCCTCAACAAAGTGCTTAAAATATTTTTTTCATAAACTGTTTTTGTTGTTGTTGTCCTCCAAAATATATTCTTTGCCTCAAAGATAATAAGGTTTGTTTTGTCAAAATGACTATTCATCTTATGTTGACTTTCAGATATTAGTTGTGTATATTTCAATTTAGCATTGTTTTATAAATTTTGTTCAAAGGTTCATATGATTCAGATTCCAGTAATTAAGACCAGGTATATTTTGGAAACGTCTGTCTTCAACCTCTGTCCATCTTAATCTTCTGCTGCTCTCTCGTATAGGAAACATTTAAAAGCTTACACTTCAATTTTTTTAAAACAAATAAATAATGTAAATGTATGCATGTGTGTGTATGAGGTCAAGGAATGGTAGATCATAAAGAAAGGTTCTAAATTCTGCAGTCATGCCCCACCAATGTTTTTACCAAATTACTTAGAAAATAAGAATCTTTACATATACATTTAGATATATAAATTAAGCAAAATAGACTCAATAGAGAGAAAAGTATAAAAAGTTCATAATTCACTACAAAAGTTATAGTATCTAAATGACAATAATGTTTTTCTTCACTGGACAAAATTTGTTCTTTTTCTTTATGAGAGATTATGAAAACCATAGAAACTTATAGGATTGTAGATAAACTAATAATGGTATTTTGTTAAAGTTGATAATTCAGAAAATTCTATACCCCAAAAGTAACTACCATCAACAAATGGTAGATTTTCTTTCTGCAAACTAATATCATAGTTTGTGTGTATATGTATTTCACTGAAATTAAATAGAATATAATTTATCTCTATGGAGCTGTTCTATTTTTTATGGTTAACATAGTAATTTTCAGTGCTATGAAGTATCACTTAAAGTAAGAGTTTGAGTAGTTTCATACTATTTGCTTTTATTTTCACCATTGCAGATAATGCTGGCAGTAATTAACCTTATTTGCAAATGTTCCAATTGCTATCTCATGCTTAAGACAACTGCTAAAGATAGAATTACTAGGGCTAAATTGCAAGTGATTTCTTTCCTCCTTTCTCCTAACTTCCTCATTCATATCTTCTTTTTAAGGGAAAAGATTTGTTGAAAGAATATTGTGTAGCTAACAGGTTAAAAGTAAGAATATGCTATTCAGTAAAATAGTAAAAATAATTATCTGGGACCTTAGCACTGGGAATAAATGGAGATTTTCTATATGTTGGCTACTGACTCAGTTCCAATTATTTACAAACCCTGTTTGTCTCTTTAAAATCCATATTCTTAATAAAAATAAGATCTGACCTAACCTGGGTCATGCTACCTTCAAAAATTTCCAAATTATCAGAATCTTTGATCAAGATTGATGAACAAGTATCTAAAATGATTGATGCTGGTCAGATAAGAACAACATAGCACTGTAAGTAATTTCAAGAAGTGATATACTACAACCAAATTCTTTGGTGGCCCAAAATGTTATATACTTGAATTAACATAATCAACTACTTCATACTTTAGTCCTCCCCACACCCCCAATAGACAATAAGCTCCAAATCATCTTTTAATATCACACCCATATAGCCTGGTTTTAATGTCTCTGAGTCCATCTCTGTGCTGTTCATTTCTCCTTTAATTATGTTGCAATATCTGGTAGAATCTATATTATTAATTGCAGCAAATCTGTAGAAAAGAAAATAAGAACTATAAATGACAAAATACAGTAGAGGAAAAGAAATTCTTTTTATTAAACATTTCCCCACTTTACAGGAAAGTCACTATGCAAAATGGTCACGGTTTTCCAGAAAATTATATCTATTTTACGATTTGAAAAAAATAAGCAAAAGAATGTTTCATCATACCCCTTACAACAATGAGCATTAAAAAATTCTTGACTGACAAAAATATTATTGACTTAATCTTAATATTTAATATTGATATGATTTTTATTTTTTTTTACAAACGTCCTATTGCGAGTAAATGTAAATGTGAGTAAATGTAGTATGATTACTGTTTGTAGAGGGACATACTAAAGATACCTTTAATATATAAAGCAAGTACTAGCTTAGAGTTCTGATTATCTCTCAGAGGATGAGATACATCACAGACACACACATTCACTTTCTCAGATGGTTTGTAGTTCTGCTTTATTACCTAATTTATCTACATTTCATATCTCATAAATAATAGCAGTTATATGAGAATAGTATATAATGTTAAAATATCTGACATGGAGTAGGGGAACAGAAAATACATATAATATTTTATTAAAAGTAAAGTTGAAATAAGGATGACTATAGCACATACCAGTAAATTCTAAGGTACATAGCATAAAATCAGAATATTTTAGTGTATGAACTATACCTATACCTCATAATTTTTGTTCCAATTATAGGTATATACTATACCTCAGAAATACCTAAAGCATGTCAAGATTTTGAGTTAACAGCATTATGTCTTATGTTATAAATCTTGCCCGTGAATGGCTTAACACCTGAATTCCAAAGTGACAAGAGAGAAGCAAATTCCAACAGTTGGACATCACAGTTTCCAAGGAATTGTGGGAAAATTATGGCAATTGATTTTAAAAGCTTTGCCACTAGTATGTGGCAGTGGAGCAAAGGTTATAACTATGATCCAAGTCTCACAACCTTGAAGCTCATCCAGAATCAGGCAATAATCAATACACATCTGAAACTGATCTTCTCTTAATGTGCCTCCGGATTATTAATCCTTAAACCTGGAGCCACGGGATGACAAATATTTTAACTTTCAGTTCTCTTTGTGTTCAGTGAAGAGAGTGTTAATGAATCTTGGAAACTAGGGTAAATAATAATTGCTAGAATCTTAGTTAGCACTCTTGCAGTTTCCAACAGTGGATAGTAAAATTACTGAAGAAAAAGATTTCACATGTGATCATATGGTAACTGCAGAATCCTTTTTGACTTTAAAATAATAAAAAGTGAGAAATGAGAGATTTAAAAGAAGGTAAATTTGAGAAATGCAATATCTGCTAAAAGTATTTAGACTTAAAATATCAGTTAAAATATATTTCCCCTTCCCTCTTATTCCAAAAACATGGGTTTTTGCACCAGTAGTGTAGTACTTCCATACATTGCCATGCATCATTATTATCACTTTCTTATCACGTTGCAAAAGCAGGCTTTCATGCTCATGAGATACTTACCTTTACAGTCAATGTTGTGTTTTGAATATATTCTGGCCAGGAATGAATAAATGAATCCTGTTTTTATTAATGCCTATAAAATGAAAAAAGGCTGTTTCTTGCCAATTTTACCACTTGTATAAAATATTCTAAAATAATAATAAAATTGATTTTAAATGTTTTGCATATTTAATTTTTATTTCAAATACATCATAAATTGTTTTTGAATATTTCAAGATTAAAATAAAGTCTAAAAACTGTAATTTGGAAATCATTGATCTTATTTATAGATTTGAATAATCTGTTAACCCTTTATAATATATGAATCAGAAGATATAATGAACTTGGCCATATGCTTTTTTGTTGTGAAAAAAGAATGTCTTCAAAAACCCTTCTTTAAAAGGTCTTCATAGCACTAATTATAAAGTAGAGCCCTTTATGATTTTAATTTCAAAGCATGTTGCTTTGTTGTTCTTTTAGTGGGTAGGGCTTGGTAGTTTTTCCAAGGAGGTTAATAGACTAGTAAAAAAATGCAGTCCTAGTTGTTTTACTGATGTATATCAGCACTCAAATTTTTCCTGTTTTCTTTTTTTTTAATTATCACCTTGTCAAAATTAAATGTGCAATTCACAGGAAAATTAAAAGCTAGTTAATATATTTCAATATATTTAGAGTTTCTTAGATTTCTGGATATATTATTTCTTCAGTAAACATAAAAATGCCAAAATTCATTTAACATCTTTGTATTTTGCAGTATTTGCTTAACTTGGATCTACCATTCTAACAGCAGCATTTGATTCATTTTGGCTATTTTGTTAAATAAGAGCTTTTTTTCCATTTAAAATTTTCTAGCACAGAATTTTAAAAAAAAATTTTCCCTGATTCAACAGAATGTCTGAATGCTTTGTCTATGATTTTTATCTTTTTTAGTCTGTTTGTGTTGGTGTTTGAGAGTAAAGGTCTATCCACATTACCTACATCTAAATGGTCCTATATAAATGAAACAGGACTTTTTAACTTCAAATAGCTATATAAAAAAGAATACAGAAATGGGTAACATAAATTCTAAAGGAAACAGATTGTTCTCCCTGAGGGAACAGTGAAAAAAAAATTGCAAAAGAACTGGTCTCTTTTTTTAATTCCTGGGAAGAAAATGGTAACCATAGAAATATCAACAAAACTTAGGCGTACTTGTCAAAGAATCTCTCAAGGTGTATGGCAATCCTTACATTATTTTTATGCCTTTGACCTGATTGCCCTTCCCAATATTTTATAAATTCTAGAAAGAATATACCTGTGCCATTCATGGAGTAGCGAGCTGGGCTGATAATTGAAGCAGAACTGAAAATCTGAACTTCTCAGAAATAGCTTATGACATATAAAGCACAATAGCTTCCATAGAATAAGGGAGTGGGAAAAAGAGAAATGGTTGCAATTCATTCTTTACATTTTTCATAGCTGGCATGATCCCAGTTCAACGGGCGTGAAAACTTTCAGGCTTGATTGAGAAAACTATTAGTGGAAGTACAGAAAACTATTTATGAAACAAGAAAAATGACTAATCTAGACTTAAAAGAAGGGACTAATTATAGGAGCAGGACTTCATATATTTTTCTTTCCAGAAAAATTGTTGAGAATGTTTTTGTTGTTGAGAATTTTTTCCCTTGACTCTTAACCTTGGGGATTTTAATCTACCAGTCTTTTTGGAAGAGTGTATTTGGATCAAGTTAAATCCAGGTGATTTCTGATCATTATACACCATCACTTATGACCAATCATAAGTTCAGAAAGGATGAATAAATTCATAGAGAAGTGCTCACCTCTTTAGTTTGAGAGACATTTTCCAGAGAAGGGGTTAATATGCTCAATATTTTAAAAGGTCCTGGTCAAATAGTCATAGAAATAGGGTCAATATTCAAAATGACTGTGCTCAGGTCACAGATCACTAAGCAAACTTGAGAATCACAAACCAGTGATTCCTCTGTGAAAAAAGACTCACTTGTTTATCAACTCCTAATGTATTACACATCTATTGAGCATTTATTATCAAGCAGAAGCCATGCTATATAATTTCGATGCAAAGATGAATAAGATTTTAAGAGTTTATGGCTTGTGCCAAAAGGGACAAAACATGCGTGCATTAAAATATTTAACCATAAATTCTTCAATTGTAAGAGCAATACTTTAATATTCTCAGCTTGATGCTACTAGGGTTCTCATAGGATTCATATTTAAAGGAAGCATAGCAGCTCCTGCTCTTACATCTGTGCCTGTGTTTACGTGCTCTGTGTTTCTCACCTCTATATTTCACTCATGTATTTTTTATATTTTAGTGCAAGGTTTCGGATTTAATACTTGGCTTCATAGTCCTGCGGAAAACCTCTTGCTCTACACACTACACCTGCTGCCATATGCAGGTGTCTGAAATCTCCATAAGGTAGTTGTCACTATTGTCCCCAAGAAGAGAATAGAAAAATCTAGAATCACAAAGTCAACATTCACATTTTTTCAGTTTTTTGTTAGACTAGATATGGTTAACAAATAATGAAGACTTTAAGTATCTTTTTGATGTCCAGGACTGTGCTTGGTTTAGATACATCAGGGGTTAACAAAAGTACAATCTGAATAATTTTTAATAAATATAATGCTTTGATTAAGAAATATTAGACCTGTTTTCAGCTTCTGCAATTAGAAATATGAATATAACAGGCTTGCATTTATGTGCAATCATTTAATTCTATTTAAAGAGGAGTGTTCTATATATTTGAAACCATTCAGTGAAGCACTTTTATATTCACATACAAGCATATGTCCTTTATTCAGTAATAATTTTATGACTCTAAAACAATGTTTCTGTTTCTTATTAAAATATACAATTTTCTTAAATTTTGGAGGTTATGTAAAGTTATTTTATGTCAAAATACTTACCTACCTGGAATTGAAAGGAATAAATAGCTCCAGACAAACCATATGTAATTGATGAATACACATAAAGGATTTAATGCAAGAAATAGAAGGCATAACAGTTTTAATTTTAACTTTCAAATTAACTTTGAGGTGAGGTTCAGATGAAGATTGGAAAGTCAACATTTAACATAGCATTTCCATCACTCAGGTAAATGTTATTTAAATAATTCTCAGATCATCTTTTTTACTTTATTTTCTATTGAAAGATAATTGACATATAAAGTTATATTAGTTTCAGATTAGAGTATAATGGTTCCATATTTTTATATACTCTGAAATGATCGCCATAAGACTCAAAACATCCATCACTACACATAACAGAATTATTTGCTTGTGACTCAAACATTTAAGATTTATTTTCTCAGTAACTTTCAAACATACAATACAGTTTCATCAAGTAGAGTCACAATATTGTACATTACTGAGACTGATTTTATTTTTTATTTACTTATAGAATGTTTTCACTTTTTGACATCATCACCCACTTCCCCATCTTTAATTTTAATTTTAGTCATCAATTTTTAGTTTAATTTTAATCATCATTAATTTTGGGGGTCATCTATGAGTAAATATAATGAGTGATTATGTGGGGGAAGGCTATAAAAAATACTGTACAAAGTAAAGATGTAGATAGTGAGTCCTGTTGTCAGGCTGCAGGAGGTTGCTTAGCTTTTAAGTGTCTCAATTACTTTATCCATAAATAAAAATAATAGTAGCACTTCTTACTAGTCTTATTGTGAGCAATACCTGGAATAATATGTATGTAGTACTCATGATGTTACCTGACATATAAAGGTTAAGAACAAATAGTGTGACATTATATGAAGCCATCTGATTAATGTTTTGAGATTTTTATTATTTTCATTAACTGTACCACAAATCCGTAGCTGTGATCATTTTGAACTCATTGGTATAGATTCATTTAGCAAATATTAACCTAGTACATACCTTATGATCAGTATTTTTTAACTGATTGCACATATACATATATGTGTATATAAACATGTCTGTGTATACCTATATGTACATACATATAGGTATACATGTACACACATCTTTGTATACTCCAAGGTTCTCCCACCACCTTGTCACTTATGAACCATCATCTTAATCTCTTGTGTTCATCCCTTCCCCCATTATATACTCCCTATGCCTCCCTTGCCTTATGCTTTAGTTCTGTTGTCAGTTTGTTAATTTTAACTTTTTCTTGTCCTTTTGTTTGTTTGTTTTCATGTTTGTATATCCCACCTATAAGTGAGACCATCCAACATTTCTCTTTTTCTTTCTGACTTATTTCACTAACATGTTTTTTTCTAGTTCCTTCCATGCTGTATCAAATGACATACATTTATCTTTTTAGATTGCTGAATAATATTCTATTGTGTAAATATACCACAAATTTCTATCCATTCATCTGTTTTTGTTAGATACTGGGAATATAGGCTGATTTTTACATTCAATGGACTAAAAAATTAGTATAGGGAAGCAGTTTGTAACAATTCAGTACATTGTTAACATAGGAATAACAGAATTAAGTAGGAATGTCCTTGGAAGACTCAGGAGATGTATATACCTCAAATTCCCTCCACATGTGAGTACCAGAAAACTTCATAGAGCAGTGCTGAGTCAATTTAAATCTTGCAGTGTGTTCAGTAAAAAATAACTGAGAGAAAGGCAAGCAGCATCCATAAGGAATATGAAACATTGTAATAATCTCTGGGAACTGTAAACAGTTTCTTAGAAATGAAACCTATTGCTCCAAGTGATGGGAGGGAATTAGATCTCTATTTGAATAGTCAGTTTATGTAAAATCTTAAATGCCATGTCAAGAAATTTGAGCTTAGAGATAGTAGATACCTGACATAGTGAGACTTAATTTAGAAAGTCAAATCCAGTAAAGTAACAGAAGACAGATCAAAATGATGTGATTAGATAGCATTTATCATCTCTTAGCATTTATACAATTTGTGTATTTATGATATTTATTTTTATTTGCTATCACCTCCCACTAGAATGTGAACTCAAGAAAGACAAGGATTTTCATCTGTATTCCCAGTTACAAGAACCTGACATATGATTAATATACAGTAAAATTTTTGAAGTTTCAATAAATTGAAATTTCAGTGTGTAGATAAAAGAAAATGAAAGTCTAGATAAAAATAGAATTATTAACACTGAAGAAATATATTTTAAGGAATACAACTATTAAAATTTATGACTGATGAAATAATGGTAAAGGAATCAGAGAATTTTGGCAAATACCCATTGTCTAAGTTGAATAATGTTATCACTTCCTGAGAAAGTAATATGTATAAGGAGGGGAGTTTGCTGTGAGGAGGAAGGTGGTCAGGACATACGGACTTTAGTTTTTTTTGGAATATTGGACTCAAGGGGGCCTTAACAGATATTCAGGAAGTACTTAGATATCTATCCCAAAGTTCAGAGATATGGAGATGAATTTAAATGAATATATTTGTGAATATTCAGTATGTTAGTAAGTTTATACTTAATTAATTTGTGGATTATATTTAAATTTCACTTCTGAATATTGCTGGATGTCTACTATATGTATTTTTTCCTATTTCCTTTATCTTTCCAATTCCATGATTTCATTTCATTCACTCTACTTATGTCTTTTAAAATTATCTGTTTGCCCACTTACCAATATCAATTAATATATGTCAGTTTTTCTCCTAACAACACAAGTGTCCAGATATACATATGCAGATATAATATACATATGCTACTGGTAAAATGAAGTACCAAGGAGTCATTCTCTTAGGAGAATAAATATAAAAATCTGGAATAAATATAAGGATCTGGAAAAACAGAGTTCAGATACACAAGGAGATCATCTTGGAAGGAAAGTTATTTAACTTCTTATCTTTCAAAATGAATTTCCAATTCCTTAGTTTATTGTGAGCATCACTGTATTTAGTGTCATGCTTGGATACAACTTGCTAATTGATAAATTAATTCTAGCTTGTTGCTTTATGCTTTTGCTAAAGCAAAATTGCATTTACAAGTGAAATGACAATGAGAAAATTAAAGATTTTTAAAGAATTGACTATTATTTTTAACTTGTTGTAATACAAATTTTAGAACTATAAATTTTTTGCATTTTAAAGCATTTTGGTAAAAGATTCAGGTAATAAAAATAAACCTTAATTGAAGGATTGTTTTAATCAAAAGTTACAGAATTATCCATTCAGGGTGATTATATTTGATTATACTCTAGTAGATTCTAAAATACCTATTGCATAGGTTACAGATGAACCATCTCCTCCTGTTTCTAGGTGTTTCTGCCATAATACAGATTATACTCTGCAAAAAATATTTCATGCTAGAACAAGAATTTTAAATGCATGGTGCCTTTCTATCCTCTTTATCATGTTATGAAATTTGACCATTAGAGGTTATGATCTCTGTGCTATCATTAAGCAGTGTAGGTTCAGACTGCTGGTAGGTGATGCATTGATCAAACAATAGAAAAAATAGATCTCAAAGTCAGTCATGTGGTCTTCCAGTTCTCTCACAACTTATTGAAGATGCTCTTGAGTGTATACGCTCCACTGCTTACTCAACAATTACCTGAACCAATAGATGTGGCTTTAAATCTGGGATCTCAGTTCTGTTCCAGTGTCCTGACTGTTTCTGTTCTAATACTATACTGCTTCAATCATTATAATTTTATGGTATAGTTTAAATTATTATGCCACTATACATTCTCTTTTTTTGTTGCGGTTGCTTGATTTTTATGGGTCTTTTGATGTGCTACAGAAACTTTAGTAATGTTTATTCTATTTCTTTGAAGAATGCCATTGAAGTTTTGATAGGGCTTTCATTGAATTTGTATATAGCTTACAGAGGTAAAAAACAATCACTACCTTGATTAAAAAAAAAAAAAACAGGGTCAGTTGAATACTACTCTTCTGATTTTCCTCCTATCTTTTTTCCTATTTCTTCCTCCATGTCCTCTAGAAAACAGTGTACAAGTGGACACTAAGAATAACCTGCAATAGGAACAAATTGCCTTATCAAAATTGATCCACTAAGCAAAATGCCAGAACATGTAAAACTTGCATGATGATGTTACAATAATACACTCCTATCTTACACATTGCAACCCAAAATTACTTTCCCACATTATATACAGGAGTTATACCAAAGCATTACTATTTAGTAAAGTCTCTATCTCATTACCAGCTTGACTTCATAAATCAAAGTCTACCACCCTAAATCTACCATCATCTTATCTGTACCCATATGTACTTCATTCCTTTCTAACATCTCATAGAAAATTTTTCTTCCATTCAGTGCTAATGACAGCCTTTGTTTCCTGGATCCCATCAACTGACACCTGTTCAGATACCCTGTTCTTTTAATGACACTCTCCTAAATTTATCACCATTGAACCAAATAATTGATTACATAACTAATTGTGGAAAAAACAGAAATACTTCTCTATAAATCTTTTATGCTGTATGTGCTTCTGAACTTTTTTCATGTTCTAGTCATGTCTATAAAAAGAAGTCTGTCTTTTACTTCCTAGCCTCTCTATTTTTTAGGCTAGTGACTGCACTATTTGGTTTCAGTGTGGTTTACCAATAACCACTTAATTGCCAAATCTGATAGACTTTTGTTTTCAACATTTTTTTTTTGCAGTCCTCAGCTTATCTGATTCTAGTATCACCTTTGACACACTGCATTCTCTTTAAAGTTCAATCAATGCTTCCCTATACTCTTGATATTTGTTATTTAGATTACTTCTCTTTTGTTAATTGTTCTTTATTTAATGATACAATTTAGTTTACAATATTTAATTTTCTTCTACTCACTTTTCTCTCAAGATCTCCATATGTACTCAAGACTTCCTACGTCAGACTTCCTAGTCCCTTCTGTCATTCCCACATCTGATCCATACCACAGGCTTATATCTCACTTTCTGCTGATATTTCCATATTTTTGTGGCATTAACATCTCTAGTTAAATATGCTACAAATTATATTGATGTTTCCTCTTAATCACCTACTTCCTACAAACTTCTTATTTGTTCCTTCCATTCCTTTTATCCTTCCTTCTTTCTTTTGAGACAACATTGTTTTATGTCATTCTGTATGTTTCAGGGGCACAGTAAAGGAAAATATGTTTCAGATATACATCTCTTTAAAATGTATATTAGCATACTACACATTCCAACAAAGAAGTAATAACCATATATGATAGTCCTTTGAACACTCACCTCCACTCTTCATCTCCACACCTCTATGGTAACCTCTTCTAAAATCAAAACTCAAGGATTTGTTTTGATTTATCTGTCCTCTTTTCTTTATATTTCAATAAATGAAATCATCTGGTATTTGTCTTTCCCCTTCTGACTTATTCATTTAGCATAATCCCCTCAAGTTCCATCCATGTTGTCCCAAACGGCAAGCTTCTCTCTCTCTCTCCTCTCTCTCTCCTCTCTCTCTCCAAAATCTGAGCAGTATCTCATTTAGTATATATACTTTATATAATTTATCTTCTTGATCTGTTCATCTGTCTTTAGTACTTCTTTTTTTTTCAATAACTCAACTATGGTAAATGAACATAGGAGTACATATTTCCCTACAATTTGTGTTTTTGCATTCTCTGGAAAGATACCTAGGAATGGAATTGTGGAACCATATTCCATATATAGTTTAATTTTTTATTTAATTTTTATTTTTTTAATAATTCATTTATACATATATATGTTTCACATCATTGTGGTCCCTGGGGGTCCCCCACCACCTCCCCTCCCTGGCCACTCCAACTGGTCCCCTTCCACAGTTGTGCACTTTCATTTGGTTGTCCATATATTAGTGAAACCATTTGGTTTCTGTCTTTTTCCTTCTGACTTGTTTCTGGCAGTATGATTTCTTCTAGGTATATCCATGTTACAAAAAATCATCAAATTTGTCATTTTTTATTAACATTGTGTATATGTATCACATCTTTTTCATCCAGTCATCTGTCTTGTGGCATTTGGATTATTTCCAGGACCTTGCAATTATAATAGTGTGTATAAGCAACAAGGATCTGATAACAAATATAGCTTAATTTTTTGAGGAACATGATACTCTTTTTTCATATAGGCTACTCTAACAGTGCTTAAGGGTTTCTTTGTCTTCATACACTAACCAATAAATTATTCCTAGTCTTTTAGACATAGACATGTCTCATAGTTAGGAGGTGATATACCTCTGTGGATTTCATTTGCAGTTCCCTAATAATAAGTGATGACTAAGATTTTTTTTTACTTACCTGTTAGCTATATTTATATCTTTGGAGAAATATCTTTATAAGTCTTCTGTTCACTTTTATTTGGGAGGTTTGCTGTTAATTTTATTGCTGTATTATATGAGTTCTTTTTAGATCTTCGATATTAGCCCCTTGTGAGATGTTTGATATTGTTAAGTATTTTCCTCCCACTCAGTAAGATATCTCTTCTTTGATGTTTTGGTAGAATTCATCAGTGAAGTCCGAAGTCTAAGCTTCACCACATGGGGAATTTTGATTACTACTTTAATTTCCTTATGTGTAAATGGTCTATAGGTTTTCTGTTCCTTTCTAATTCAATCTTGAAAGGATGTATGATTATAAGAAATTGTTAATTTCTTAAAGATTATCCATTTTATTGGCAGAGAGTTGTTCATAGTAGTATCTTACAATGCTTCATGATTCTGTGGTATCTACTGTAACTTCTTTTTCATTTCTGATTCAACTCATTAGTTACTCGCTTTTTTTTTTTTTTTAACAAGTCTAGCTAGAAGTTCCCAGTTTTGGTAGTCTTGTCAAAGATTACAGCTTTTGGTTTTATTGATCCTTTGGACTGCCCTTTTCATTTCACTTTAAATTTATTTCCAAACTAGATTTTTTATTTTCTTCCTTTTACAGAATTTTCATTTCATTTATTCTTTTAATTCTTTTAACTGTTTTTATTATTTATTTGAGATTTTATTTGTTTCTTGATGTAGGCCTGTATTGTAATAATCTTCCCTCTTACCACTGTTTTGTTCTGTCCTAAATTCCTGGCATGTTCATGTTCATGTGTATCCACTTATTTTTTAATTTCTCCTTTAATGTCCTCCTTGACACAATAGTTATGCAGTAGTATGTTGTTTATCTTCAATGTTTGAGAATTTTTTCTCCCATTTTCTTATCATGCTTCATTTCAGATTTAATATTATTGTTTAAAGAATATATTTGATATGATTTCAACCTTCATAAATTTGTTGTTAACTCAGTTTGTATCTTAACGTGTAATCCAACCATAAGAATATTGTATGCATTTCTGGTTAGGGAGAATATCCCATAAATATTCATCAGACGTTTCCTACATTTTCTATCTTTTTTCATGGCTCCACCATCAACCCAGCTTTCCAAGCTATACTCATTCTTAGTTACATCATTCTTAGTTCTATCAATTATTTTGTTCTATCTCTAAATCTGTAAGTCATGAGTTTTTCTATCCTGTTTCTTAAATATCTGTCCACATCAATTTACTTTTTCTAGCCCCAAAAAACTAGTCTTAGATCTGCATTAGTTTCCAAACAAATTATTTTGGTGATACTTCCAACAGATTCTTCATGCTAAAGTTACTCTTTCTAAACTTACCTCTTTTTATATCATGCTCTTCTAAACAAATGTCAGTCATTATATTATGATCAAAATTCATTTTCTGAGAACAAAACTGAATGATTAAGAATAATAAATTTACTTGCCATCTCTAAAATATTATCTGGGCATCACTTATTGAGTAGTTTCCCCTGGAACCCCTATGTTACGCTAAGTGATCTCTCCTCTTTCACCCCACACCTTTGCATGTTCACACCTAACAGTGTTATCTACCATATATTCTACTCATTTTTAAAATTTATCTCCCTAGGTAAGACCATTAGCTCTAGTACAAAAGCTTGTATTTGGTTCCATAACCACCTAATCAGCCATGGTACATGGAATGTATTATATACAGAATATACTTTGGTGAATGCCTTAATGCAACAAATGTGGGGAATCATGCAACATAATAAGTACTGTTATAAACATTGTGCATAAAACTGAGAAAATCATAAACATGAATCTGCCCTCAGAAAGTTTATATTCCAGCAGGAGGGGAAATAAATTTGCATTCAAAAAGTAGAGCAATTTAAAAATCTCTAATCAGTTATTTTTGTTACAATCAGAAAGACAACACATGTTCAAAATGTAGATTTTATTCATACTGCCAAAATTTCTGGATAAAACATAAAAAATTATACTAAACTATAGAAATTATACTAATTATAGAAATTTTATCTATAAACTTCATATCAAACTTCAGAATGTCTCCAAATGTGTATGATTGAATGTAAGTATAATGATCATCTGATAAAAGTCACAGAAAATACTGTAAACAATTCCAATTACATTGACTTAAAACATTTTAAATCAAACTTTGCATATAAGATTTATTTCAGAAATTTCAAACCATAAACTATGCAAAGAAAATGGGCTATGAATGGATGAGAGTCTAAAAAAGTGTCTAATTTCTAATTCCAGCTGCAAGAAAAGAATGTCAACTATGTTACTGCGGCTATATCTGCATCCACAAACTGATTTTTAAGATGATTGAATTCATCTCAATGGCCGGTTATTTTGACAAAACCAACAACCAAATGTGGCCAAATCTAGTCAATACCTGGTTGTTTCTATTCAGCTTACTTACCTTCTCAAATTGGTGCTTATGTGTAGATAGTCTGTGTATCAAAAATTCAGGGTGGGCCACTAATAATTATTTTGTGAAAACGTGTTACCAAGTAAGAATATTTTCTAGCCATTTGCTGTTGGCCACCCACATGTTGAGAATGCAGTCTGCTGTCTCAGTACCTGAGGACTTCTCTTTTTCTCTCATATTCTGAAAGTGTGGGTAAATAGTGTGATTGGAATATAGTCAATGTGGTGGTTATGGAGATCATAGAGGCTTATTATCAATCCAAGGATCAATCAGCAGGGGCTGCTACCTAAGAACTCAGCAATTCCTGATTTCCTTTAATTAACCTAACTGTTCTAGTGGATAGAAATGTTTATTCTAAAACATCCACTTGCATAATATTTTTTAAGTGAATTGACTTTGCTTTTGAATTGCATTTGTTTCTATAACAATTCCCCAGCTTCAGTTCTGTCAAATAAAAGACCAACTAGTATTTTCCTAAATACAAACACCAACAAATATGCTTACTGCAATTACTATAACTGCCTTTTTACTATTGTTAGAAGATATTGAAAGGCTTAATTGCTTGTATTTCTTGTAATACTGATTAAAAATAAGAAAAATGCACACATACAATGCAATGCAATGAGATCTGTAAAAAAAAAAGTACAATTGAAAATATGTCATGGTTCTGCTACCACTTATTCAAGGCTATTACTGTATTAAGATACAAAGTAAAAAATATTAAAGATATATGTATATATGTGTGTATAATATATGTATAAAGTCATATGTATGTGAATGTATGTATCTGTAATCATTTTAGTTTCTTTTTAGCAATTAATGTTCCTTATATCAGATTTGTGTTGCCCTAAGTCCAAAGGTACAAATCTTTGCTGGAATAGACTTTGAACCTGTACCACCATCCTTTTGGGGAAAAAACGGGGCTGAAGAGGAGGTATTGTTCTAAAATAAAGTTGCACTGACTATTCTTTCTTGAGATAGAAATTGTGGCAATGGTAACACAAGACGAGGAAGTACTAACTCACTCATATTTAGAAATTTACATTGAGAAAAAATGACTAGAAAAACAATCATTGATTACTCTTTGACACCTGAGTCAGCAAAATCACCTGCATGTAGTTGAGAGAGGGGTCGCTCATAGTGCAAATTGTGTTTGATTTTAAAAACAACGCAAAAGCCAGAATACAGTAGCTGTGGAAAGCATTTATATTTAGTAAGAGTGCAATATACTTGTTTGAAGTTGGGAGATGAGTATTTATTGAAACAGCTGGCAAATCAGCAGGAAAATGCTGATTTTGAAAAAACTATTCTTCTTCTGTGGAATCAGACCTACTGTATTTAGCAACACTATTATAATTGAACACAAAAACTGCATTAAAATACCATTAAGAAGGAGACAGAAACCCAGAAAAATAAGAGAATTCTAAGTTAAAAGCTGTCACAGCATTCCTGAGTCAGCTCTTTTAAACATAAATGCACAAATGATCTTTCAAGTCTGACATGAGATGAACTGATTGGACTCTATGTCCCCTTTCCTTATGGCCTCTGCCTAAATGAAACCAGGGGATTTTTCCAGGTTGACCTATCATAGTTCATATATCTATAGAATCAGAAACACATATTCAACCTTCTCAAAAAAAAAAAAAAACACCAGGAAATTAGGTGAAATTTTTATTTCATCATAACACAGAAACCAGCTAATCTTCCCCTGAAAAATAATCTACATGTTGGTAAAGGGTGATTTATAACTCCTACTAACTCTGTGTCAACACTTCGAAACACGGAATATTTTTACATAGACATAAGAAAATTAAAATATCGGCAGGTAATTTTTTTTTCAAATGAGAATATTTAACTGTTTAATTTATTTGACTTACTAGAGGCAGCAAATGCTTGGTTGCTAAACCCAAGTCTTAAGACTTAACAATGAGGGACTCATCACATGCCTTGCCCTCCCTGGTTTGTCAGAAATATTTGTTACAGTACATAAAAGAAGCATAGAGTTTTGTTCCAAATCCAGCCGTTATAGGCAAGTAGGAAAGTAGAAATGGATATAAATCAGGAACATTCTGTGAAGCACTTCACTGTTACAATTTTATTCTGCATTTTATAATGGCAGCAGTCAAGTAGGCTTGGTCCACCTCCCATACAAGCAGGAGAGTCCTGTGGCAGGCTGCTGTGTGAGTTTCCAGGGCAACAGGCCATTTGTGTAACTTCGCTGCTCTGAAAAAAATCAGGGAAATACAGGCCATGCAGAAAGGCAAGGTGTAAATGATTAAGAGTGATCTGGGTTAGCCCAGCTCTGGATTCAGGTTAAAATGAGGAATCATCTGGTCATTTGTCAAAAACACACTAATGGTTTTTTCTGATGAAGAAACCTCAGTGGATCAACTTGAACATCATTTTTATGCACATAATCTAGGATAATCCAGTCGAATTAATGTGGTGGTATGGAAAATGTACCTGGATCTAATGTTTACTTTCTGTAGAAGCTCAACTTTTTAGGTTAGAGTGGGCTTCCCCACGTGTACCACTGGAAGTCCCCACGACAGGAGTGCATCTAAGCTTAATATCCTTCAAAACTCAGAAGAAAATGCATGTAGCTGTGGGGTCTCAGGGGAGACTGCATTTTGTCCTAGTCCTGTCCCTCAGAAGTGCAATCTTGCCCCCTCACATCCTCTCACAACCCTAGATACAGGCTTTTCTAGAGCACAATTGACAGCCTTCCCAAAATTCAAATATGTTTTCACCTTTAGAGAACCTGAAGTTTGTTAAGAGTAATTTCATGACTCTGGAAACTCTGAATGTAGGAAACTCCTCTGAATTGAGAGCCCAGTGAATGTTCTTGTGGTTGAAATTTTAAACCTAATTTAAAATTTTGAATATTTGAGTTCATACCTTCTTGGCAAAGCATGACCTTACTTTCTTTACAAGGACAATTTTTAAGAACTTCAAAAGTTACTCTTAATATTATTTTAATTGCAAATGAATTAGGAACATAAGGGTGAAACATCTCTGAAATTGTACATAGTTGTTAATGCTAAGAGGAAAAAAGATTAAAACAATTTATTTTAGACTTCATAAAAGCATTAATATTCAAAAACATTCTTTTGGAAAATATGGGGTGGGAACATACATTTTGTGCTATGTCCTATTTTTTAAATAGAAATGAGAAGATGTTTATCTTAAATATCTGTAGTGACAATCTGAAATCTAATATTCTATTTCTGAGGAATATTTTACTTTTCTTTTTTATTATGCTTTCTACTAACAGTTTTGTTCTTCTAACTATATGTATTATTGAGAGAACCATGAATAAATCCTGGAGAATATGACTATGATCTTAAGAGAATTCTAGGGATAAATCCTGATCCAGCACTAGATTACATTTAGCAGTCCCATATCAATGGTATCAACATCTCCACAATTTGATTTCAGGCAAATTAAGTTTCATGAGAGACTTGGTATGACTTCCAGTCAATCTTTTAGCAAATTTTGTTTACCTTTTTCTGATTAAATTAATTTTGCTAATTCATTGTTCTAGCAATTTCTTGATGGATTTAGTTATTTTTTTAAATGAACATTTTAGCACACTCTAGGCAATAGGTGCAATAATTCATTTATTAATTTTGTTTAGGGACAATCAACATGCAAATGTGCACAATTTTCAATATTTGTTAAGCATTTGCATGTAGGAGCATTTCACACAGAATTCTAAATTCAATAAAAATTCTGTCCAAAGGCAAATGTTCTGTCCATTTTGTTTTTCTTCTCCTATTTCTTTCACCACCCTGTCATTCTTGATAAATTTTCTGCAAATCTTTTGATTAACTACACATTACTACATAACTACACATTAAAAGCAACATTGGAATCAGGGAGAGATGTCTCTGGAAGAGTGGTTATAAGTTCAAAAATGGTTATAGGTAAGGACACCCAGGACATCCTTATTGATCCTTATTGATCCTCTTGTGTCTGAGAGTATCATGAGACATTCTTTTAGCTGTTTCGCAAAATCAATATCTGAAGGATATAAAACTTGAAGGTTCAAAAAAATCTACATTTACTGAATATACTTGTATGCAATGAGTAACTTGATGATTTTGTGATGAGATTGTGAAAAGCTCTATTTCTCTGACTTTTGGGCCTAAAATAAATAGGGAAGTAGGCTAAGCATCAAAGGGTTGATGTTAATATATCTCTGGAGCTCTCTGAGTTAGTTTCATTATTTACTAGTTTTCAGTAAGTCTGAACTGACAGTCAGATGTAAACCATGATTGGGCAAAGAGAACATACAAATTTCTAATTAAAAAGTTAAATTGACAAAATTAGCAGAGATCTTGTACCAGAAATACATTCCACTGGACAGTGTACCCACTGCTATCTGATGGTGAGGGATTCAGAACTACATCCTAACCTGTGTTAGTTTATGTCCCTCAGGAAACATTGGCACTCCAATGTTGGAGTTAAGTCTGTGAAAGTAGAAGGGTCGGAGCAGAAGAGGTCAAGACCTACATTCTGGCATAGTGTACGCCACGCATGACATTTGTGAAGAGAAAGTTGGATAGGACAGATACATTACATTTCTAAGAAATCCCTAGCTAGTCTAATGAGAGGTTCAGAATAAAGGTCGTTCAGCAGAGTTTGCCACTGGCCATGAAAGACATGGTTTCAACATCCCTGTATACTGAGTTCTAATATGGAGAAAGCAAGAAAGGTAACCTTGTATCTAGAAGTTTGCCAGGCAGAAAGTGTCAACTGATTGCACCCCAGAAAAGGTTCTCTTTAAAAGAACCCAAGAGCACACCTTGAGATATGGATAAGGTGTATATATCTACTGGGACCTGAATTCAAGAAAAGCTTTTCAGTTGAACACTAATTGCCAGTTAACATTAAACCGGGTCCACTCTTTCTTCTCTATGTGAATACCTTTGCCATTGTTAGGCCTCCCATGCTTACCTTGCTCTTTAACTTTCTTTTACCTAGTAAAAGTTTCTTTTGTTTTTATTTCAAATCCTTCTCCAAGTATCTTAAGAATATAAAATAAGTAACAGGTTTAAGATAAATTGCTTTATCACACCTTACCCTTAATAATGCCATCCAGGAGCTCAATACTTTATACTACAAATCTTTTTAGATAAATAGTATATTAAAAATACATATAGTATATCATTCATGATTTCAGCTTTTATTATATCTGTTGGAGAAATCATACTTCTAAATTCTATATCCTGTTATCTTTTCCCTTCTATGGCAATTAAGAGATAAGGAACTGTTATTTGGGGGAGATTATCTCTGGAAAAACTATAATTAATTCCAGACTAATTTACTTACATTTCTAGAGGTAAGAATTCTAAAATTAATCGAATGGGACTACAATCAAGATGCTAGCAGGACTGTTTCCTTCTGGAAGTTCCAAGGAAAAATCCATTTCCTTTCCCAATTTACAAGTACCTCCAGCATTCTTTGACTCATGGTTTTATCACACCAATCTGTGCTTCTAACTTAAAAAATGATCCCCAGTCTCTTTTAAAGAAGGACTCTTGTGATTATATCATATTTACCCTGTTCTGGATACTGCCCTCTCTCCTCCAGCCTCATCATCCTTGATTTATCATATCTGCAAAGTCCTTTTTATCATGTGAGATACCATTTTCTGGAATCGGGATGTATACATCTTTGGAGGACCATTAGTCAACTTCTGTTACAGCACTATCTAGTATAGTGTTTGCTTATATTACATTGGTATCAAGATTCCATACTTAGCAATCAACTGAATGAACATAGAGTTATAGTCTCTATTCACCATACAATAATTTTATCTTCATGAAGCTAAATGACTGCTACAATAGCATAATCCTCAAATTAGCCAAATATGAATTGGTTAATGAATACCCCACATAATAAGTAGATTTATTACCTGGAAATTAAGTTAATTTGTAGAGGGGTCAAGGAAACTTAGGCATAAAGAGATCAAGATCTCTATCATTTTCCTACTGAGTTTCAGTATTCAATCACTTCGATAGATTATGGCAGTTAAACAACAGATGTCCACAGGTAGAATTAATTCCCCAGAGGTTCCACATAAGAGGGTAGCAACATATGAAAGCAACAAAAGTAATTTATAAAAGAAAGTTTGAATTTTTAATTAAAAGTATAAATAGCTATAGCCAATGATGGCAGACTAAATAATCTACAAGCAAAGAAGTCTTCATAAAATTATACAAATTCAATTAGGTAAAGCTTTTTTATAGGTCTTATACTTTCCTGGACCTTCAGATAATATTTCAAAACTTAAACCTGGTTTTTCCTTTTAAGTGTCATACACACTGATATTTTTATGAGCTAATTGTTTCTATTGTAGTGGTGTTGCTGTAAAACTACTCTGAATTCCTTTAACCAATGTAATGGAATTATAATGGCATTATAATGGGCTCCCCATAATTTCTTCTTACTATTGTAATGCTGTCATAATAGCATTGTAAGGGGTTCTCCATAAAACATATACTGGAATCATTTTGCCACCATCATGACAGTGAAATGAGTCCCCAAAGAGTTTATTTGAAATTGTTTTGCTCTTATAATGGCATTATTAATGCACTCTTCATAGACTTACAGGGAAATTGTTTGACCATCATAATGTGGTCTTCATAGACGTACAATAAAATAGCTTACCAGTGTAATGTGGTTTCCATTAACTTGCACTAAAATCATTTTCCTACCATAATGGCATTATAATAGGGTGTCCATGAACTTGGGCTACCAAAACTTGGTTTTCTTGATGGCATGATAGTAGCATTACTAAAAAGATAGTTAAAGTAATGTTGATGCTCTGTTGTGTCATAAGCAAAGACTTTAAGTAATGCACATCTACTTTTCACACTTAAATATTATGTGGTTTTTCTTTTAAAAGAGTATTCTGACCACAATGTGCTTTATAAACCAACACACTCACTTCTCAAATAACTAAATGAAATAACCCAATATTCTTAGGATAGAAAATCTCATTCCATGTATCTTCTATATATATTCTAACAGTTCTTAGTGATTTAAATACTGTTTTCTGTTTTTTAAAAAAGTATGACTCTACTTCTGATTCCTCAAAAAAAAAATTTTGTGTTCATAAACCACTTTCATATTACAATGTATAATTTTGTAATATTGTTATGAAATATAGTAATTATTCTTTCTCCCTAATATAAGCACACTGAAGTACATGATTATATAGAGTTTTCTGTGTTTTTTTGGTTATTTTTTATTTAAGAGTAGTAACTTTAATTTAAAAGAAGGAACACAAACAGAGAACTCACTAGCAATGAGTGGGTATAGTATAAAGATAGAAAAAAGCATGTAATAAATAGAGTGGAATAAATATTTACTGAATGCAGAGACCTACTGTTACATTACTTGGATATGAGGCAGAGTGAAAGGTGTGATGCTCAAGAATTTTTATGTTTGCATAGGGTTCAATTAATTTAACCAGTAATACAACTGTGCAAATATCTTTTAGGGACTACAAACTACTAAAAAGGATTTTCCTGCCTGGATTATTCCAATTAATCTTTCTCTGGATTAGCAATGTCATGTGTGTGTATATATATATATATATATATATATATGTGTGTGTGTGTGTGTGTGTATGTATGTATATATATATGTGTATATGTGTATCTATATTTATGATTTCAGAAAGAATAGCATACTTCTATTATTGTGGATTCTATTTATGTTGTTTTAAAATCCTACTGTACCCTTGGTCTCATATCTTTTAAGTATTCTCATCAGTTCTCATATGAGGAAACATACATATGTTATTAGGTATTCAGTAGATGGGACCACAGCACATGATTTAAATCAAATGTAGATTTTTTTTAACAAATGTTTTATAAAAGTCCCAGTCACATTTTTTTTGACAGAAAGAGAAAATTGTCTTAGGGGTTTGCCCTTTTGGGTTCTAGAATGTCTCTCTGAGACATCCACTAAAAAATTCAATAATAAATTTTGGAAACTACATATATTTTCCTTAAAAATACATAGCAAGATGTTCCTTTTAGGTAAGAATTGTCCTTCTGAATACCTATTTAATACACAGTTTAGGTCACTGAAGAGCAGATAAAATACACTTATTAGGGTCAAAAAGCCTTTTGGAAACAAAGGGTTGAAAAACCTCCACCACTTTCCACTACCCATTTCCCATTCTTGTACCTCGGATGGAGCAGGGTGGTAAGATAACACAGGTCCACAAGTAAAAGGGATTTTCCAGAAACATCTCAGTGAGTTTACAGCACTGTGGAGCTGAATGAGATGACTGAGTCTGCCCTCAAGATACATGTGGTTATAAATTGTTGGATAAAAACATGAATTTAAGTTAGCAGCTTATATCAATATAGTCTGTGCTTTCAGACAATGATTAATTACTACTAAACAGTAATAAAATAAAAATATTGTTGTATCAGGAATTTTATGTTTGCCTTACATTGATCATCTCAGAGTAACTTGAAGAAAGTACATAGCTCTAAAGTACAAACCATGGATTGCCTCAGGTAGTCTGAGTTCAGTGTGTACCTATTTTTGCAATGCAACATTTTGGGGATCACATGCTAGTGCACCCCCTCTTTAGCATATTGGTACAGTCATATTAGACTCCCAGAGCTGAGATCCAAGATGGGAGGGAACATTTAAAAATTGCACATTATGATTACAGTGGCATAAGAAAATAATTGAGATAAAAATAATAAATCTCCTGGCTTCTGGACCCTGAGAAGTATTATAAGGTCAGTTAGTGACATCATCCGAGCAACAGATGACTGAATGCCCTGTGTGACTCCACAAAGACTCTAAAATAATCACGTGACTGAAAAAAACTGATGGCAGCAAAATTTTGGAAACTTTTTAACCAATGAGTTGTCTGGATTTTCTAATGCTTTCCTAAATGTGTGAAGTAGAGACATGGGAAGGTCTCCAGAGTTCTTGAAATATGCAGGGATTTGAGAGAGTCCCAAGAGAGATACTTGAGTTCCTGCTATTAGGTATATGAAGGCTCTAGAGATCAATTTGTATACTAAAAATAGAAATAATATCATTTATATAAGAAGTTCACAAAGCAGGCCATTTTGCTTACTCTACAAAGACCTCTGATTAACATATTATACCAGTGAACTTTTATAAAATAAAAATGCAACCAATGATTATCTATAAATTACTAAGTGAAAACCACTGACTTACAGCAGTATTTGAGTTACAGACTTATGAATAAAACATACAAAACAAATCATAATGGTTAAAGCATGGTAAGAAAAAAAAACAGAATAAAATTTAAAAAACTGTCTAAATTATAATATGGGGATCACATAGTTGACATTTAAAATGGTGAGAAAAATATTCCTGAATCTTAGTGTTTTATTATTCTTTTTCTGAAAAAAGATTGACATTAACATTAAAAATATCACTTTTCAATACTAACAAGTGATCTTGTAGGTCAGTAGGGAAAACACTCAACTAGATATCAGACAGAGCTATAAAAGAATCTACATCATAAGCTTGTTGTGAAAATTAAGTAACTCCCCTATAGCAATTGCACAGTATTTGACACAGGTAAGCATGCAATAGAGGTAGACTAACTCCCTTTTTACTGTTGTGCTATTTTTGATGTTAGTGAATTAACTACTCTCTTTAAGACAAGTCATAGATAATAAAACTGTTGTGAAAATGTTATAGGAATCCCAAATAGTCAAATTAACCTTAAATATATGATATGGGAGGGAAAAGAACAAACAAAATGTTTAATCACAAGCATACATCCTACCTACATGGCATTCTGAGACCCAAAAAAATTGGTGTCTCAAAAAAAAAATGCTCAAATGGTTTCAGCTACTTCCTTGCTTAATTTCTTCAGTTAATAAAGACACAGGCTGTTGGAGGGGAAGGGAAAGTCAGTTATGGGAGATACCCAAGAAAAGGACAGTAAACTAAGATATAATAGTTATAACGCAGATTTGAGTTGTTCCTTCTCAATATAAAAATAGCTAAAATCTCTCTGCTAGAAATAGATTGTTACATTCTCATTTGATAAGAGTTTAAAAATGTCCCATGCAGCAAGGGAGACCTCTCTCTACAAACACAGATTACCTTTAAGACCTGTAAATGTACCAAAGGACAACCTCCAAAGAGTTTTGAGAGCCCATTGTATGAAGCAGTGATCACATCAAATAACTATTTTGAGTTATAAATTTTTATCTTCTAGACCTCTTCATTCTGACAAAATTGAAATGACAAAACAATGTATTGACTTTTTTTTTTGACAAGATTGAAAATGGAGGCTTTATTCTTTAACTCTAAAAGGTGATTCTAGACCTGAGGACATGGAGGTGGAGGCCATTAAAAACCAGTGGGTGGAGTTTATTCAGGACATACTCTTCCTCCAACTATTCATTGAGCCATCTCAGGTTTCATCTCTCCCTGCTAAAGCTGTGATTCAAAACAGAAATACACTAACGATTTATTACCCATCCATATTGATTTTCTCTCAATTCTTTGACTTATCTTTTCCTTAATCAGTTCTCTTGTTCTTCTCAAAAATTATTACTGATCTTAAGATTTATTTTGCCTGAACAAAGAAAGAGCAAAGATGAAAGATTTTGGAATATTTTAAGGAATGTCTTTATAACATTTCATATGGTTTTACAACTCACAGCTTCATAGTATGAACATTTATTGCTTCTGTAGGATAAAAAAATATTTAATTTATAATAAGTAACATTAATTGTTCAAGTTCTGCTCTTTGATTTAAAAAGATACTTTTACCCTTATGTTCAATGAGAGCAAGAACAAGCTATATTTTAAAAACTTTTTTTCAGAATAAATTTTGTTAACAAGATCAAAACAGGCCCAAAATGTTGTCCTTCACATTGAATTTCAGAAGTACTTACCTAATTTGGTTGAGGTTTCTGCCTCTTCCAAAAACTGAATTTTAAACCAGTCTGGAGTATCCTGGTCAGTACTACTCAGATAATTAGCATGATAGATACCCTGTCTTTCCCTAAGGGAAGGTGACTTTGATTAAAATCATCTTTGTTTCATTATGCTAATAACACCATCTCACCTTTCTTACTCTAAAAGCCTTCCATTTTATATAACTCCATGCAGTGCTAGATGGGATGTTACTGAGATTATGAGTCATTTTAATAAAGCAAATTAGATTTCTACAGTCATTTGAATGAATTTTATTCATAAAAATTATTATAAAATTATCATTAATTATTATTATATTACTATATTATTAATATAAAATAATCTCATAATCAAAATGGAGGTATAAATATATACAATGGGTGATGTGTATTGATACAATATATGTTCCTGCATGTGTATGTATATGTATGTATTTAGACCATGGCTCAATACATGATGATATTGTAATTAAGTAGAAACATATGTATTTGGCCATTCAGATTATTAATACACATGTCTTCATATATATTTTATGCACAGTTCCTAGTTCATAACTATCAAAATGAAAAGACAAATGAGGCATCTCTTGTTATATTGCTCTTTTTCCTCAGTTTCTGAAAATAGTTAAGAGTCATAAAGTTGAAATAGTTACCATACTATTCATTCAAGTGGCTTTACACCAAAACTAGGTTTATCTTAATGAAGGTGACTTTTGAAAAGTACCGAATGAGGGCCAAATGTCAGGGAAACCATTCACAGATAGAGGGTTGGAATAGAGGGCTGAAATTTTCAGTTCAATTCTCTGACTTTTGGTGAAGGGAAGTTGCTTGATGTTGAACCAATCATTAATGGCCAGTGAGTTAATTAAACATACACCTCTAATGAAGTCTCCATACAGACTGCCCAGGATGGAAGAGTCAGACAACTTCCACATTTTGCTGTCTTGACTCCCAAGTTCCATGAGAGCAGAGTCCTTTGTTTGAAACTTCACTCTATGTTTGTCTTCTATTGACTCCTACCCTTCAATGTACTTTGCAATGAATGAATAAACCAGCAGTTTCATGAATAAACAGTTCCCTGAGTTCTCAGAGTTGTTCTGGTAAATTAATTGAGCTCAAGGAAGGAGTAATGGGAGCAAAGGAGTCAGTTGGTCCAAATTACAGATAACAACCTGAGCATGAGGATTGGCATTCTGAATTGGAGCTAGTTCCATGAACCTCCAATTTAGATCTCATCAGTCAGAAACTCAAGTAACAATCTAACTTATGAGTGACATTTGTAGTAGAGGGCAATCTGGTAGATCTTTTTACCTACAGAATCTGAAGCAATGTCTGAGTAGACAGTATCAAAATTGAGTTGAATTTTTGGATATTATTTTTATGTCTGATAATTACTTGTTGGTAACAATCATTCAAATTGAGTCTACAACCCATAAACACACACACACACACGTATACACACACAGAAGATGATAGACAATTTAAAAATAGGTGGATTAATGGTGATGTATGTATGTATAAATGCATTCATATTACGCTGGAAGATTCACTTAGGAAATTTCACAATCAATACCAACATCTACTCATTTCTTCCTCTTCACCTCATACCAAGATATAAACACTATTCTGACCTAACTCATTACTGATTTGCCAGTTCTTGAATATTAAATAATTCTATTTATGATTTCCCTATGATTTTATTATCACATGTATGAAAGTCATCTACTTGCTATATGATGCAGTAATTTAGGTTTCTTCAAGTGTATATTTTTCATTTTGTATGAATATAACAAAATATATTCATCAAAAATACTGAAAAAGGACATTTGGACTGTTTTTAGTTTAGGGCTATTGTGAGTAAAGCTGGCATAAGCAATTATATTAAAATCTTTGTATGAACACATGATTTCATTTCTCTGATATCTAAACCTTTAAGTGGGTATTCTGGGTTATAAAATGCTGTAAATATAGTTTTTGTAGGTATGGATAATAGTCTTTCAAAATGATTGGAGAAATTTATTTTCCTACCAGAATACGAAAATTCCAGTTGCTGAAAATCTTTATCAACACAAGGTATTGTATTTTAATTTGAGCTAGTCTAGTACATATGTAGTGTTAAATATCTTATGTGCATTGAATGTCAATTTCCACAGTACATGATCTAAATTCAAAAACTCATAACTGATATTTTGTGTTTCTGTAGAATAGGTTCCTATCTTCCTTGGGTAATATGTTATGAAATACCATAATTTTACCAGATTGAATTTATTGAGAGTTAGTAGTGAGTTTTAATTCTAACCATCCTAGTAACTAATAGACTGATCTTTGACAATTCATTTTTCTTATCTGACCATTGAGTGACTAATATACTAAGGTTTCAGTTGTTTTGCTACAAGGTTGTTCCTAATTCTAACTATGCATATTTGATTTGACACATATTTTTTCTCTGTCCTAGCCTGAGTGTCTAGTCAGGCTGAATCTGAACTCTGTGTGGAGATGGAATAGGAGGTTCAGATCTCAGAATGGGAGATCTGGACGCCAACTGGAATGGGAGATTTCACCTATATTCAGATCAATCACATCATATAACTTAAAGTATATAATCACAATATTATTTTGGTTGGAAGGGAGGATTCACATTACAATAATTTAAGCATACAATTCAGTTGCCAATGAAAGCAGGAGGTATTTGAACCACTTTACAAGATTCAATAGATTGTCACAGTGAAACAGCTTCTTTGAGACAAAGTTTCCCTGGTGGGAAAAGGAAGAGTACCACTAACTCCGGACAGTGCCTCTAGCTCTCACCAAGATCTACAGAAGACTTCAGCGCTCCTGGCTGAGCATCTAAAGTGTTTCAATGTGGCTTAATTTGGCTTAGGTACTTATATTACTTTTCAGAAATATACTATCAAAACCACCTGTTGATTTTGATTTGAACTTGGTATCCAGGCACAGTCAGGTCTTAATCTATCCTGGTCTTCTGTAACTATTTATCAGAATCTTTGTAAACAAGTGGTGTTTTGTAATTGACAATTTCAGTCACTCCATTGTTCCCACTTCTGGATCAGTCACAGTTATTACAATATCAATACATATAACAGGGGAAAGACATTTAGACAAAATAAACATTGCATTTAAGTTCACTCAGATTTCTGATTTCTTCAAATTCACCTAGACCTTTATTCTTTTTCTTAGCAGAAGCTGAACATCGGAGGATCTGAATTATTAGTTACCTTGTGCAAGATTTTTTTCCTATAAGAATACCAAGGAAATTCTTTCTTGGTTCTGTTGGCAGAAAGGACTTTGCTCCAGGGCTACCAGCTTTCTCTCATTTGTGCTGACACAACTTTCCTGTCAGATCTAAATCTTAAAAAGGGTTATGCCCTTACCAAAGTAAATGGCTTCCCATCTGCTTCAGGGAAATTCCATAGCTCATGGGTGTTGGAGCATATCATGTGGACACAATAACAAAAAATAATTTCTTTCTCCATGTTGGTAGGACAACCCTAATTGAAATTAGTGCAAGGGAGAACTACACAAGAAACATTTTTTTCCTTGTAGTCTACACCCAAGCCTAGGTGATTGATGAGTCTAGAACATATATTTTGTTTTTATAGTAAGATTTTCTCAATTATGCATAAATAAATTAAACCTTTGAACACTACATTTTGCAGTGACAAAATTACTCTAGGTGTAAAGTCAGACTCAGATAGGCTGTTTCCTCTTGAAAGGTACCAAATTTTCAGTTAAGGTAATAATGCCAATATTTATATAAAAATGAATCCAATGTATCGCCAATTAATGAACATTGTAAACATAAAACACCTATCCCAGACAACTTGGATGTTCTTGAGAACACAATGGTAAAAAACATATATATATATATATATATATATATATATATATATATATATATATATATATATTTTATATCATGGAGCTTAGAATATTTAAGTATTGCTAAGATACAAAGGGAATCAGCCCAAACCCTTCTGAGTTTCTATACTGGCAAAAAAAAAAAAATCACCAGATAGATATGAGAAAACAAACAAACAAAAAAATGTAAAAGTTGAACAATAACACAAAAGCCTACTGTCCACATGGAAGACACCATGTGGATTTAGAGATCATTTTTAATAGCTTAGCAAGCAATGAGTATGAAGAAGAAAGGGGGGTAATTCAGTTAGAGAGTTCATCAGGGGAAGCCAAAATACATAGATTTATATCCTGTCTTCTCCAGAGAAAAGATTTAAGTCTAGGTCTTCTAGGCCCTGACAGAAAGAATATTATATATTAAATAGCAAAAATAACCTCCAACCAAATTTCAGAGCTCCTCTCATGAAATAAACCTTTTGCAAAGGAGGTTTATTTTGGGAAGACATTTTTTTTACCTGTACAGTATAATTTTGTTAAGTCCTGAAATCTCAACTTTATACATTCAAGAACTAGAAGGAGGTGACTTAACAGAGAAAACAGTTTCAAACATAGCTAAATATTCCTATGAGCCCTTGACTTACAGGTGGAAGAATTAGTTGTAAGCATCCATTTCATTCATCATACATATATACATACCTATGTATATATATATATGCATATATGTATGCATATATATGCATGTATGTATGTATATGTATGGAACTAATTACACACAAAACTTCATTTGATTTAGCTTGCATTTATCTAAACCCATAGGAGTCAGGCGTAAATGAGACAGATGTGTCCATTGTCCTCCGGAGTTCTGATCCACTATTAGATTCTTGGAAAATGCTATGCTTGAGAGTAAAAGCCTAGGTCATTACAATTTTAATCTTCATATAAATTTTCTTGCTCACATGTATCTTCCTCCTATGTTCTTATGTCCCTTTTGACTATAGTTACATGAATTGCCTGTATGTTTCTACCTAATATTTAGTTTGTCAAGTATATGCAACTATGAATCTTTCATATTAGTCACAGCTGCTCCTCCATATTCCATGCAAACATATATGAGGTATTTAGACCACTAAATTTAAAGTCAGAAAACTGCAGTTTGGCTTGGCTGTGTCTGTTGATAACTAAGTGATCTTGGTCAATTTATTTCTGGTCTCAAGCTTGAATAATCTGATCTGGAAAAATGAACAATAATTTCCCTTTTCTATTTAATCAGATTTTTAAAAAGGAAATAGGATTGCACAAAAGATTCAGGACAATTATTTTAATTATGTAGATTGAGCAGCTTCTATTGAATAAAAGGAGTTAGTACTATAGTTCCTGTCCATTATATTGGCTTTGGAGAAATGCAAGAATAACAGTGCTATCTGTACCCCTTGTATCATACCCCCTGTATGGTATAACCTTCCTCAGTCTCTACAAGTTATCACTTGCTTAAAACACTATTTTCCAGGCATTAAATTATGCTTCAAATGTAAGCATAATATCTAGAAAGTTGAGCATATTTACATGTAGTAATACAGCTCTTTCATAGAAGGAATGTTTTCAAAAAGTTCCTTTAAACATGCTTCACTCCAGTATCACATATTCTCTTTCCCCTATGGATTAGTTATCTTATCTCACTTAGCCATTTAGCATGGATAAACTAAATGATATCACTCAGGCACAAATGACAATTACATGACAGAACTGGAATTAGAACCCTTTACATGCCTTTATTTCCAGGTCTGATCTCCTGTCATTGAACAAGGCTGTTACTCTATTTCAGCTGAGAATTCTTATTTACAGTTGTTTATTGTCTGAATTTTCATAGGTTAGAATTATGACCCCTTAAAAACAAGTTTATGTGATTATAGTAGTCTTATCTCAATGCGCTTTTATTTTTTCTTAATCAATTCATCAAGACCTTTGACTGTTTGCAGGAAAAAGTGAGACCAATAACTTTCATGACAGCTTCCAGACACTTGATTATTTATTGGAAGTAATAATGTTTCACAGAAGCATAATAGAAAATCAGAATTATCATAATTTAACAAGTGAGCTGCTCTAGAGCTGAGCATGAAAGGAATATATATATATTCCTATATACATATATATACATATATATGTGACAAAAATAAAAAATACAGAATCTTCTTCATAAATCTGTGTTTTTCCTGTAAGAAATTTTATTTTCTTCATGCACCTAATCTAACTATGTCATTCTATGTTAATTAGGACAAAATTAGTTTGCATACAATAGCAAATCCAAAAATAGATCCAATCAAACGCAGAACAAAATTCATTCTTTCAAATAAATGAAGTTTACTGGTAAGTAGTCCAGCTGTGAAATAATCAGCACCAAGGAACCAGAAAAAAACCATTTTTTTCTCTTTCCACTATCTTCAATATATGACTTTCTTCAATATGACTTTCATCCTTTATTTAACCTCATGATCCAAAATGGTTGATAGAGTACAAGTCCTCCTGTTATTATTCCTGGAAGCAGGAAAATGTGAGATAGAAAGGGGTGTGCATAAATTCCTGTATTTTTTTAAAGGAGTTATGAAACTTCCACACAATACCTTTTGCTTATGTTGTTTTGGCTGGATTTTATTCTCAGGACCACCATTATTTGTATGGAGATTAAACATCCTATTTTCTTGTGCTTAGTTTCATTTTGTTCTGTTTTGTTTTTAAACTGGTCATGTTGACTCCTATTATTACAAAGGTTCATATAATAAGCAAGAAAGGAGAACAGTTACGGGGTTGAAAATTGTCTGTCTATGCATAGTTTAAATAACCATGCATAGAGTAAATATCAAGCATGAACTTTATTTAAGCACTACATATGGATGCATTTCAAAGCAATCCACAAAAAAAACTAGCTCACATAAATTATCAATATTACAAAGCAATTCAAGGATATTACAATAAATGTAGAAATACAAAGAAAAAGATTAATAATCTTTGCCTCCTCCCTCAACTCTTATAAAATCCAAAATGGAAGTTTATGTATATTTTTCCAACCTTACCCCAGCACTATTAAAATAAAGACATTCATGTTCTTATTAATAACCAAATTGGGTCATACTATATAAATGCTTTTATAACTTTACATTTTATCTAAGGTCAATCTGTATAGATGTTCTTTTTAATAGTGGCTTAAAATTTAGGACTACTGACATACTGTAACTATTTCGAAAGAAAACAACCTTTACTGATTAACATTTTGAAAAGGGCAGCAAAACCATTTGATGAAGTACTGAAACTGCTACAAAACAGCTAAAAGAGAATGAATGGCTGAGATTAAGTTTAGGGCTGTGCACATAAAGTGAGGTGCCGTGGCTAGCTAAGGACACGCACAGAGCATGCTCAGAGTGTGACTGCAGTATTTTCAGGACAGAGGGGCACTTATTAGCATAGCATCTTATCCCACAAAATCTCTAAAGATGCCATTTATGCCATCTGGCTTTGTTGTTCCTCTCAATCAGCAGCTTTAGACATTTCTACTATTCATTTTTTTCCCCTTTTCAAAACATCTCTCCAATCAAATCACCATCTAATTTCTAAATTCTGGGGGGGTGGGGAGAAATTCTTAAAAAATTAAAAATTTCACCCTTAAACCACTTTTACTGGTTATTAGTTCACCTGTTAATAACAATCTTTCTGTTTTGAGTTTGAGAATTATTTTTATTATTTTTTATTTTTCATAATATGCTCTTTTTACTGCCCTCTTGCCTTCTTTCCTTCTTTTTTTTACATAATAACCAACTCTTTGATGCTTTTTAGGTATATATTTATTGAAACACACACCAGCATATATGTCTTCATCTTACATTGGCATACATATCTAAAAATAGAAGGAAGTTTTATTAGGCTTGGCAACTCCAGTTTTTCTGTTCTTCTTTCCACAATTTGAGCTTTATACCATCAACTGCTCTCCTTCCCAATTTTGCCTATATTGACAAAACCCATCCTAAACATGAAAATAAATAAGAAAAAGTAATTTCGAAGATCAAAGAAATATTTGCTATAATGAGATGAATAGAATCCAAGAAAGAAACACTGATCTGTTCAGTTACTCTCAGCTAATACATGATGGAGGGAGTTTTCCCTCTCCTTGTATTTGATAGAGTGGGGCGAGGCAAACAGTGAAGAAGTGAACATATTCATTGGGAAGGCTTCATTCTTTAATCTATCCTGATAGTCACACTTTACATTGAAGTTAATTAAGGACATCTGGAAATTGAGAACTTGTTCTGAGACCATCTAACAGATATTAGCAACAGGTTTTCCTTGGTCTTTATAACATATCTACTGAGAAATGTCATCTATACTTATGCAACAATCATTCAAAATGTTAGTAAAGCTATTTCATATATGGATATAATTGATGTGTGAGGAAACCAAGGAAATAAAACTATTGCAATAAGTTATATTATTAAGTTATATTAAGTTATATCATTAAGTTATATTATTGTTTGCAAAACCAGAGCCAAGTTCCCTGTCCATTGGGAACTGGCTCTACTGGCTGTTTGAGATGTTAAAGAGATGGACATAGACAAACTCTCCATGTTCATGGCGGGGAAATGATAACTTAATGATTTATGTGATGTGAGCCACCACTGTGCAAAATGTTACCATGCTTTCCTTTACTCCAAGAATATTTGTCCAGGGATGTCATCACATTATATTGGCCTCCTTGGCTGCACCTGTGGACAATTAAAGAGGGTCTCTGTCCTCAGGGAACTTATGCTGTGTGTGTGTTGACAGTGTGAAGATAGCAAGTGAAAGAATAGTAAGTAAACATATGTATAAGATTACATGTGATAGTGTTTTATGTGAAATAAACATGAAATGGGTTAGAAAACAGTAAGAAAGCTACTTTATAGGGTATCATCTAACCTTAAAATCAATTCTATAAGACAAGAGTTAATATTGTCCCTTATACACACACAAAAAATCAAGACATGGAGTAAAATTTCCTCCAGTTCACAATCTTGGGTGAGTAGGAGCTGGCGCTAAGGCAGATCTGCCTTACTCTTGAGTTATACCCTAGTGTCAGTGTTGGTCTGATCCGTCATCTATCCCATTCACCGTGTCTTCTCTGTCTGCATTAAACACTCTTGGTTGTGAGACCAACTGTGCAGTGCAAGCATGGATCGGGAAGGGCAGGACAGGGACAATAGGGCAAGGGGAAGCTGAGAGGCATACAAGCCTTCAGGCCCTCGGGAAACTCCATCTTCTTTCTCTGGGTTCTATCTTTGGTGTTCTTGCGCTGTGCTCTCCTCATTGTCCCCCAAGGTGATGCTGCCCTTTTCCTCCCCTCCCCTCCTCTCTCTTCCCCTCTTCTCTTCCTAGGTCTGGGTGAGTCCATTTACATGTGCACCCACCCAGTGGGCCCAGTCATGCACAAATATGAGGAGGGTTCTATACCATATGTGCTGGTCATAGAGGCTAATGATGGAAGGGTAAAAAATCCTGCAATCTCATATTCCCTATACCTAGTCAATCTTCCCACTATTCCTACTATTCCTCTAAACAATAATATCATGGAAAAATTGTTTGTTGGGAGGAAAACTATGGGTACTTTGGTGTTGGGTGTAGTAACATTCATCTGAAGATGTATGAACTTATCTCTCTAAATAATGGACAGTGTTGTAAATAAATGTTACTCAAAAAATAATGAAAATATTTGCATGAATATTTGTTCAAATCATAGATGATTAAATGGGAAAATACAATGGATAAATGCTGATGATCAAGGATCTGAACTGTTGAGCTTAGTTGCTTAATGAGGTTAAGGTTCATGGCTTCAGAACTTGAGTTATTTCATCTTGAGAATAACAGAAAAGAGGCCAAATAAAAATCCATTATTGAATTCATCTGGTTCCTATTTTCAAGGATCAAAGAATCAGCTAATAGGTACACAATTCTTGAAGCCACGCTGTTCAAAGCAAGGTCAGCAGCTAATAAAGACATCTACTATTTAATCATGTATCGGAACACTTGACTTTGTTTGTATCACTGATACCAGCCATTATTGGCTGAGAACCAGCAGAGTACTCAGTACAGCATGAAATAAGTGAGGTTTGGGGATCTGTTAATTGCATCTTGTCTCAGCTGTAGGAGGTATACTACTCCAAAATCAGTCCCTTCCAATTATTCCAGGTTGCAGCTGCTATAGTGAACTCTGGGTTGTTTTTGTCCAATGAAAGAGGCTAATTTTATCACAGAATCACAGGACTGGCAAGACCTTGAGAGGTCAGCAGAGGCTTTCTGGCAAGACTGCAGTGAGTGAATATATCTAATCCTATTTTAAACCATCTCCAGAGGGGAGATTCCATGATTTCTCTTGAAAGCTAATGCCAGTATTAAGAAATCTTTTCTGAAGCTGATCTAACATCCTGAGTGATTTATTTTAAGTTCATTTCTCATAGGGTTCATAAATTAGTTTGTCCTATATTTTTCCTCTTTATTAAACTAATAGCATTGTTGGAATTTCTCTTTCAATGTAGGACTAGTTATTTGTTGTTGTTGTCTCATGAGATATTGTTGTTTAATGGGATAATGGGAATATTGGCTTATCATGCCTGAAATGGACACCTTGTCTATGTTAGTTTTAAGAATTCCAAATAAATTAAATACCTTTGAAAGACCTGCTACCTCTCTCTCACTTGCCTCCTGGTCCCCTGCTCCTCCAGAAATAATGCCATTTTATAGCTCTTGAGAAAATTAACCAGGATGTTTCTTACTCAGTTTTTATACTTTTGTTTGACCCTGTACCTGTCACAGCCAGTTCTGTTTTTTCCAGCACAGGACTCCTCCTCCTCAGCAAAGCCATGCCTGATCCACTAGTTTAAAATTGCCTAAGACCACATATCAGTCTCTCAACTTATTTATTCTCAAATGGATAGATTTGTGTTCCCTCCTTCATTAGTCCATTGTAAAAACTATGTGGTTGCATACCTCATCTGATTTGATTTTTTAACCATGCAATTCAGTGTCTAAAACAGGCAGATGGCAGGGGTTTGATAAATACATGTTCAACTATCCACAATGACCCATCTGAATAGTGATAAAGCAGTGTAAAATATTTTTTAGGTCTCTGTGTCCTCCTGAAATTCCAAGAGTGTTGTGTTCTGAGAAGATAAATCTTCTCAGGTGACTTTAAGATGAACTTGATGTCAGATCCTGAGACTTCACATCCCATATCCAGCATCTACCAATTTTGAAATTTTGGGAGAGTGACTTAAAATTTCAGTTTTATTACTATAAAAGGTAATTAGTTAACAATAACAGTTGCTAGAATGAATAGGTTATATTATTAATATGGATTATTTTGCATACAAATATATATTATTGTATATATAGCACATAGCAAACTATTAAGTGTTTTTAAAGTTTGTATTGAATGTTTACTGCGTGTTAATCACTAATCTAGCTGCCAAGTATACAATTGTGACTAATTCAGTGAGGGGGTTAATCTCTGCCCTCACAATTTGACACCTCAATGCATATAATGATGATAAAGTACACACTTTATCATCATTCTAAAAAAATTGGCTTCTTACTTTAACCTTCATGGGGAGTGAATGTTAGAAATCAGTATGTATTTACCCAGTGTCTACTATGTGTCAAAGCATGGCTCTCTAATTAATAATGCTGTGTTAGGAAGGTCTTGGTGGCATCTATTTATAAGAGGAGATGACCAATCTTACCTACAAATGACTTTTGCTCACCTACAAGTGGATTACCTGTATTTGACACCTATGGCACAAAGAGGTAAAGAAAGACCTAAGTTAATTTTGATGGTATATATTTCAGAAAGACTATCAACTAAGGTTTTTCTTTGACCTCAGTGAAAAAAAACTTTTTTCTCCATAGACAAGATTGATTGATTGATTGGTATTTACTTTATAAGTGAATCATGTGCATTAGTCAAAGTTAGAGCTAGGAGCTTGTGTTTTTTAAAAAAAAAAAAAAACAACTATTTTTTTTACTCATAATTCATTCTCATCAAAATGTCTCAAAATGAGATAAGCAGTCAAGATAAATCCTTTGCTAATGCTATTAATAATTGTTTATAATTTATTGGTAATTTTAGGCAAACCTGTTTTCATACTTATTTCTTAAACACAGATATTATACATTTCTAAAGTTATCTTTTTATTTAACAATACACAGTGGCATATGCTATGTCAGCAAATTAAAAATAATCCTTTATATCATTTTTAATAACTGAACAATATGAATATACCATAATATATTTGGTCAATCCTTGGTTGTTGAGTTCTACAGTTGTTTCCTGCTACATTGCTGTTTTAAATAATATTGTTATAAACATAACTGACACAATATCTTTGTGGGTTGTTTGGTTTCCTTAGGATATATTTAGTAAGAATTACCACATCTACCAAGAAGGTACAGATCAATGGATCTGATTATATGAAACCTATGAAACCTAATTTCCCCCCACCCCCGAAACCTAATTTTTAATATATATATATATAATACTAAGTCAAATAAAATAGAGTATGTGAAGTTTGGGAAATATTTCCAGACAAATACGGTATAAAAGTGTGATTGCTAAGTTGTTCTGCCAGCGTTCTAGACCTTCCTTGACAGTTTAAAAGCTGGGGTAAGTTAGTGTCTAATTACTCTGATTTCCTCATCTATGAAAAAGGAGGTAATAATAATACACATCTCTAAGGATAATTGTGAGTAGAAAATACAAAATGGCACTGATAAATGGTTTTATAAAAGTTTTTTAATAAACATGTCAGCATGGGTAACTTCCTATGTATTTCAAAAATTTAGAGATTTGTGAGATAATTCACCCAAGCAATAAACAAACTTAGCAATAAACAAACTTAACAACATTGAGTATTTACACAAGAAGTAATATAAAGAGTTACTTTAAAACTAAAAGTGTTGATATGTTTGAAATTTTAAAAAAAGGGACATTAAAGTACATTTTGAACTAGCTAATTAACGAATATGAAACTAACAGATACTAAGATTCTCTGACTTAGTATTGTAAATTTGATTAGCACATATAAAAAAATAATTTGGACAAATATATGAAGAGCAAAAAGGGCTCACTCTTGGGCTTTGCAGTTTTATTTCTGAGAATATACCTAAGGTTATAATACAATATGTGCACAAAACCTGCATTACAGAGAAACTTATCAAAAAAGGCAAATCTAATATAGAGCTCAAACAAGAAAATGTGTTGCAGGTCATATAAATCCTGTCTTCAACTCCTACCTCTACCATGGTCTAGCATGTTTGAGACAAATGTTTACTCCCTTTAATAAAACTCTTTCAGCAGAAGTTAAAGGTAATAAACAGCATAGTGAATCTGTCTAGTGTATAGTGTGCCTGACACAAACTCTGCATAATGATTTCAGTGGCTACTAATAATAAGAGCCCCCAAATTTTGGTAACCTAAATAACTGCAGAAAAATATACTCATATACATTTTAAAAAAATTAAAGATACAATGCAGATAATATATCATTGTTTTAATGAAATAATACTTAGTTAAAAATGTGATTCAAAAGTGAATTTATTCTATATACTTAACTGTAAAAGTATACATTAAAGTTAAATCATGCCAAGGGGTCTATATTTCTGTATGGTAGAATGGGAATTTTACTATTTTATTCTCTGTGTCTCTCTATAGAAATAATATGTGTGTTTTTCAAATTTATGAATTTTCGATAGTAAATATGTGATGGTATTCTTACATATAGAAAAATCAGTATTTGTACTAAAACAGACTAATTCCAAACAAAAAAAAGTATTACATTTATAATAATATACAAAAAAGAACGTAAGTATAATTTCTTTGACTAAGAACCAGGTTTCACCTCTTATTCTAACATCTTACTATCATCAAATATTTATTATGTATTCCCAGGCATTTAGCACTTGCTAGAGGCAAGTCTGAGTAAGTCCCTGCCCACAAGGCATTGGTAGCCAGGAGATAAGCTCACCAATAACAGACTCATAGGTATAAGAAATGTACACATGTTCTTAGTGACTTGAGAATAAATTCAAAATGACAGTAAATATTTCAAAGTAGATTCAAATGCTCACTACTATATGTAGATGAAATTCTTAGATGTAAATGCAAATGTAGATGTAGATGAAAATCTTAAAAGTTTAAGATTTTAAAGTGCTAACAGATGAGAACCTAACATTTGCTCCAAAAAAAGAAAAACTCAAACTTTTAAGTTACCATAAAGTTTTAGTGCAGAGTTCAGAAATGTACAAAGTGGTTTTATCAATTGTCAGTACACAAACAATTAGCAGGTAATAGATTCCATGAAATGAAAAGAATTAGTACTTTCACCTGTAGTATCAAAAAACCTTTCTTTACTTGACTTTATGGGTGGTGTTAGATGGAGTGTGTTAAGCCAAGTTGATACTAGTTGATTATTTTCAAGTCTTACTAGGTATTGACAAGATTGTCCCAGAAAACCAGTTAGAACAGAATGCTTACATGAAACTTTACCATCCTTAAGCAAATTAACTACTACTAATAAAAAGTCCAGTAAAATGAAAGATCTGAGTGAGATATTAACCAATGCTGGTCTCTATCCCCATTCTCCAATCATGCTGGCCCTGTACAATATTCACATAGTGGGTTTTACTTCAGAAAATATTAATGCAAAAAATGAAAATTATAATGAGACCCTAATATATAAATTAGTAACATTAGTTATGTTAATTTCTCAATTAAAATATTAATAACTATGAAAGTTTATAGAAATGTGAGTAGTCTGATATTCCCTGCTACATTCATAATTTGATAAAAAGAACTCTGGAATTTTCAGTTAGCCAGTCCTTATCACTCTGTGTATAGGGTACTTGGAGAACTAAAATCTCCTGCAGTGAAAAAAGAAAGTCACTCTTTGAAAGTAACGGGATGAGGCATAATTGTTTGTCATAGTGGTAGATATTTATGAAGTAGGTTTTAATATGCAAAATTTTCAAATTAATATTTCAAGTGCATTACTAAGACATACTTATTATTTAAAAATTAGAAAATATGAAAATCAGAGAAAAGAGAAACTTATTTTCCAACATCCATCAAAAGCTACTTGGAAAATTTGGTCAATTCCCTCTCTAGCTTTAAGCATCCACTCCCTACATAGACACAGACACAACTCTAGCTGCTCTTCATATTAAGTGGATATAAGAAATAGGTCTTTTGATGTCAGTTTCTTTGTTTCTAAATTCATTGCTTCATCTTCAGATAAGTTTGAAACATTTATATTGTCCTAATTATTATCTCCTCCTCTCCTGATGAGCATACAAGCTATATGTCTCCTTTGATTAATATGTGGAAATTTTATTTAATACCTCAAATGGATGTGATCATAGAGGACAATAGTCTTTATACAGTTCAGTCCCATTCAAGAAATGAATAATCTGTAATGTCTTTAAAATAAGGAAACGATAGCATCTAACTGTATCGTTTGTTTTAAGAAGTAAATTGATATGTATAAAGAAATTAGAACAATAATAAGCATGAAGTACAACCAGTGCTAGTTATTATTATTGGTATTATTGTTGCTTCTTTTGGGGTTACCTTTCACAAGTGCCCTGTGATTTGACAGAAGAGAACAGAACAAAGAGAGGAAGGAAAATTGGGACAAGATAAATATTGACCAAATCAAATATAGCAAAGCAATAAGGCTGTGACTTTCCACTATACTTTTATTATAATGTAAAGAGAAATTTATTATAAATACACATCAAAGAATAAACAGTTTATGAGTATGCATGAAAAAATTCTACTTTAAGATTACAAAATATTTTAAGATCGTATGTAGACACAATATAACAAATTATGATAATAAATATTGTGAGATCTCAAGATAATTATTTTTCATGATCATTGTGAAACCAAAGCTAATATTTGCTATTCAAAAGAAGAGCAAAACAAATAACAAGGAATTTGTAGCATCTTAATTAATCTAATTTTATCTATAAAATAAATGAGTCAACTTGGCAAAGATCAAATGTAATTTTATTTATCAATTTAAAATTTTAAAATCCAGTTGACTGTTTTTAAATTGCATAAAAGTAAAAAAGAAGCAAAAAAGAATTAATGCTTTCAAAGGCATCCCTTCTGCTTTTCCTACTCAAAAAAAAAAATGGCTCTGATTAAAATTTTTGGCTTTGACAAGCAGTTATCCAAAAATATGATCAAATGATAAAAGGGTGAGAGATTCATGACTAAAACCCAGCTTTATGCTATGCTTTCCAAATAATATTTTTCAACCAAATCTAAGTCATTATTTTTACAATGGAGACTGATATCACTAATATTTGAGAGTCTATTAAAAACAAATTGATATAAAATCCTCATATTATAGGGTCCAATGGAAAAAGAAAAATTCACATTAATTCCCTAACATTTCTTCTGTTTATCATACTCCCAAGGGTAGAGCTTCTCAGGAAAAAGATTGAGACAGAGGTACAGGATGTTTATTGAGACACGCTCTTGGGGACAACATGTGTGAGAGAAAAGGAAGGAAACAGGAAAAAGTTGAATTGTATCACAGGCCACATATAAACCTTCGTTGACTCTACCCAGAGCTCTGGAGCTAAAATGGCCATTCAGCGTTTCTCTATGTTGAGTCAAATCTTTATACGTAAGCCTCTGTCAGACATGGGACATTGCTCCTTTTGATGAGAGCATGACATTGTACAAAGCAGTCTGTCCAGGTGAGTATATTACTTGAAGCCTACTGCTTGAAGACCTGACACTTTAAGACTATCTGCCATTCACTTGCCCAGTTTTTGAATAAGCCCTTCTTTAAGGATGAGGTAGGTGATACATCTCTACTATATGTTCTATCATATTTAGTTTTAGACAAGTAGTATAATTTCAGAGTAAACTTGCAAAGAAAGTTTTGTGCATTTTGTGCCTAGAAATCATGCATAAAAATCCCACTTGATTTCATTAAGTTAATTCATATTTATCCCTAAGACCAAACTTCTGCATCACCTCCTTCAAAATGCTCTTAGCACTCAGATGGATAGCCATTACTACTGCTAAACTTTGTTCCAGAATTGTCTTTTAAGATGTCAGTCTCCCTGAAGAAAGAAGAACTCCTTTTTATACCATGGACTGTATCTTTTAGCATCTTTATATCTTAACTGATTATCACAGAATCTATATCACAATATTCCCTCAAATATTTTTTGAATGAATGTATTTTTGTGTTTGTTTGCTCCATCATTTTTGATGCCATCTATTCCTTTCCATATATCACAGTTAATAGAAGTCACTCCATTTTTTACTGTGGTCTGTTACCTGTTTAAAAAATGAAAAATAGACTGTGTTACCAGTATATCATAAGGGTCTGTCTTTAAAAAGATTACCAGTCACTAAATGGATGAATGTTGGTTAAGTATATCTGGAAATGAAAGTGATATATGTAAGGAACTGCATGGCTTGAAGATTTATGATACTCTTGGAGGTTTCAGTAAATCTCAGAAAACTAGAGACTAAAATGCAATATTATTTAAATAGTTAAAAATCACTTATTAATTTAAATTTTTGTCCAAAATTCTACCATACTTTTGTTCATATTTATTTGAAAGTACCTGAATTACTTTATTTTACAGTCACATATAACATAAGCAACAATTTTTTGATAACTTAAGGCTTGTATGGTTTAATTATAATAAATCATTTAACCTTAGTAAATGTATAAAGCATATATTATTTCCATCTTCATTGGGGAAGTAAAAAAAATTGAGACACCAGAGATTTCAAAAATTACCTGAGGCCCACATCTAATGAGTGGCAAAACTAAGAATGAAACTGGTTTATTAGATTTCAGAAGAATATGCTTTCATGCCACAGCCAGTCAACCAACAGTACTTTAGAAATCTACAGATTCTTTTATTTTTATTATATTTAAATGCATGTACTTTTTAACTTTGGAAACTTCAAAGTGTAACATGGCCTAAAGACAACAAAAATTGGCATATTGTTAGAATGACATTGCATTTTCAAAGATGACCACAATGGTAGTCTCTCCCACTTCATTTGCTCTTCTGCAGTGTGACATTGTCACTGCTCCTTCACACACCTCCTTCCTTTCCTCTTGCTTCTAGGTTTGTCTTATTGACTCTCAAAACCAACAAATTGTGGCAGAAAGGACAGCTGACTCCTGTGGTTGGATCAGAGAAGCTTTGATCTCTTGGATCACTCACCCTCTGGTTATTTCAAATCCTTTTCTAGATCATACACACTTTCTGATTGGCCACAGAGAGCATTATTGATAGTCCCAGCTGAACCCAGACATGAAGTCATCCCACCCAGCAAACATATTAAAGGGAAACAACTTACAGATGATCACATCACAGCAATGCTAGTCATCTCTAAAGATATGAGTTTACCAATTGAGAATCCAAATATAATTTAAATATATAAGCCATCACCATTGTCCATTTTTAAGTGTAATAGAATAGTTGTCATTTGCTACTAGCATGAGACTCTAATAAAGAGTTTTCATATAAGATTCCCCATTTTTGTTACAGAGTAGATATCAGATACCTTAACAGTAAGGATTTCATCATCTATGTTTCATTTAGCTACCTGCTACTTGCCAAAGATCAACTGGTAAAAGGAACAGTTCTGAATTATGCTATTCCCTAGTGCATTCTTACTATGTTATAAATTTGATTTTTGAATAAAAGACTTCCAAGTTTATTTTAATTAATAATGGGAAAGATGACTCAATGATTAAATAACTCAAGTTATTTTATCTTATATTGGCAATATTGAAAAATGCTTCCATTTCCCAGCCCAACTCTGCAAAAATAGAAAAGTTAACCCCTTCAGAATGAAATGTCTTATTCATCTTTTCTGGTAACTTTATAACTGGCTGGTGATTTTGAATTCTAGTAACTTTATAACTGTCTAGATATAGTAATAAAGACAGTCTGTATAGGATTTGATTTAAATCAAATTTATCATAATGTAGATAGTAATATTTGACATAACTGCCGCTATTTAAATTTGAGATTCAAATAGTTTGAGTGCAAAGAGATTTCTAACTAAGTAGAGTGTGTGATAGTTATAAGGTGTGTGATAATTAACTTGATGAGTGAACTTGACTGAGCTAGATAACAAGGGATGCATTATTTCTGGAAAGAAATCTGTAAGAGTATCTAAAAGAGACAGGTATTTGAATCTATGTAATATGTAAAGATGTTTGCCTTCATCAATGTAGTGGGCACCATGCAATTCACTGAGGTTCTGAATAAAACAGAAAGTTGAACACAAAGCCAATTTACTCTCTCTGTCTTAGATGAAACATCATCTTCTCCTGGCCTGGGTCACCAATGCTTCTGGTTCTTGGATTCTTAAATATAGGATAGGAAATACATGACTTTGGACTTGAACTTAAAACCATCATCTTACCTGGTACTCAGATCTTTCTACTGAATTATACACTGGGTTTCCTGATCTCCCAGCCTCCAAACAATAGATTAAAGAATTTCTCAGCCTCCGTAATCAGTGAGCGAATTCCAATTAAAAAAATAATATATATGTATATATAGACACACACATACATATGCACATACATATATGTCCTTAGTTTTTAGTTTTTCTTGGAAACCCTGACCAATATAGAGTTATTATATAATTTTCTTTTAAAAGTTTTCCCTTATTTGTATGTTTAATGTTTTAATTCTTCATTTATACAAAGGACCCCTAAACATATCTAATCATAAGCAATATAACCCAAAGTTGACACAGGTTATATTCACTATTTCTAGTATTCTCCCTAACTAGACTGATGATTTTATTTCCCTTTAACCCAAATCTATTTAGTCAGAGAGACGATAGATAGATAGATAGATAGATAGATAGATAGATAGATAGATAGATAGATAGATAGATAGATAGACAGATAGATAGAAGATAGATAGATAGATAGATAGATAGATAGATAGATAGATAGATAGATAGATAGATAGATAGATAGATAGATAGATAGATAGATAGATAGATGATAGAATTTGGGAAAATGGAAAATATTTTAAACTCTGAACTCCCCCTAATAATGTGTTTGGTCATAATAATCTTCATCCATGTTATAAACATTTGTATTGTTACATTTGATTAATCCCTGAATTTCAACAGTCCTTCTACATCTTAACATGGAACATGTTAGTTGACTATCTACATGAAAAAATGTGTATTTTTTGTGTGCAGTATGTATGTATATGCAAGTATGTGTGTATATTTATTCAAGCCATGGAGTATTGGAGGAATATATACTTATTTGTAGAATGTTACTAAACACATCAAAATAAAAACTAGAAATAGCTTAATAGTAAGTCCATTAAGATTCAGGTTCATTATTATTTTCTTTATAAAGTGATTTGAACATTTGCACTAATGCTTTCTTTGTTATTATTTCATTGCCTAGTGCAAACCAAAATAACTTTAAATAAATATATTTCTTCACATAGCAAAATCAATTATCAATTAAATGCTATTCCTCTTTCTTTTACGTTCTTGGGTCTGAACGCATGTTAAAATGAAATTCTTGATACATCTATTACTAATTTTCTTTTACTATAGAGAAGTCAGGTTGATAAGAGTCTTAAGCTGATGGGTTGCAAGTCAGGCCCTGGACATAGTTAACATTCAAATTAATAGAAAAATTTGGTAATTGATCTACCATTAGGAAAAAAGAAAACAGACAGGCAAAAACCCAGATCCTGGAAACAAATTTGTCTTTCTTAAATGCTCACTTTCAAGTGTGTCTGGTTTCTAGCCTAGTTTGTATCAAAAGGGATCAATTTTTCCCCCCTTTTCGTTGTTCTACTTTTGCACTGGTATTGTCTGAATCCCAGAGTGAGCAGCAATACATCATCTTGCTTCAACATCTGCTAGAGCCCCCTCTTCTCCTAATCTGCCCAGATCCCCAAAGCCTTTTCCACCTGCTATAGCGCCAAATGCTCATTATAGCATACAGCTACGCCCTTCGCTGTCCTTCCTCCCAGATCCTCAAGGTTAACGTGGAACAATGACTATTATTAAGTGGGGGCTTTAGGAATATAAAAGCAGACTGGGCTAGGAGAAAGGGGGAGGGGCAGTGGAAGCACTGGGTAGAATGCCAGAAGAGCTGGCAGAAAAGAACTGCCAGAAAGCTGTGGCCAATTTTCCAGTCGAAACATTAGTCACTGAACAGAGATGCCCTAGAAATAAATAGCATCCCTGTCCATTACTCATTACTAGCAGAGACCACACCCTCCAGTGGTTTTGTGTCAGGGCACTTTTGGGGGAGGGAATTTGGGCAACTAGTGGAGAAAGTGAGATAAAAATGACCAATTTGAGACGGCTGGTAAGTCTAGAGGTTAGGTTTATTGTTTAGCCAACTGTAAGTTATAAACAATTTGATGTTCTGTCTCTTTTCTTCAAACCACCAACCTGCTCCTTGGCTTTCATCATCAGACCGACCACCAATGGAAAATTTGAGGCAAATTGGATTAGAACGTTCAAGAAACAGAGCAGTTCAGAAACCTCTGTGACACTGCATGCAGCTGAGACTGTCATGAGACCCGAAAAATAAACCATTCAAAAGAATCTAATGGAATGGGTGAGAGGCAGATTTTATTTAAAATTCTTCTCTTTAGTAATTGTCTACCTCATTCCCAGATGCCAGACTTGGTGCATTCTTTTTAGTTTTGTAGGTGGTATTTTAAGAAAGTTAAATGCTCTTTTCTCTGTGGCATTCATAGGGAAGAAAGTGATAAACCACATGAATTCCACTGCCCACTGGCAGAGTTGACTCTGTCCTGGACTCACTCTGCAGTTACCAAACCTACGTGGAGGCTCTCAGGGAGAATTAAGTACTTCTTTGGTGCTCTTCGACTCCTGGAGGAAGCTAAAGAGTCCACAGAAGATCACCTAGTAAAATTTTACTTGCTTCCACTACCCAGGACCCCAGAGCAGTGTGTTAACTATCCTATACCCACATGGAAAACTGATCTAAATAAGGCACAGTTTGTCTTACTCAGTTATTGCTCTAACCAAGGATTGGAGGGGTTGATTGTGCTCTTGTAAATAAAATAACTAAGTGTACAACTGCCTGGACTAGATAAAATAGGCTAGTCCAAGCTATTGTTAATTGCATGATTGGAATGACAGCACACCTCAACTACCTGACTTATACCTAAAAAGGTGGTTCTGTTTCCTTTTTCTTTTTGAAAAAAAAATAATAAATAAAAACCTACAACTAATTTTGGATAGACACCTTTAAAAAAACTTGACATTAAAATATAAGGAGATTTTAGTTTTAATTTCTTCTTCTTCTGACTGATTCTTTGCGTGTAGGAAGGTTACTGATTTCTATGTGTTGATTTTGTAACTGGCTACCTTACTGAATTGATTTATTATTTCAGTTAGCTTTACTGTGCTTCTTTTTTTTTGTTGGGGGGGGGAGTTCTCTACATAGAGTACCATATCATCCTCATATAAATATGGCTTTATTTCTTCTTTCCCTATTTGGATTCCTTTTAAGACTTTCTCTTGCTTATTGCCCTAGCTAAAACTTCCAGTACTATGTTGATAGGAGTGGTGAGAGTGGAGGTTTTTGCCTCGCTCCAGATCTTAATTGAAATGATTTCAGTTTCCCCCCTTGAAGATGATATTTGCTGTGGGTTTGTCATAAATAACTTATTTTGTTGAGATATTATGCTTTATTCCAATTATTTCTAAGGTTTTCATCATGAATGGATGATAATTTTTGCCCTCCATGTAATAAGGGTCTGCTAACAAAGGTACACAAAGAACTCACACAGCGTAACAAAAACAAAGGGGAAAAGAACTAAATAGACAGTTCTCCAAAGAGGAAATACAAATGGTCAATAGGAATATGAAAAATGCTCACTATCACTCATAATCAGGAAAATGCAAATCAAAACCACACTGAAACACAGTTTTATATCCATAACAATGGCCCATATTAAAAAAAGGGTGGGGGGGCAACAACAAGTGAGCAAGTATTGGCATGGATGTGGAGAAAAAGGAACACACACTGGTGGTGAGAAGGCAAACTGGTCCAGCCACTGTGGAAGGCTGTGTGGAGGATACTCAAGCTACTGAAAATGGAATTACCATTCAATCTAACAATTCCAGTACTGCTAGTGTACCCCATATATCCAAATCCTAGTATACCCAAAGGACATAAAAACACTAATTCAAAAAGCACACACGTACCCAGTGTTTATTTCAGCATTATTTACAGTTGCAAAGAAACGGAAGCAAAACAAATGCCCCCAAACTGGTGAATGGCTGAAATATGTGGTATATATACACAATGGAATATTATTCCCCAATCAAAGAAGACAAATTTATGTCATTGCAGCAACATGAATGGAGCTGGAAGGATTCATGTTAGCGGAAATAAACCAGAAAGAAAAAGAGAAATAAGGACTGGTCTCACTTATATGAAGGATACAGAAAAAATAAACAAACATACTGACAAGAAAAATTTAAGTCTGCCAACAGAACTGGAGCATAGAACAAGAGAGAGGGAGGAGAGTAAAATCGGGGGACGGGGAAGGTACAAGAGATAAAGTTAGTTCATGGGTGATAAGGTAATGGGAGAACCTTGAGGTAGACAATAATGTAATATCTATCTATCTATCTATCTATCTATCTATCAGCAATCAATAAATAAAAGATATAAGGAGAGAGCATGAGGGCTGAAAGTTTCTCCTTTTCACTTGAACTAACGAAGAAACTGGAACTTTGCTGTGAGTTTGTATAGGGTAGAAAAGTAGCGAGTTCAACTAAACGATACACACTTCAGAAATGATGTTTATCAGCTTTACTGAAATATTACTGACATAAAATTGCATATATTTACAATATATTCATTGTGAAATGATCCTCATTATCAAGCTAATTAGCGTACCCATCTGGTATGCATGGCGGACGTTAAGTGTGGGTGTGCATGGGGGATGTAAGTGTGGGTGTGCTTGGGGGACATAAGTGTGGGTGTACTGAGAAGATTCACTTAAAGATCTATCTTAGCACATTTCCATTATACAATATCATTGACTACAACCATCATGCTATGCATTGGATCCAGAGCTTTTTATTTCATATAACTGAAGCTTTGTACCCTTTGACTGACATTAACTTATTTTCGACCAAACTCCCTTTCCTGGACAATTCCCACTTTTACTCTCTGCTTTAAAGAGTTTGACTATTTCAGATTCCACACTTAAGAACAAGCAGTATTTGTTCTTCGGTGACTGGCTTATTTAATTTAGCATGATATCCTCTAGGTTCATCCATGTTGTGACAAGAGACAAGCTTTCCTTTTTTAAAAAACTGAGTAATAGTCTGGTATATGTGTACCTGTAAATGTGCATAGCATTCATATTTTCTTTCTCCATCCATCTGTTCAAGAACACTGAGGCTGTAGAGATTTCCTATGTTTAATAGTTGTCAACCAAGTGCATTATTATTTCTATTTTGAGATTGAAAAGATAGTAACTAATGCTAACATAGAGTGTCTTATGTGTACAGGGCTTTATAGGCAAATGAGAAAAATTAGGGAATATTAGTTTTTCATTGAAGTCATAAATTTCAAATCTTATAAAACATACACATTCTACAGAAGCATGATCCCACCTCTTTCACTGGCTTACAGGGTAACCATGGGTGTGATATTTTACTTCCTAGGGTCTTATTATCAACATATGAAAAGAGAAGTTCTTTATCTCCTTCATCAGGTTACGGTGAAGATTGAATGTGATAGTTTGGGAAGGTGCCAGGGACAGGGTAAAAGAAAAAATACTTTCAATTGTACTATTTTTTGTGCACTGTACTTGAGGTTGTTTACAAGACATTTAAATTTTTTCCCAGTGACTCTATTTCTTTACTGCCTTACTTTTCTCATTTTTCTTGCTTTTCATTTCTTTTCACAACATATAGAAGTTTTATAAATCCTCATAATCTTAAACCAGTTATAATTATGAACAATAAAAACTCCAAACTATGGGGGAACTAATCACTGACTGTCTTCAATAGCCCAAGCTGCCATAACAAAGTACTACAGACTGAGTTGTTTAAATAACAGAAATTAATTTTTCTATATATTGGAAACTAGAAGTCCAAGATCGGTTTATCAAGATGGTCAAGTACTTAGTGAAGGCACTATTCCTGGTTTGCAGATGGTGAGCTGCTTGCCCTGTCCTCCTCTGGCAGGAAGACAGAGACAGAAAGTTTCTGGTGTCTCTTCTTACATGGACATTAATCTCATTAAAAGAACTTCATCTCTAGAACTCATCTATACCCCTACTGTCTCTAAGAGGATCCCTCTCAAAATACCATGACATTTAGCATTAGAGCTTTTAGTTATGGATTTGGGGAACAGGAGAAGGGGGGTACACAATTCATTACTGTTTCAAAATTTCAAGCATTGTTTTTTCACCTTAAAGGTAGGGTTTCAGTAGATCCAATACACTTTGATCATCAGGATATCACACTGTAACACATTTTGACACATAACTACAACTTAAACATTATTTTAACCAAATCCCTATTTAATCTTAAGAAATCCCTCCAGAGTATCTCCACATTTGAGTGTCTCACTTACCAGCATGACACAAATTCTGACCTTTTCTGTCCACTGTTTCATTTAATCTGTCCTTAGCTAGTTTTATGATATTCATTCATCTCCTCTCTAGTGCTCACCTAATTTTACTCAGCTTCATTCAATATTGTATCTGAGTCTCCCTTTAGTCACTTAGAAAATCTTACCTTCGATTTTAAACTTTTATTGCAGCATTTTTTTTCTCTGATTGCCTTTTTTTTTCAGAGGTCTCTGTTTTGACCTCACAAAAGCATTTGGAATTTCTCCATAATTTTTCCTTTTTGTTTTCCAAAAACCTCAGTCTTCCTGCCACTTTCTGTCCTCCAGTGCCTCTCACCATACCTTCTCTAGTCTCCCTGCTCCATCCACAAAAGTAAATGTAGGCATTTCTCTAGGCCTCTGTTCTTCCTTCCCTATTTCCTCTGTTTTTAGTGATACTGCACATATCCAAAAGCTTTCCTTTCACCTCTACAAAGATGTCATCTGACTCTAAACTTTACAACTCTAGAGACCTAAGACTGCCATCCTCAGGAGCCCATACCTGGGAGCAACTAGGTCAGGGAAAGGCAGGGCACAGGGCAAGGAGCAACAGAGCAGAGAGGAGGGAGACAGGACATTTTACTTTGTTAACAGAAATGTAAGTAATAAAGACAACTCTCTTTGACAACTTACTTTGTTGATTCATGATCAGGCCACTTCATTCCATTTAGCATTTTAAACTGCTTCTTCTGTGAGGAGCTCAGGCACCCCCATTCCCCTAGGCCTCAATGCACTGCAGTTAACTCATTTTTGCCATTAGATGTCTCCCAAAGAGTATGTGTATAGACTTTACTTCTCCATCAGTCTTATTTACATAACCACCTACATGTATTGTAGTACTACTACTACATATAGTAGTTTTTTTCTCTATCAGTAACCCAAACTCAAATCCCTTTACTGTCCCTGTATTCTACATATTCATACATATTTAATGGCTCTGGTGATGTCTGATTTATCTAGAATTTGTCTTGCCTCCATTTCAGTTTTGTGGTTCTAATTCTGTTCAGGCATTTATTTTACTTCCACTACATTTCTCTCTAGAAATTATGCCTCTACTTCTGATCATCCCATCTAATCTACCTATTTCTGTCTGAAAGTTCATCATTAGAAGTCATTCCTTTCATTTCTTTATCTACCTAAGTGAATTCTATTTACCTCACATTGGTGCTACTGTCACCTTTATGTGGTCAAGAGGCTTCTCCATGTTTCCCACTTGTTGAAATATTCTTTTCTTCAAAGGGCAACATAAGTGTCAATCTCAGTTAAAGTCTTCCCTGTGTTTCTTAGTCAAAGATTTTGTAGTTACACACACACACACACACACACACACACATCATACATGTTTTTAAATTTATTCTTCACCGCAGTCCACCTTGCACTATAATCAGTTGTATTCCTTATCTCCTCAAACTCTGCATTCAGAACCCAAGTTGATTTATATTTTTCCTTCTTCATCAGAAAACAAATTGTCTGTCTTCATAAATATATGTTCAAATAGTACAGATGAAGTCTTAATAAAAATATTTTATATAAATATAAGCCAAATTACTATTAACAGAAATGCTGGAGTTTTAATACTTGATGTAATTCCTTAGGTGACTATTTGAAATAATTCTGATGCTCTTAATGATCAGAGGAAATAAGCTTTAGTTGTCTGAATACATTTTGTTGACAGAGTGACATGATATGGGCAGCTGCATCCTTCTGTTTTCTAAAAACCTCCATGTTTGCATAAAAAGCGGGCAACTGTAATTTTGTTTGCATGACTGTCTATATCTACAGTAAGGGGAAATAAATTTTGAACAAAGTAATCACTTTCTTAAAAATAAGAGAATATGGTTAAACTTTGCTCTTATTCAATAAGTAATTGAATTTTAGTTCAGTTATTGAATGCTACAATATGTCTGTGATGTACAGCTCTATTCCATGAGAACTGTTTATTTCATGATAATAATGCAAATTAAAGAGGCTATGTGGAATAATTATTTTGGCAAGATATAAGATTGCTTTAAAAGAGCAATCATTAATAAAAGATTTCTGCAACTTATTTATAATTTAATAAGCTATACGTAAGGCAAAGTTTCTTTATTTAGAGATAAGATATATCAGTCTATCAAAGCCAATTTCCTTAATAGAAATTGCATAGTCTTTATTCTCATTCCACCAAAGTCCAAAAAATGTTCATTGGGAGGTTTTGTATTTAAAAAAAAAGCATGGATACCTTGCAAGAAAAGCCAATCACTTGAAGATATACAGGAGATATATTATCAGGAAAACAGTCACAATAACTTCTTTTTTATATAGCAACTTTTTAAAATAGAAGGGGAGCTTGGTGACATGACGGCAGCTGTGGGTGGCCATGCTTGGGAGACCCTGTGCAAGGCCCCCCTCTGTGGCAGGAGGTTTCAGTATGGTGACAGGATATTTCCATGTGTGCTTCCTTTCAGTTGCTACCTTCTGGTAGCGGTAGCATTTCCTGTGTGCTGCATGAGCACACACCTCTACCACCCACAGCTCATTTTCTTGATTTGAAATAGGTTTTATGGAGCAATAGTCATAGGATTTTGATTCAATAACCAAATATTAAAGATGGTAATGAGACCATGATTACTCAGTGCAAAGATTCTCAATATTGCATTTGTCTCCCTAAAAAATAAATAAATAAATAACAAAAGGAAAATAAAAATCTCCAAGACATAGATATAAGACTATAGACCCTTAAGCTAGAAGAGACATTTTAACTTTGTGATTTAGCACTAAGGAAAAGACTGGGAAAAATAAGGGTAGATAATTTTTGCCCAAAATAGAATTACAAGGTGAATATAGGTTTCTGACTATTAGCCATTCAATCTCATAAGCTGAGTCACTTTAAAGAAGACTATTCCTTGATTTAGGCACCTGAATGTCACATTAAATATATTTAGTGAATTTGACTTTTTCCCCTCAGATCCTTTTTGAAAAAAGCAGATTGAAAGAACAAGAATATATGCACTATATTAAAAATGGAAACAATTTATCAAAATCATATAGTGCTTAGAACCCTAAAAGGAACTTCATAGCTAGATAGATAAATATGTACATAGAATGAGATGAAATTTAATTGAATTGCCATTGAATGTTATTGGGATAAACCACAAACGATTCACATCACCCATAAAAAAATTCTCTAAATATTTGCTTTTCCTTATATTTATTTTCCCTAATGAGTTCATGCATGGTGAAAAGAGTTAGTGGAAATTATCTTTATCATATACTTGAAAAGGCAGAAGGTAAATAAAAAAAAAGGATAGATTTAAATTATCTTTAAATCTGTCTTCAGTGTAGTTTTGCTTACACATCCTCAGACCAGCTGAAATCTACCATAAAATAAATTCCTGTCTTAATACAAGGAAGCAAAATGATTTGAAACTTTAATATTTCTTTAATTTGTGCATAAATATCATTGATTCAAAATATTTTCAAATGGCAATAAAATTTGTAAATGAAATACATTCTAATAACTAAAATCACAAGTAAGCGTACCTTAGCTGTCTTATCAATCAGCAGAACCTCTGAAGAAATTGGTGACCTTCTGGGTTGTGACAATATTTGGTCACCATAAAACCTCGGGGCCCGTTGCTGTACTATATGTGCAGAGATGATACATAGATTATAGATAGATAGATAGATAGATAGATAGATAGATAGATAGATAGATAGATAGATAGATAAAGATAGATGATAGGCAGATGACAGATAGATGATAAGCAGATACATAGATATCTAATATAAGTTAAGAAAAATAATCCAGAGTTTCACTCAAATATCTTACTAGCCAAAATGCTAAAGTACAGATTTCTGGAAGAGATTGCCACTATGACTGAGTGGGAAAAAATTAGAAGACAAAAACTGCTATTATGATAAGACATAAAAACTTACTGATTGAACCAATGAAAAAGGAGAAACATAACATTGTGAAATAATAAAAATTATAGAACAATATAAAAAAAGAGTTATTAAAAACCTAGCAAGTATAGGCCTAGGAACTAATAAAGCAAAAGTATTAATGGTAAAGCAGTTGGAAGTGGTTATTCTATGGTGTAATTCTTACAGATATTAACAGATTATATTTTGTTCTAAATATCATAAGTGATAAAAGAAGTTCTGAGAACTGTTCAGAGATGTTCACAATAAAAGTTTACAAGTTCCTATTCAACTAATTCATAAAACTCAGTAATCGTCACATACTTTTAACTACTACTCCCTCATCCCTGTTGCTTACACCCACATACACACCTGCTGCTACTAATTTCCTTGCAGGTATCCATGATGGTAAATTAAATAACTAGAGTTTTTTTGACATTTCAAGATGGTCTCTCACACATGTGAACTGATACCTACCCTGTAAAATATTATAAACCTGAAATATTTAACTCAGGCTCAAAGTTAATCAAACTTCATCAAGTCAACTATATTTCAGTAATCTTGAAGGTGGATAGATAGAAATATGACAATTAGATAGATAATAGATAGGATAGATACATGATTGATAAGAAAAAGGAGGAAGGGAGGGGGAGAGAGAGAGAGAGAGAGACTGTCAAAATACTTTTTGTTTAGTCAATACTTATCTCTGTTCAGTTCTGTAACTTGAATGAGACAACATTTTTGCCCTACTTCCTTTCAACCTAAGCAATATATTGTTCATCAAGAATTCTTTCCTGAAGAAAAACAAATCTCTAAATACAGTGTAATTGTAAAATTCATTGTGCTTTGGGATGACATTTGTTAGATTCAGAAGAGGGGCGCTTGGCACTTGTGCATTATTGGAAATTCCCCAAATACAGACAACAAAAGCTCAGTCAGTTTAATCAAATTATCAGCTTTTCCTCAGTCTGTGTTTAGTCTGTGTTTGTCTAATGTCCGGGTGCATATTTTCTACTTAAGAAAATCAATAAATCTGCTGCTTTAAAAAAAGGCACATTTCAAATGCGGTATACAGCGTATTGCACTATCTGATCCAGCAATCTGTCTGCCTCTGCCCTACAGAAGGAATGAACAAGAAATATGCCTGATAAGTATCTGAAAGACTTTAAAAATCACATTTGCAGGGCAAAAAAATGGTGCATAGCGATGTGCACACCATTCACTTCTGATGTGGAAGTATGGCAGATGTCTGTCTGTGACTTCACTCCACAGTTTGCATTGGTTTTAAGTATCATAGACAGAACCAAGGGAATCTTAACAATGAAGATGCCAAATTAGGTTTTCTGTAGAACATTTATTCTTCTAATGGTCCTTCATTGATATAGTTATTATTTTTCATTTATTTTGAGAACTGACAGCATGCATTCCTTTAGTATTTGTTTTGTATTGTAAATATATGGGCTTTCCATTTAATGTAAATATTCAATTTTTCCAACTGTGAAAAATGATCATTTTGTTCTGGGAATATTTGCTCATAATCAAGTGGTTCTCATATTCTCTGTTTTTGTCAGTTGTTTGCAGTAATTCTTCACGCATAAAGCACAAGTGAGATCTTTATAGAAATCATCATAAGTATTAATACTTGTGATAAATAATTTATATGTGTTCTATAAAGATCACCTCACTAAAAATAACAAACCAAAGTCCAGATTTTCCTCAGACCCAGATAGAATTCAGAAATTGGATGGTAATAATATGGTTTATTTATTTTCATGGATTAATCCTGACTGTATTAGAAGCAGTGTCTATTTTCACTCAGAAGAGTAGAACTATAATGAAGTAAAATGGGAAAGGTTATAAAAAAACACAGAAATTGTACAATAAGATTGATTTTTTTCTCCTGTTGATTGATTCATATAAACATCAGAAAATAGTTTCTACTTTTCATAATAACAATCAATAAATGACAGACTGCTAGACACAGGTCATTATATTAGAGCATTTTGACCTAAAGATTTGTTCATTAATCCTTAGAAATGAGCCTGTCATGACACAAGTCTTTAATCTCATAACCAACACTGATGCTTCTAAATCAGTTGGTCTGAGCAGTGATAGTACCCTGGGTTTGGTTGCTAGAAAAAAAATCTTATTTACTTCCCCCTTCTGTGCTTTTTTGGCAGTAAGAAGATAGGGGGAAAGAGTGAAATTCTCATTCTCATGAATTTGTCAAGTATCAAAAATCACTCAAGTAACTGAAGGTACTTGCATTGATGTATGTGTTTATGCTTATAGGAAATAAGTGAGCTGCACAAGGGAAAGAAGAGAAAGATCACTTAGCACAACATTCTGAATTAGTTCTCAGTCTTGAAATTTTGATAAGCTTACTGTCTTCTCCCCCACATCATTTGATAGCAAATGTTTGCTTTGTTCACTATAAAGAAATAAAAGTCACCATCATCAAATAGCTTATTTCTTAAGATTCCTGGGGAATATTTTCATTTTTGATGCTCACTCTCCCTAGATCTGGTTTTCTATCCCCCCCTCCCCACCACCACCACTGTTGTTTATGTGAAGAATTTCTAGTCAGGGTAAAAAAAGGTGTTGCTTGTGCAGAGAATCCGTTTAGTGGAGCAGGCTAATAAGCTGACCAGTCATTAACTAAAACACAGCTGGGAAGAGGCTATAATCCCCCAATTTCCTTCACAAATGCAGTAAATAAATATTCAAATGAAGCAGTGCACACATTTGCATATGTGTTAAACAAAAGCCCAGCTGAAGATTTGCTTTAAAAGCTCTGCTAATGTTTCTCCCTTTGCTACCTCTAATTCCTCTACCTGAAGAGTTTGTATTTCACAAATGTCTCCACACTTCTCCCAAAATAGAAGTCCCTTTTACTTTAAGAATTATATCAGCAGTCTTCCCTTTTGCTGACCGCCCCCCCCCCACTAGCTCCTTCATTAAATTTCATTTTTAATAGGAATAAAAGCCACCTATCAAATTAACTTCCCATTCTTTGGATGGTTTGAATTTGAGTATCTTTAATGTGTAAGATGCCATTGGCACTTTTGTGTTCTGCTGGCTCATGAATAGAACTCTATTTTTTTGAACCCTAGAGCAGGAAATACTTAGGAAATAAAACTTTGAGGCTTAACTATTGGTACAAGTAATTTGTTAACCCCCTGGCTTTAGGAAACAGATTCAAATCAGCTTCCTAAATTCCTTTGTCTGTCCTTTGAGATTTTAAGGAAGTGATATAACATAGGATGCCCTTCAGTTAATTATTCTTCAGAATGAGCCTTAATATCTTTACAAATTCCCCATTTTCTTCTTCTTCCCTCTTCTGCACTTATTCTGTGATTGCAATTTCTAGAGTTAGATTCTAGGGCACACCTGACCTTAGGCTCTTCTGGGGTGCTTATCCTGAAGCAGTGTGGGTCCCTCCCAAGGTGAAGAAATATAATTAGAAGAAAAAGAGATCATTCAGTGAGGAGCCTAAGGTAGGACACAAGGGGTTACTTTCTAGGGGAAAAAGTAGATTGCAAAAAAAAAAAATTAAGTGATTCTAAAAAGAAAAGAGGAAAAAAGAGAGTTCTGCAGTAAAAGAAAAAAAGCATGTCAAAAATTAGCAAGGTAAATTGACTTTCACCCGTGTTCAACACTACTTGTGTTTCTTCTGGGTTTGCCCCACTGCCCAGCCCCAGTGGAGAAAGAGAAAGAGTGAGGAGCCAAAGATACAATGAGGTTCTAGATCCTTTGAATTTATGTGCTTTTTTCTAATTGTAAAAAATGGGCTATGTTTATTACATATATAAATATACACACAATGAGCTATATATAAAATATGTACATATAAATTTGTGTACTATACAGTACACATATATCCAGACATTTGCATTCATTTAGAAAATGTTAATGACTCTCAGCAAAGTTAGGTGCATAGATTTGAAATCTGTGAATCTTATAAAGAAGTAGGTTAGTTAGAAACACAATCAAAATTTGGGTCTTTATCATTTATTTTTTAATAAGCAATAGAGGAATTATTTTTTCCAACCTGAACTTAAATGCATGTGAGGAATCCCTTTAAGTGCCTTGTTAGTTCTTTGGACTGCAACATCCTGATGAGTTTTAATTCTGTTACACTTAGGAACAACTATAGCTTAAACAATAAAGCTTTCAAGAGCTGAGTGAAAAAAAAAAAAAAAAAGACTTTTTTCCACTTCTCATTCAATCACGTTTACAAAGCATGCTTGGAGGGAGAAGTCATATCATATAAACCATACTGCTTTGTATTTTAACAAAACCATGTCAGTATATTTTGTTACCCTTTTCTCACAAGTAATTTTTTTTTTCCTGAAGGAAATAAAAGCGTTAATACTAGGAGGTTAGTTCAAACATATGCTCTAGCTGATACTATCAAAGTAAAAAAAAGCACTTTTAAGAATCAAGTTGTGTGAATTGTGTATATCTATGCTTATTATTTGAAGAGGCTACAAAGCTTTCAGATGCATAAAAATATGTCAAAATATCAATAGGTGTCTCTCTGGTTTTTATCTAAGTTTTATTTTCTGCTCATTTCTTTAATGGGCTGTTAAAGTATTTTTTTCTTATCAAGCCACCACTGGACCAAGACACTCAGTTACTTTATCTGATCACAAAAAAAGCTTGACAAGATGAACCCCTGTGCCCAGAGGAACACCTGTTGAATTTAGCACAGATCCTTTTTTTATTTTCTGCCTGGCCTTCCATTTTAACTTTTCATGAAAAGTTGCATCTTCCCATTTTGCCTTATTAGTCTCAATGCTCCTGAAAGTTTACTTAAAAATGTTTGCATAAAATCCAATAGCACATTTATCCACAGTCCTCCAAAAATTAAAGATGGAGTGCTCCCTGAAACAAAAAAATAACAAAAAAAACAGTAGTATAATAAATTTCCACTAATATAAGCGACAAATACATTTTTCAAATAAACTTTGCCATAAATTGATAATCTTCTGATTTTTTACACACTACTTTTTTTTTTTTTCTTTTGCTGGTACTGTAATTGTTGCTTTTAGGACAAGCCACTATTTTATAGCTATTTTTTTTTACCTCTTTCTTTCTTCTTCTTCTGGTTTTTTTTTTTTTTTTTTTTTTTTTTTTTTTTTTTTTTTTTTTTTTTTTTTTTTTTTTTTTTTTTTTTTTTTTTTTTTTTTTTTTTTTTTTTTTTTTTATACTGCAAAAGCTTCAATCACTTAAAACAGTAGTGTTTTGATTTGGTTTTGAGTTTCCTAATCAACTGCATGTCAAAAATCCTGGAATTCAGTTCATGCAAATAATCATAAACTATGAAGTGATTTTTGTGAGCTTAGCAGTGTGGAAGGGAACGGTTCTGTCATCGCCATGGCAAGCTTTTTATCAGCCATTCTGTCTGAGCAAAAGCAGCATGTCCAGCAGTCCAGTCTGAGATCACTGCTGCCCCAGAATTTGAGTGGTTGAGATATTTTGGGATGCTTTCATTAGAAGGTACAGAATACACTTAAGAAACAGGCTTGGGCGCCAGTCTATGATTATGGCAAGACAGGCCAACCACTGGGAAATTGCTGAGCCAACAGGCTAGGAGTTGGGCTGACCACCCCTCCCTCCCCAGGCCAAGTCCAAAGACAGCCACCACCTGACACACCTTCAGACGGACAATTTGAAGCACTCAGTGTTCCACATAGTCTTCTGAGTAACAGATGTTTTGTAAGACAAATGTATTGTACATATTCAAAGGCTCTGTTTATAAATCTTCTTGCCTTTCTATTTTTAAAGGTGTTTGTATCCCCCCCCAAAAAAATCCCTTCTATTTACTTTAGCAAGATCCACTGTCCTAGTTGTCTCATTGGTGGTGTGTTTGAGGGTATGTGTATTTACGTGTGTGCGCATGTTGAGAAGAGTTCTAATCACAGTGCTCAAGTCACACACTTAAAAGGCTACATGTAACCCAGAGCTTGTTTAGACCCATTTTAAAATGTAGGTATTTTTTAGATGCTTTGTATTTAATGATATTTAATGCTCCTGTATAAAATCTTTCCAATTTCAATTTGTGATCAATAAAATACTGCTTTCCTTTTTGTGTTCCTTGTTTCTTATAGCACCCAAACTTGGTGGCTTTTTTCCTCTTAATTTTTAAGGAGCCTGTTTATACAAAGTATGCAAAAGAGTTAAAATGAGAGAGAATTCAGAGAAGGTGTCATTTGATAACCATGACAACTCAAGACGTAAGACATTAGTAAGAAGAAATTTGGAATCTAATATTTTTCTTACGAGTGATAAAAAAAACTGGCAATTAAAGCAACAGTTCTCTATTACCTGGAATAGTTGGAGCACAATTAAAACAATAAATCTGAAATGGGAAATTTTAAATTTAATGATTTAGTAAAAAAATACATAAAAAATCCAATTTTTATGTCACTTTTCAACATCTTACATCTCAAAAATACCTGAAAAAGATGATTAGCCCCTGCCTACCCATTCTTCACATTCACATTATCACTCATCCTGATATTATAGACTGGCACATCCCTTCATAAGGTTACCATTGGGCAGTAGTGTGTATGTTTTCTTAAAATAACAGCAAAAAAAGAAATCTAAGATTAAACATGTTAATTATGATAGAGTCTAAAGCAAACTGTATTAGAGCATTGTTTTTTAATGTATCAGGGATTTCAGTTAATTCAGTTTCAATTAAATAAGTCCTTTGTTTTCTTATGAATCAAAGTTCATGGTTCACGTTTAGATGCCATAACAAGCAAAAGGTAAATTTTCTATCAACTAGAGCAGACTAAGTTCAGAACAAAAGTGACTATAATTGCTGGGTTTTTGCTAAGAAAAAAAATCAACACTGATGAAAATTAAAGTTTCTACAAAAAAAAGCAAATCTATAAAAAAGTTGGTTCTTGTTACAACATTATAGTCTCTTTATTTGTGCATGTGTGTGTGTGTGTGTGTGTATTTCTGTATGCACGTACATTTGCTTGCCACACATTTGCCTCTTCTGTAATTTATTTCCTCCCTTATTGTTTCTTTCCCTTTCCTCTTTTAAATATATCTTAAGGTCTTCTTCAGCAATTCCAGGCCATCTGTCCTCACCGTACTAAATAAGCATTCATGGACACATGGCTGCCTCCTCCAGACTGACAAAGGCTCTTTAGTATAGCTAAGAGAAATGACCCAACAGCAGTGGTAAAGAGGCCTAAAAATATTTAAAGTACAAAAAAAAAAAAAAAAATAGCAAGGCCCACCAACTTTCTCTTTACTTGACTCCCCCTTTTTTCTTAAGTTTATTTCATATTTTACCATTGGAATCTGCCCTTACAGAATGTATTTGCATAATTGCCTGACACATTGGATATAAATTTATTTTTAAAGGTGAAGAAGCCTTATATCAGAAAAAAAGATGAAAAAAATACAACCTTTAACTTTTTAAAGAAATACATATATTCCTATGTAGTACAATTGGCAAACATTTAAAAGACAGAAAGGTGATTATGTTTAAAAAGATCTCCTGAATATTCACTTCTATAGAAAAGAAGTGTTTGATAGCTATGCATTTTTAGCAGTTTAATAAGAATGCACCCAATGATCAGATATGCTTTCAAATAACTTACATAAATTGTAAAGCATTAAAGATGCACAATTTAAAAGGAAAGTAGTCAATGAATTAAGATTTTACATAAAAGATTTTAACTCATTTGCTTCTCAGCTGACCAATCTCTGATTTTTTGCAAGCACTATAAATTTGTTTTGTTTTATTCCCACTGAACACTATTTTCTTATATATTTTGTTAGTTTATTAAAGCATTTAATCTAATGAAAAATATTTTAATTGGATGTAAATTATCACATTATTTTTTCACAACAGATGCTGTGTGAATTACATGAACTTATATGAATTTCTGAGCTACTCATAAGTATTCAGAAAACTGCTAAAACCTGTTAACTGAATAGAAGATAAGATATTCCTATCTTCTTTATGGACTAAAACTTGCTTATGTGAAAAAACGTTAGGCATTTTTTCCCCCTGAAACCTAAGAAATTATGTATAAGCAAGTATTTCTTCATTCTTACATGTATTCGTATATATTTATTCTTCTGCGAAGTTATAGCCAAAAGTAATGTCTTCCAGAACTTAAGTTAGACAATGGCTGAACACTGCCTGTCCCACACTGTATGTCGAAAGAAGGAGTGCCCCTTACAAATAGGTTACCTACAAAGCATCATAAAACCTCCCTTATCAGATTCCACTTGAACTCCAATTATTACTAGGTAATTTGATGGAAAACAATGTTTCCTTCAACATCTACTTTAAAAATGTTAGCAATTTATATTATAATTTATAGAGGGGAAAGAATAGTCTTTTTCATGGTACTTAAAAATCTTATAGCAGAAATAGAACAAGTCATCTAGCTATTGCAACAAAAAGGAGTCAGACATCAGAGAAATTATCATCTCATCTATTTGAATCACAAAGAATTGCAGTTTTACAAGCCCGCGTTTTAAAATATAGATTATAGTGTATATGTTATTCAAACTGGTCTCATGTAGGCTTGTGTGTGTGTAGGGGTAGAAGCGATGAGGTGGGAAAGAAGGAACTGAATTTAGGTGGTGATGAATTTCATTAAGCAGGAGGTGTTCATCAGTGTGTGTCTTGCAGTGTTCAGTGTTTTTTTATAGAATGTTTTCCCCCTTCAAAAAAAAAAAATCTAGTGGGTGTTCAGTGGGTACTTTTGTTGTTCAATCTGTTAATTAGAATTTTGCAACAAATCTTAAAAGAGGAACAAAGTATGATAAAAAGGTCTTACTTTAAAATTTCGAAAATGTGAATGCCAAAAACAAACTCAGAATTATAAACATGAGTGGAAAGATACCAAAGGATTTCAAATAAGTTTGAAAAGTAAAAGCACAACTCCCTCTGGGAAAGCTAAAGCTAGAACTAGAGACAAATTTGGGATCTGATTTGGGAAAAAGCAAAATCAAGGCAGCTGAATTCTGTCTAGATAGTAGTTAAAATGCCTACATATTTACGGTTTCATTTCGGCTGACGAGGAGAGAACAAATTATAGATCTAACTCAGAATTTTCCAAATCCTGGATAAATGGGCAGGGCTTAAGGAAGTGTTTCATCTCTAATAAATCAAACCATTTCCTGAAGGAAAAAAAAAATGGACCAAGAGCAGTTGGGTAAAGAAAACTGGGAGTAGAAACATGTGGCTCTGAACACCAATCCAGCCCTTTCTAAAGAACATACAAGCTACAAGCCACATATGTAGGTATTTCACATATGTTATATTGTTGCCACATTGGAGGTTTTTTTTTTTTTTCAATAATTTCTTTCAGTTTGCTGTGTCAAATTGTTTATAAATATCAATGGATGAAAATCTGAACCATACATCCTCTGTGTATTTTAATTTCACTTCATGGGAGAAAAGCAACTGGCCAATACTTATAGACAATACATTTGAAGATAAACTTTAAATTAATGAAGCAGTGATTGCAATATCTTGGAAGCAACATTCCATAATGAAGGAATGTGGATATTAAAATCAAAATATTTACAAATTTTTACTACCATTTCTTACCAGGTCCATGGTCCTTGTCAAATTACCGACATCCCTGAATTACAGCCTTCTCCTCCGTAATAAAGGGTAATAATTGCTTCATCAGGGACTGATTATGAATGTTAAACTTGATAATATATGAAAACTGTACCCAAAAATGTTTCAGACCATATTGAGTGCCAGAAAATTCGAAGTCCCACAACTCAGCTTCCCTTGACCTTACTTAATGACACATGATCAGTTGGATCACCAGTGAAAATGATTGTTGAAGAATTTTCAGAATTATCAGAAATTTCTTTTTATTTTTAAATCTCAAGTCAACTACTTTCTTAATAAAAACTATGATGCTATAAAGTGGATTTTCATATTTGAAGGATGTGTGAGGGTAAATCTGGTAGGGGAGTTTTCTTTTAAAAATCCCCAGTTCAGAACCATAGCTATCATGAGATCTACAAAGAAGTTATCAAAATTATTTCATCAATAAGTTATGTATATAGAATCCTAATCCATGAATTCATTGAGAACACAGTATGAATGTGAACAGGACACATGCAAGTAATACTTAAAACTGTGATATTGTCGTAATCAAACACATTTTATAAATAAACTAATATACAGTTTTGGGTAAAGAGGATTTTACTATTTTATAAAATGATCACTGACCTTTCTCTATATTTGACATTGTAAAATGAATTTTAATACTTTAAAAATAAGATAATTTAGTTTTCTATTGTAATCAATCAATAAATAATAAACCATCTAGTTAAAGTAATTTTTAAATTAATACAGTTTTCTGGTTCGGAATGCATTCACATATTTCTAGGTAATTAATTCAATCCTGTATAACAATACATGCTGTTAACTTCAAAATTTCTTATAGAGCCATTCAAGAGTAGTATGTATAATACAGATAGAGTTAATAACTAGCAAATCTTATACAAAGACAGATTACAGAAATTTTGAAAAACATCTTTTCTGTGATTTGAATAAAATAAGTTCTGGTCCGTAATATGAAAAAATCCATTTAGATTTTCTGGAAATGTTTCTGTTCTTCTGCCAAGTAGGTCTATAAGTATGAAGATTTTGTGTGAGAATTCTAGAGAAAATGAGCAAAAAAATTAAAAAGATGAACAAATAATATTATTATCATAATTTAAAAAATGAGAAATTTCCGTTTTTAGTGTCTTCTTTATTAAACTTGTATGAGCATGCGTACACACACATGCACACTGCACCTTTTTATGTTTAACATGAAGCATCACTAAAACTGTTTCTCTGAACTAGTCTCAAAATAAACAGAAAAGCACAGAAACATGTCTCCTATTTTACCTCAATTACAAATGACCAAATACATTTTAGACCCTAGAGATGCTTACTGGACCTTAGCAAAGATCCGTAAAGCTGAAATCTAACTTTGCTTTTCACTTGCAGTTGAAATGGTTTATGCAATTATTTTTGGTATGTCATGAATTCCAGTATGTTCTAATTATTTTATTTTAAAAGTTATAATATTCCATATTATCATATAATATAATATTCCATATTATCAATTTTGGATAATATTTGATTTCTCCCCTTAGGTATAGTGTCCATAGTTTTACCATTACAATTTCTTGTGCTCTTGCCTTCCTCCCCTTTTTGATCCCTTTCCTCTCTCTTGTGCCTCCTTTCTTCTGTATGCCTCAGACTTGTGGTCAGCTTGTAAGTTGAAATGGTTTAAATATTTTGGATAGAAGCATACATGCTTTGCTAGAATCTGTGGCAAAAAACTAATAACCAACTTCTCTTGTCAGTCAGGATAACACCATGTCAGTGGAGATAAAGTAGCTGTAGGGAAAAAGGCAGGACTTGAATTTTTGGAAAGAAACGGGTTGGCAAAAGAAAGAGGCAAGAGGTCTGATGTGGATGATTTTTTTCACTGCAACTGTGTTTCATTGACAAAATATCAATTCAAAGAAATTTGTCTCTATTAGTTTAAGCAGTAAAACAGTTACATTTGAGTTTTGTTCTAAAAGACCTCATTTGACCCTAGTTAACTCATGATCCTGATTTTATCCACGGTGAGGAAAGAAACAATCTATTTTATTCTGGTGTTAAAGTCTTGAGGTAGGACCTTCATAGCTTCTGATTCTGCAGAAAGATCAAGATTCTTTTTTTTCACATATATATGTATGTGTGCATGTATGTATGTAAGTATGCATGTAATTTTAATGTAACTTAAATTTATACTGCTATATATCAAGTGTATGTCAATAAATATGATATGCATTCCATTTCTACAAATCACAGTATGTCAACATAAAAGAGCTTATGCTGCTCCAAAATTGCAGTAAATTTGTACAATGAAGGTGCACTTCTTGCTCATCTTGTATATTCATCACTAGACAAATGGAAACTGTTCAATATCTTCTCACTCCAAACTGATGATACTCCCATTTTCTGTAAAGGTGCTGGTAGCCTTGGTAGTAGAAGGGAACAAGAATAAGAACAATTTTAATTTTTTCTTTTAAAATTCTTTCTTCCATACCTATCACATTTCTTTAACCAAAGTAAGACATGAAGCCATAAAATATGTCATGTCCTCAGGATAGAGGAAGGTAATTTTACCATTTATCCAAAAGAGGACACACAAATGGCTGGTCACAGGAGACAAATCAAGCAGAACCAGGATTGTGCAGTCAATTTTGTTTTTCATTGCTGTTTATATATTTTTCCATCTTAATGATAATGTGGAAACCTGCATTGATTAATATGCTTAAAATTAATGACTAGTTTATTCTTCACAGTTTTCTTTTAAACAAAAATGGTCCCTGTCTTGTAGATAGTATCTATTCCTCTGAAGAACCTTTTCCATAAAATAAGTTACTAGAATATTGTTAGATTCCCTAAACATCACTACTTATAGAATATATTCTAACATCTCAATAAATGAGTCTCAGCATACCCAGTGTATAATCAGCTGTGTTGTGGAGACTGTCTTCTTGGTTTATTTTATATGCTCTCTTCATTTCTTCCTTATGGAAAGTCATGGCTCCTGCTTTATCCAAAAATGCCCCTAGATTGACATCACCATTATGGCCCAAGTTGCTATTATTGTACTGTTGCCAAGGCAGCCAAAATAGAGACCTGGGTTCAAAGTAGTAACTGGGTGTGTAAGAGGGTAGTCACTTCCACTCTCATGAATACAGCTGCTCTGAATGTGACAAATACCATTATCATCATGGCTCTTATTACCTCCAACCACAAGGTGCTATCTGAACAAATGTTAGGTTTTAACTGTCAGATTCTTGAATGTGTCACATATTTCCTTGCATCTTTGGGTTATTGTAACAGCTGTTTGTAAACATTGTAAAGCCCACATTAGATACAGAGTGGGTAAGAATATATTGACCCAAATGTCTGCCCTCTGAACTATCACAAGGAATGCAGCATGTCTGCTGACACTTAAAGCAGGAGACTTAAATAGCTATCAGGATCAACTTCCAGCTGAATAAGTCAATAGGCATTTTCAGTTTCTGACTCCATTTGAGTCTTTCATCTGCTGGTCTGAGAATGTGCAAAGGTTTTTAGACCTAAAATGATAGAAGGGTGAATATTTTCAACATGAGTTTGTCTGGGCAATATTTTCACTGAATATGCTATATCCTCTCTAATAGTTAAAAGCTACTAGAGCTTATTGAATAGCATTTATTTTCTTTAGAAACAGGGATATGAGCCGCTTTAGAATTTGTCATGCTCTGATCTCTTTCATTCTGAAAATACTCTATGCTATTTTATGTAGTGGTAATGAGTTAGATATTTCTAGTGCTTGCCTGGGTAAGCAGTCATGAGGGCTGTTGTAATAAATAAATAGTAAGAGTACATTGCTCTGATAATAGCAACTTTCATTGAAGGATATGAATGCGCATTGCAAAAGAATGATACAGTATCCTTAAAGAGGCTTTTATTAGCAGAAATGTAATACAACTTTTCTCTTTTTTTTAAATGAAGTAGTAAGGCAGAATGCAAAAGCATGTCTGAGACTGTGTCGATGGTATCAGCTGTAATTTTGGATACCCAGACACTCAAGTAGTTAAAAAATAAAAAAATTTCCATAACAAATGGACTTACATCACATTGAATATTATGAGAAATCTTATCCTCAGAATTTCTACATCTTCCAGACACCACATAGCTGCCAACAAATTGCTTTGGATAGTCACCATTAATTCCCAAAAGCTTTGCATTCAGCTAAATTTTTACTTAAGGTTAAAAATAAGACCATTAGAAGTCTTTTTCTACTCTTCATATAATAATTGGATATAGTGTGACCACGACATCAAAAGTTAAGGAAGTTTTCCATTAAGCTTGCTTAAATGCAGCTATATATATATATATATATATATATATATATATATATATATATATATATATATATATATATATATATATGGCAAGTTAGGAGCATGATGGGTGACAGAGCAAAGTCAGAATGAGATCTAAGTTAACTATGGGTAATTCAGAATTGATTGAATGCCCAATGTATAATTTTATTTTGAGGAAATAGATGATTCCATTTAGTGTTTCCATTCATATCATGCTTGGAATAATTTAGTTTTTTTTTTTTTTTTTTTTGTCCCCAACGCGCGCGCGCACACACACACATATACACACACACTCATATACTCATTCATAATCTAAAAGAACATCACAAATTGATAAAGTTGTATTACCTTCTTTTAGTACTGTGATCATATTTGTGAGAATTTTTTACTTTGTTCACATATTGCCTTGAAATAAAGATATGGCATTTCCATTTAGACATGGATCCTGAGATATTTTAGGAAATTGAAATGGAAAATTAAGGTTAAGAGTGGTACCTAAAATCTTTTTATTTATTGTTTTTGGTAATAAAAACTATTCTTTGTCAAGACTGATATGTGCAGAAGAGTATTATTCTGCCCATTGCTTTCTATATATTTTTGTATATTTTTAGTGCTTTTCCTAGGTTTTATTCCCACAAGGCATATGGGAGTCGACAGTTTAGTGTGCCTAAATTTAGGATTTATAAGAAGTTTGTGATTTTGTTCATTCTCATCTATTATGTCACATTTTCTAAATTAAAGTTCTGAGTATTGTGGATGATAATTCAATAAAGATATTAGTATTTTACATTCCTATAAAACATGCAAGCAAACATATTTCCTATCAAGGGATTTTTTTGGAGAATTTTTACAGAAATAATGTTATAAATGGCTCTTATGTTTCTAAGTTCAAACAAAACAAATAAAAACATATCTTGAACTTATATTTTGCAATTAGTGTCCATTTTCCTTTCCTCACTGCTCATTCTCCTACTCAGAAATGTTAGTCTCTTACAACAGTTGAAACTAGCTTTTTTAATAGGAAACTATCTGAGAATACTAATTCCCCCTTATTCATGAAAGGATGTATGACTTTTAATCCCTTAAATACCCAAAGGTTGAAACTGGTTAGAACAGTTGTTCCTCAGATAAGTCAGGAACATAATCAACTAGAAAATGTTCCATAATCTATAATATGTTGTTTTTCCCATCCAACAATAACAATCTAGACTTTTGCTTCTGGATCATTTTATCTGCAATGCTGATGATTTGGGCATCACTTTCATTTTTAACTTTTTGCATCATAGAATCTCTAAAAAGTCCCGCTTATCTTCATCATGGTTCCCATTTCAGCAGCTGCAAGGCACTGGTGTGTGGGAAAAGTGTGGCAGGAGAGAAAATATAGTGTACAGTGATTTGGGGTAAATCAGAAACCATGGGTATTTGCATTCAGTAGGGACTTTCTGGGGATAGTGTCTTAACTGGAACTGTGAAGTGTTCAGACTCTGTGGAAGATTATTGAAAAAAATTGAACACCATCAAATCATATCATTTCTGTGGCCTTTTCTACACTTCTTTGTAACTCAGATATCCATCGTGTTTGTTTCCAAGTGAAACATTTGGAGTTTATAAATCACAAACCTGATCTGATAGCTGGTCTTAGGTCTCTCTAAAACCATATCTTTGAGAAAATCACTTCACTTCTTTGAGTCTCAGTCTTCTTGTGAGTCAAATAGGATTGTGATTCAAGCCATGTTTTAAAGTAAAGCTGGTAGGGACAGTGAACTTTTAGATTTAATGTGTTTACACAGTTAAGAGTATTATTCATACACCCTGTTTTAATTATCAAATACTATGTATTTACTACATACAAATTCAGTCTTAAAATATTTTCTCTAGTTCTATATTTGAGTGAATTTATTATGAAAATCAAGTTCAGATTTAAGGAAGTTAGAATATCACTTCTTTCTTGAAATTCAAATTAGCATACATTGTCAAATTTTGTAAAGTAATTGTTGGGATACCTGATTCAATGGTTGTTACTGCTTATTAGAAAGAAAATTCAATATATTTCTCAGGATCCTTTACTACCTGGGACAAAAGTAGCGTTCTCCCCTTTAGGAGTCAATGTTGTTTGTTTGTTTTTTTCTTTTATACTTGGTGCACATTCACATTCATAGGCAACAATTGAAAGATAACTGAACATATGTATTAAATTACAACTGAACAAAAGTGAAAAATGGGATTTAAATTCTACATCAAGTCACAAAGAAACACTTACTAGAGTGCATGGTTTTAATTTGGAAACAAGACAGCCTTTGATACTATTTTGTAAACTGTTGAATAAATATTACAGAGGCTCACACAAATTGAAATGAAAACGAGAGCAAAGTTTTCTATATTATTATCATTTATACCCACAGTCCATGAAACATCAGGAAATACAAATCACAATGAAATCTATTCAGTTAGACATTTTCACTTCACTCAAATATATATATATATATGTATGTGTGTGTTGTGTATGTGTGTATATATATACATATATATACATATATACATATAATGTGCAAACCTAAATATTGCCTGTGAATTTCTCTAGATTGCAGTTGCACAGACTTGAGCTTCAGACCTGTATAACAACTAAAAAAAGCTCCCTTTGATAAAAATCTCAATTAATTACAACTAATTTTGATATTTCAAAATATTTTCAGAATGTATCTTTTTCTTTCAAAACATAAAACATTATATATTTGTACCAATAAGGAATAGGTTTTAAATACATAAATTAAATGAATTATGAATATATTTATAATGTTTATTTATTGTATGTCATACATTGATATATTGATAAGATACAATAAGCCCATACACATATAATTAAAATTTCTTAAATTTTCTCAATCTCACTCTAATATAAAATTATTTTTGTTGAACTTATGTCCTGAGTATACTATGAAATTATTTTTTATTCTCTTTATCTATGAAAGGCTGTGTTACTTCTATGAAATATCTAAACACTTAATACAAATTACAAATTGGCCTATTAGATATGAAGTTACCTGACCACCAAACCCAGATATTTGGAAGTATAGTAAACCCGAGTGTCGTAAATAAGTATATTTTTCATAGCTAAGCAGAAAGCAAATTGAACTTGGTAAGTTTGTTTTATTCCTTGCTAAATAATTTGACTCTGGGAGTCAGAGAAGAATCCTCTGACCTCCAAAATGAAAATATCTTTTGGTAAAGTATCTGAAATCTGATGTAACCCAGATTGTCTACTTCTATTCCTGAATTTCTTTAGTATACCGGTCACCAGTCTCATCTGACTCACCAAAACAATTTCTCAAGTAGTTTATTATGAGCTAACTCCCTGAAATTAATATTTTCCACATTTTAGTGAACATAATGACCTAAAGTTCAAATAACAGATTTTTCCCTCCTGAAGTCTATTGTATCAGTTTCCTCAAATTTAAGGACAAGTGGATCAGTTGCTTCTGCTTGTTCATGTTACACCTCCTAGTTTTTATGTGATGTTTTCTTCAACTTTCCCAAGAGTCTTGATGTATAGTTGCACTTCAAAATGATGGGATATTTAAATAGTAAAGGTAGCTAGCAGATATTCAGTTTGCCTTTGTTTAGGGCTGTTCCCCACAAGGTCTTTTGCCTGGGTAAGACAGAATAAGTTTCTGCAATAAATGGGGGAAGTTAAGATAATATTTTGACAGGCATCTATTAGAAGCATCCTTGGGAAAAAGCAGGTTGTACAGCAAGAATTTGCTTCATGCCTAGAACATTCCGCTGTCAAAAGGAGGTTTTTTCTACCTTTTATTTTATTCCTTTTTTTTTTTTTCGTGTCCACATGGTAGTCTTGAGTTATGTTAAGGTCTGCTTGACCTTAGTATAACTTGACCTCTGAGACTGAGCATCTTCACAAGACAACTTTCTTAAGAACATTACCTACTCTACCCACTTGAAGTTGAGAATAGCTTTTGGGCTTTGACCATAGAGCAAAAGCCTATGCTGCCAGCCATAGCTCTATTAACACCTGTGAGAAGAATCAGTTCAACTTTTGAACCATTTGAAAATCAAACTCCTAAATATTTATCCAATTTCTTCTTTATTCTAATCCATCCCTGGTTTCAATAATTGTTAATGCACCTTGAAGAGCTATGGTGATTTTGTTAAATTCCCTCTTTAGTAGCCTATCAATCATATTTTATTTGTTTTTGGTCTTCTCAGAACTTAGATACATCTTTGATTCACTGATGATAAGTTTTTCTTATCTTTTAGAAGGTCATGATACTCATTTTAACTTATTCAAAAATATGTGCAAATAAGAAAATGCACATAGATTTGTATTTAGTGGAACATTTTAAACTGAAATTAACTTTAGATAACTAGGGCTATTTTTTTGAAAAAATCATTTTGAATAATTTAATAATAGTCAGGGACAGTTAAATGTCAATGAGTATGCACTATTTTAAGCACATTTTGAATTTTAAAATATTTTTTATTAATTTGCAACATTTATTCAGCATATTTAGGAGGATCCTTTTAAAAAATTAATTGATAATTATCTGACCATATCAAAATTTAATTAAGCTGTCCATGTAAAGACTCCATTATTTTAGGCAGGCAGATATGTTAAGGAATTTTAAAAAAGATAAGTGTAAAATATCAATATTCAATGACATGGAAATCAAATTGATAAAAAGTGAATATGCCATCTTAGTGTTAAAATGTAATAGGTGATATTTATGCTATTTTTAATGATTTAAACAAAATGTTGTTTGCTATGTCAATCCTCAAAGAATTATACTAATTCTTTCCATCACAGTATAATTTCCAATTGTCACATTTTCTTAAAGTCAATTCAAGCTATAATAATAACTGTATATTAACTAAATTATATGCCTTTTTTGAACCATCTTAACAACTGAGAGTTAAATGATAAATGATTCAGTAAAAATTGAGAACCATCATAATGTACCCACAGAAACCACTTTTAGGAATTCATGGTGATAAAAAAAAATGAAGAGAAAAATCAAATATGTAAGGTCATCTTCTCAAAATGGCTACAAATATTATTGATGGACATCACACATTTAATACTCACTGAAACCTTGCCTTAGAAATTAGACTACAGGTTATACATACATTTCACACAGAAATTCCATTAAATCTGTCTGAGTAGATGGCCCATGAGACCAACAAAAAATGGTTCCATGTTAGGAAATGACTTTTAACTAAAGGTTAAATAAAACTGCATTGCCATTATTTTAACTGATTGCTCAAGATGGGCAATTCCTTTGAAATGATTTCTACTTCAATTCGGTCTCTCATTCTTTCTGATTTGTTTTATCTTCAAGTCCCCTTTATTTCCCTAATGGTCACATTTTCATCTCTATTTACCTCTGTTTCTCCCACTCTCCCCACTCATATTATCCTCTATCCAGGTACTACCAGTGACTGTCTCATCCTTCATAGAGGACTGAATGTGTAAGAAATCACTTTATTATACCCCTCCCACCACAAATATCTTTTATTACATCACAATGAATTGGATTGAAAGCCAGTTAAATACTTGGGTGGGTATGTTTCATTCATGGAGTTACACTAAAATTCTGAATAATGAATGACAGATGTGTGATAAGACTTTAAATTTCTCAACACTAACTTTTACATAAAGTAATTACTATTTTTATTATTGATGTATTTATCTAAAATATCTTACAAATCACCACATATCATGTAGGATCCATGTCTTTTATTCAAAGGTTGATATAGTTTTTCTCAAAACAATATAAAATATGGTGAATAAAATGACTACTTAAATATTTTATATCTAATGTATTTGTGCAATATATATTGTAAAGAATTCATTCACCTGATAATATCTTAGTATTAGGTGATAATTAAAATGTATTTTGGAAATTCAGTCTTGAATAGATTTATAGTCCGCTTTTCTTTATTCTAATATTAGTAATAACAGTTCTTACATATTCTTCTCTTCAATTCCTATAAGTTAAATTTATTTCCCAGTTATAATGTATTTAAAAAAAACAGTTCAGAACTTACGTACTTAAAACAAGTCTACCTAAGATGAGGTAAAATAAATCTCCATAAATGTATACAAGTGTGTTTACAAAAATTCACAGAATTAAACAAGTATTTACAATCAGAAAACTAATATATATAGAAAACTAATATATATCTATATATAATATATATATAATATCTATATATCTATATATAGATATATGTTATATATATAATATATAAGATATATAATATATCTATATATACTAATATATAATATATAGAAAACTAATATATATATAAGCATGTATCCTCAGATATCAATAACTATATTAAGTGTATTTACCAATCAACAGGAACCATGTGAGTTTAGATTTAGAAAGAAGACTTTTTATATTCTTAAGGAAACCCATCTGTGCTCCAAAGATAAACATAAAACCAAAGTAAATAGTCTTACATGCAAATGAAACCCTTAAAAAAAAAACAGCAACAGTTAGTTATACCAGATAAAAAACACTTTCAGCTAAAAAGATTACAAAGACAAGGGTGGAAATTATGTAATGATAAAAAGATCAATATATCAGAAGAGACAATGCTCATCAAAACATATGCACCAAATAAAGGGGAATCAAAAATAAGGAAGTTATTATCCAAATCAAAAAACAGACATTGGTGAAAGCTTAATAGTAGTAGGGAACCTACGATATCAATGGACAGATTCATTAGACAGAGCTCTAGCAAAAAAAAAAAAAAGTAAATAAATAAAATCTGAAATGTGGCAGTAGGTAAATTTTAAAAAGGCTAGGCAAAATAGGTGAAAGGGAAAATTTAGTTTTCATTCATTCTAAAACTTTTTTTAAAATGTAATTTATTTCAAGTGCTTAGACACATTTTATATATTTATATATGTATATATTTAAATCTAGGTCTTCCAAGCTTCCATGACAAGCAATTAATAATGACTGAATTTCTCTACAATTTGATCTTTGAAAGTTTGCACAGTCACATAATTTGGTATACCTAAAAACTAGAAAATTAAAGATTTCTAACAGAAATCAGGTGATAAAATTAGAACTTTTGAAAAAGATTAAGGAACTTGTTGGGGATACACTTTTTAGTTTCGGAGGATTGTAGTCACAGTTTTAGCAGTATTTGTTGATTTCTATTAAGTAAAATATTATATAGGCTTCTAGAAAGAGTGTAAAGACATAACCTTAATTTAAAGAAATTCAAATTCAAAATGAAAGACAGATTTTTATATTATTGATCACTAAAGAAATAACAGGTTAATTCTTTGGTGTTAAGAATTTTGCATATATAGGGGTGAGAGTGTAGTTGGGAGTGGGCAGGGAGGGGAAGTGGTGGGTGAACCTCAGAGAATACAGAGATGTGAAAATATATGCAAATTATTATAAAAAAGAATTTTGCATATATAGAAGTTTGTTTTATATTCTTTACATAAAATAAAATGTGTAGATTGTTTTCAAATTTTATCTATAAGCTAAATACAACTGAACAAAGGTCAAAAATCAACATAGAATTAACAAGAGCACAGACCTAAATAAATTTTGGTATAAATTATTGTTCATCATCTCTTAAGAAGACAGTGAAAATACAGCATATTACACACATATCAAACAATTGCTCATATTATTCTTCTAATTAAAATACATTAAATTTATTTAGTAAACTTTTTTAAATTTTGAAATAATTTTAGATTTTAAAAATATTGTAAAGAGAAGACAGAATTCCCCTATTATATTTCCTACCATTCAAACTAGTGCGAACATCTGACATTGCCATGGTTCACTTGTAAAAAATAAGACATTGAATTTGGTTTATTACTGAAAACTAAATGCAAAACTTCATTTGAGTTTCACCAGTATTTTACTAATACTTTTTTTTTTTCTGTATCATGATTAGTTCCAGGATGCCTCATTACATTTAGTCATCAGGTCCCCTTCCTTCGTTTTCTCTCGTCAGTGGCATGTTATTTTTGTCTTTCTTTGTTTTTCAAGTTTTTATCAGTTTTAAGGGTTGTCAGCCAGACATTTTGTAAAATGTCCTGCAATGTGAATTTGTGTGATGTTCCTCTTATTTAGTTGGGGGTTATGGATTTGGAGAAATATTAACATATAGCAGAATTTCCTCCCTAATCACTTCATATCAAAACATACATCTCACCCTGGCAATGTCAAACTTGATCATATGTTTAAGCACATATTAGTTTTCTTCACTGTGATGTTACTATGTTTTCTGTCTCCATGTTCTATCCTTTCAGTATGAGTCACTAAATCCAGCATATCACAAGGTATGTGTGTGCAGAGGCAAGGGGCAGTAATGGAAGAACTTGAGGAAACACTTTGTACCTTCTAGAAAGTGATTATCTGCAGGTATGTTTGGAAATCATGATATGTAATTTTCTCTCTCTCTCCCCCATTTTCATTTTCTTTCAGATTTTTCTTATCACATTATTTTTCATTGGGTTCATATGCATTTCTTTCATACTTTGCATTGTGATTAAATATCATTTGATATGCAAGATTGAATTCCCCCTACCCCCAAATCCATGTCTACCTTCTGTAAATGTGACTTTACTTGGAAAGGTCTTCACAAACTTAATTAAGTTTAAATTTGGTCACACTGGATCAAGATGAATTCTACATGCAATATCACTGGCGCCCTTATGTGAAGAGAGACTGGCACACTCCATGGGAATGAACACCATCACATAAATTAAGATTGGAATGATGTGTTTTACAAATCAGATTTCCAAAGATTGCAAGCAACCACCAGAAGTTAGGTAAGCAAAGAAGGAGTCACCCTGCAGTCATTCTTCAAAGAGCACGGCTCTGCCAACAACTTGATTTTGAATTGCTAGACTTCAGAACTGGTAGGGAGTAAGTTTTTAATTGTTCAATAAGTGTGTAACGATTTGTTATAATAGCTGTAGGGAACTAATACAATCATGTTATTTAATTTACTGCTCAATAATTTGAGTCCTGGATTTCACACTTATTTTACCTCTCTTCTGTTAGTCTTCTCCAGTTTCTTCACCCTAATAAATCTTTTCATCACCTCCAGATATTATCTTTTTTTTTTTTTTTTTTTTTTTTTTTTTTTTTTTTGAGACTTGGTCTTGCTATTTTTTCCTGTGGAACAGCAGGCTCTCATTGCCCGGGGTACCACACACTCAAGCAATCCCCAGCCTCAGCTTCCCAGGTAGCTGGGATTACAGGCGCGCGCCACCATGCTCAGCTATTTTTTTGGAACTAGGTCTTGCTATGGGCCCCAGGCGGGACTAGAACCACAATCCCTAACCCCGGCCGCTTCATAGGCTGAAGCTTACAGGCATGAGGCCCCATGCCCGGCATATTATCTTTTTCTTCTTTTATGCAGCTAAAGACAGAACTGTATGTCTTTCCATTGTCTTTTCTAGCTCTAACCCGAAGATTTCTTACATGATCGAGGAAGTAAATTCTTCTCCTAGAAACGAATGAAAGGTGGGTAGCAAGAAGAAGCTATATATTATATTTTCTTCTGGGTCATTTTTTTCTATACCTTTTTAAAAAACATATCTTCATGTAATCAATAAAAGCTGCATTTAGTTAGTTTACAGATTACTAAATATTTAATCCATATTGCTAACTTTTTTCTTCAATGCTTAATCACAATTTTGGTCTTTTTACTCCTTTTGTTTATACCATACACATGATCAACCAGTGGGAGATTTGGAGTTTTGCAGATTAAAATTATCACATTTCCTAAAAACAAACAATGAAAACTATTTTGCAAAATAATTATTAGAGGGGGTAGAGTTCAGTGGTAGAGCATTTGCCTACAAAACTACTGTTAGACACACATACGGAGAAATCAAATAAAAGTGAACTTTTCACATGGCTATTATCTAATTCAAGAATTCTAATTAATATTTTATATAAAATTTTACTAGCACAAATACTCTGCAGTAAAAGCGATATATAAAATAGTTACTTTATATACTGCAGCCCAATTAATAGCACAATAGATAGATTTAATTCACTCTATAGGAAATAAGCAAATTAAACACCAGGAGAATAATCCTCGAACTAGATAATAACAAAAATTGACTAAAAAAAAAATTAACCATCTTGAGAGTCATCTTGAAAAAAATGGAAATACAAACAATTCCTTAAAATTCACCTCTCCAGTACAAGGGCTAAATATTTTGGTAGCAGGGTTTTTTTCCCATGTTTCATGTACATATCAGCACTATTTTTAACTTCTGAGAAAATCACCAAAACAATGACAGGAGATTTAAAAAGACTGGGTTGGGGGTTTGGGGGGAGAATCTTATGGAACCAAATTACAAATTAGGAAAAAGGAAAGATTTCATTTTTCACGATTTGGTGAAAGTTCTGTATTCAGAAATTAGCCTTCATACTTTTCTATTCAAATGGACTCACAACAGTCTTATTCCAATACACTCTAAATTATATCAAGGGTACAACAATACCATAAAAAAATTAGCAGTCCATTGTTTTATTTTTTTACATATGAATGCTCAACTTGAAAGTTAAATACCTTTAATTTTCCATGAATCCAGACTGAATTCTTCAGAATCATTAGAGATTATTTTAAGTTTAATTGGCAATACGCTCTGAATGTCAAAATAATATATTTATTTTGTTACTATGTATATGGTATAACATTGCCCCAAATCCATATGCATACTATTACTAAAGATACATTTATATCTATAAAATCCACATGCATATTATTACTAAATATACATTAATAATGTTTACATGGATCATTGTGTATGTGTGTGTGTGTGTGTATCTCAAATATGGCACTTATTTAATCTGAAAGCCAAAGGAATTTTCCTAAATTTATATTTATGTCTAATATATAGAGTGTGTTCAGTCTGCCCAGCTACCCATTAGTGACCTGACAGAGAACAGAAATAGCAAGTGGTATTTGAAGACACTTAAAAACTGGAAAATTGAGAAACATTTACCAGAACAGTTGCCAGTATTCAACACAGAAATAATGTTTTCTATGTGGAACAAAAATATCTGAAAAGTTTAAACTCCAGTGATCTAAATAATCTAATCTCATAAAATACCAGATATTCAAATTACCCCAAAACAAAGCTGACTATACAGTGTATATCACTAACATGATGAATTCCAAACAATGATTAAGTAAAGCATATTTGAGATCAGTGACATATTTTATTATCTTCTCAACTATATAACTCTCTGCCTTAGGAGTATAATTCACCCCCGTTCTTAGTAGGTTGCTTCTTAGGTAGTTACTTTCCTACTCTGTTATCAGTCTTTGCCAATGGATGTGACATACACTCTCTGGTCAGATATTTTTAAATGAACTTGTAAGTTTACTGGATTCTTACTTAGTCTTTTTCCAAAAGAGTGGTATAGGCATTCTATAGGCTATTCCTTTAACCTGATTTCTGGAAGAAGATATAGGAAGTAAAGCAGAGTTAATTTGTAAACCTGCAATCAATAAATTAATGTTTACCTTTGTACATCACTAAGATTTGTGAGTTGTTTGTTAAAAACAATCCAATTCTAATGCAAATGGAAGAGAAATTTTTACATTTAATGTTGATCTCTTAAACATCTAAGACTTCCCATCAACTTATTATCTTTATAAGTCAGTGTGAATTAATGAAAACAGTTGATTACAGACTTAAGATAATAGCACTCTTGGTTTGCACCTATGAATTTACCTGCTAGTCTCCAATACCTAAGCTTATCATGCCTAAACCATTTAAGACTACATTGCCATTATGTCTCTCTCAAATGTGGAGGGATGTGAGGTTTCTAAGCTACATTCTATGGTTTTGAACTTCCTATTTTTAATCTGTTTTTATTTATAGGCTCCTAAAAAGAAACAGTACCACAGCTGAAATTTAAATGTTTAAATCTCTATTCCTGCCAGATGTAAAGGCAGAATTCTACCTCATCTTATGTTTTTCTTTTATTAGAAGTCCAATAGGGTTACTCAGGTGGTACAGTACCAACATAATCAAAAATTGAGGCAGAATAAAAGATATTATATATATATATCTCCATATATCCATATATATGCATATTTGAGATCTGTGGCATATTTATTTTATATATATATATCCATATAGATGCATATTTGAGATCTGTGGCATATTTTATCTGTGGAATCTATATGTATGTAGATATATATATAGATATATATAGATAGATATCATATATATCCATATCTAAGGAAGGATATGCCATAATCACATTTGGATTTAGTTTATTTTTTAATTATTTTTTAGTTGAGGTAATATTGGCTTACATTGTTACCATTATTTTGGAAGTATGAGATCCCTCCTTCCTCAGTTGATATCATGTATGCAGCCACAATCAAATCACCCATAGTCCCCCACAATAACCCTGTGTTGTTCCTTCTTTCTTTATTCTCACTCCTTCACCCTCTCTGGATGATCCATTTCTATAGTCAGTTTTCAAGGGTTGGTTTTCAAGTTTGTTTTTATTTGCTCCTGACTTTGATTTCTCTATATTCCACATATTAATGACATCATCAGGTATTTTTCTCTTAGTCATTTATTGCACTTCACTTTTATTTTTTATATGGGTAGCTCTAGTAGCAAAATGGTATGGCACAATGGTGTACAGTGAAAATGGTGACAGGAAATTAGCTTTTGCTTTTGAAAATTCTGTAGTTCAGGCAAACAAAAGTTTCTAAAGGAATGAAATAAGACATCTTCAGTCTTAATTCAGTCTATCAATGGAGATAGAAAGATAGACACAAATTTTGAAGATTTGTAATGTAACCCCAACAATTGGAATTAATTCAATGCAATGGTGATATTATTGGTAAATTAAAACTTATGCACATTTGATAATGTAACCATTGACAAGGTTATTGAAGTTAAACATGTAGAAAAGATGAAGTTATCAACCATTTGATAGAGTGTGAAGTTTAACTCTATAAATTTCAATGTGATAGTTTGACTAAATAAAATTCTGCATACTAACAATTTATGACTGAGGGTTAAGCATTAACAAGCCAACCCAACAATTCAGCCAGTAGAGATATGTAGTGTTTGGAAAGAATTTTCTTATTTCTCTTTGGAGACATACAGGTCTGGAAGAAACTGGTGTTGAAGTATTTTAGGTTTGGGTCAAATCCTTTGGAGTCAACATTTGTGACATAAACTCTATTCAATATGCAAGTCTTAAGGATGTAAAAATAGAAAGTCGAATGTAGAGGCTTTCAGACTAATAATCACAGTCAGCAAAGTATAACATCCTGATTCTCTGCTTAAGGGAGATGATGACTCATTAATTATATGGAACAACTCAGAGCAGTTTTCGCACATTTCTTTATTCTAACTCATTTCCCTCTAAGTGAGAAATGAACAGAAAATGTAGAGTTTTCACTCTTTTTGAAAGGAAGAAGGTAAGTAGAGATGGAGCAAAGGAAGTAGGGAGAGAAGAGGGAGGAAGGGAGGGAGTGGAAAGGAAAAACATATAATTGCATTACAAATATATTAGCCTCAGTGTTAAACTATCTTATTCTGAGTTTGGCCTTTAGAATACATTTTTAGTTGAAATTTTCCTTTTTTTCCCTCTGAAAATCAAAATGAAATTCTCAAGTTTAACATGTTATGAAACGAGAGGACTACATTTGGTACAAAATAAGGATGACACTCAGAATTTTATTCTAAGTATTTTCCAATTTAACTCTTTGTTGATAATATGATGCATGACCTGGAGATAAAAGATAAAAAATTACCTCAGAAAGAATTGCTTTGAATTTATAAAATACCTACTGTTCTTAATGGGGGGTGGGAAGGGGAGTTCTCACAGTAGCTATCTACTCTGGTGCTAGGAAAGTTACTTTCTTTTATAACTGACTTTAGAAAAAGGTCACTTTTGCCAAATTAATGTAGGGAGGGAAACCAAAAATTGACATTTTGTATATTTCATATAAAAGTAAAATTGTTAGGTGTGCAGTTATAAATATTTCAAAGTGAAATTTAGAATACAATTTCATTATTAAAATATTTGTTTATCATCCTATAAATGTATCTATTTTTATTTTTTATATATTTTCTTTTATTGAGGCAATATAAATAAATGACTTGGAAGAGTAAGTTCATACCTAGACTTGTACCTCGTCCAATGTCACCACACTACATCCACCCACCATCAAAGCACCAATAGTCTTGACCCTTAGTACATTGGGCCATCACCCTTCTGCTTCTCACTCACACTCTTCCCCTTTCATTGCTTCAATTATACAGTCATATTTCTAGGGTTTGTTTTGCTTTCATTTTGTCTGTTCCTTTTTTCTATTTCTTTATATTTCATATATGAATGAAATCATTCAGTCTTTGTCTTTCTCCTTTTGAAATATTTCTTTTCTTATAATTAACTGCCCCAGTATTATTGGAAGATCTCTCTTTCTCTTTCTCTTTATCTCTCTCTCTCCCTCCCTCTTTCTCTTTCTCTCTACATATATTCTTAAGAGAAACATAATTTATGTTATATTTAAAAGAATCATGGAGGATAATCAAATTCCCAAGTCTTGCAAGAATTTTGCAAAATCTGAAGTAGTGAATTAGGACTAAGAATGACACCTTCTGTCAGTCAGATCCTTAGTCTTAATCTTTCTGGAGAGGTATGCTGCCAGAGATCAGGATATGCAAACAAGGGAGAAAAGAACTACATTTACTGCAGCTACAACTTAGTTCAATAAGCCCATCTACGTTGTGTAGTATAGGATATATCTGGATGCCCTCAACATTCAGATCCTATAAGGAATGATATGTCAGGGCTAAAAGAAAAGATACACAAAATGGTCAGAATGCTTATAGGTCACAACCCAGTATTGGTAAAAGGTAGCTCTCACTTAAAAGTTCTTACCACAAAAAATTATAGTGAAAGAACAAATAAATTTTTTGGAAATTGATGGATTTCTTCATTATCTTGACTGTATTAACAACAATATCACAGGTATACATATATCCCTAAATTCATTAAACTTCACATATTAAATGTGTGCAGGTTTTTTTTTTATAAATTATATTCAAAGGTAAAAAAATTGAACTGAACCTTAAACCCAATTCTGAAGTTCTAAGAAAAGGGGTAGGAGTGAAATACTCACTGTCACTTAACATACATCTCATTTGCAAATACAGAGGATGCACTTTGCTTTTAAGTAGAGTCTCCCTTTGCTGTATAGCGTTTAAGAAGGAAAATTAAAACCTTTCTCCCATAGACTGTGCTCCCCATCTCATTCCATATGTTACACTAAGCTGTTAATTCTGCTTTGGATATAAAACCCACATATCAGAACAAAAGCTTCAACAGCAAAGACATTATTTTCATCATTGCAAATAATTAAGTAGACAGTTTATAAAACAGAAAGTAGAATTGAGAAATATGTGAAAGTGGGAGAGATCATTAATTTTCTGAGATTAAAAACATGACAGATATAGAAGACAGTGGAAAATGATCACCACTTTCAAAATGTATTCTATGTGGATAATGATTACCAGTGACAATATCATGGATTGAGATATCCAGAATCACACAGACCAGTGTGGAAAACTCTGCCAAAAACTCACACCTGAATTTGATTGAGGTTCTGATGTTCAAAGTAAAGAGGACTATTTATCACAAGGATACAGTCAGAAAGGTTTTGGAAATTCTACAATAAAAGTAGTCTTTTCTATATATATTACAGACAATGAAGAAATCTAAAGGATATATTGTAAAAGACTTCAAAATGACAACCAAATCGAAATCTACTCTTAAACTTGCTATAAAAGCAGTGTCAAAATATAATGGATAGCTAGTATGAGAATGCTTAAAGCAAAAAGAGTCATTATCATGCAAAACTTACTTATATGCTGTGAAGGGGACAGTTGGAGGGTAGATTAAGTTTCTTTTTCTGCTGTAGATCTGAATTCTACTACCCTAAAACTCCTAGTCTCTTTCTATTTCCAAGTTCAACAGAAGCAGAAACAACAGAAGCAAAGAATAAATTGGGGGGAGAGCCTTAGGATCAGAGAGGATGAGCTGAATGAGTCTATGACAGTGGGATAAGAACAATATCATTCCATTTAAACTGATAGCAACTGTGCTTCATAGACTAGTAAATTTCTGATTTAAATTGTGATTTCCAGTCCTAGACAGACAGTTCTAGATCTACTAGTTCAAATCCATGCTAATTTCAGTTCTAAGAAGGAAAAAATGAAGAATAATCTAAAATCAATGTAACTTTTCCATAAAGTTCAAGAATTACCTTACATTATATTACACATTCATTTTGGATTGATTGATTACACATGCAAAGGAACACTTTCTTCATATATGTATTTTCTGTGCCTAGATAAGTCCATCAGAGGCAGAAGGAATCGTTGCAGTTTCAGAGACCTGGAAATGCTGCTCAGAGAACATGTCCTTGTAACTAGAAAGTCACTCAATACAGTTCTGAAATGCAAAATTACATGACCAATGGAAAATGGAAATCCAAGTTTTCTGATCATACTGTTCAGTATACTGACATCAGGTCAAATTTATAAACATATGGAAGATCTGGTGGATTTTCAAATGGGACTTTTTGAAAAAGGAAAAATTATGTATAGGTTGATTCACAATTCTGACATATGTTAAAAGCATACATCTAAAATTATGCTTTTATTGGGAGAATTCTCCCAATAGAGTTTTTAAATTTCTTTGACCTTTCACTCATAAGGGCGATGTTATTTAATTAACTTTTTACTTCTTGCTTCGGAATGAATGGGTTGGTGACTAAGCCTACTACTGAGCTGTAACAGTAAACCTACTAAAATACACATATAACCAAATTCTTTCTAAAAACTTTATATTAAAGTGACAGTTTGTTCATCATCTCTATCTTCTGTCTTGTATTATTTCTCAGTTGGTATCAGAATGCAGCAGGAAATGCACGGATGCTAATTATTGGTCCCTCAAATACTACCGCATGTGAAGGTAAAGATTTTCTCATTTAAGTACACACTAAAATGAACCATTCCTACAAGACTAGTAAGCATTATTCAGAAATTATTCACAAAAGTGGCCTTAAAAAATACTTCTGTTCTAGGAAATAACCAGTAATTGTTAGTGAAAGGAATAAAAAATCCCAGGTAAATAATAAAACTAAATGATGCTTCACTTATAGTAAAGCCTTATTAATTGAACAAATATTTACTCTTAATATGTCATGCTAGGCAAAGAAATATGATGTTGAATATGGGTAACTATTCTAATAGATTTAAATTTTAGCTAAATAGAAACATTAAAATAAGACAAAAACATCTCTCTGGGTGTTTTTGTCTTATTTTAGTGTTTCTATTTAACTAAAATTTAAATCTATTCGAAGTTATAGCTGAATTATACCTGTATATTCTATATATAATATTCCATAATTCTACAATAATCTATATTTTTAAATTGAGAAAAAGCTATTAAGCTATGTAGGAAAATAAAAGGTAACGAGTTGAATAAATAAGGGAAAGATATTGTGCTTTGTCTTACTGATCCTCCAGAGCATTTCAACTCTGCAACTTTGGTAGAGCAACTGAAATTGTTTTTCCTGTCTCCACACTCCTTTCTCAGTATGCACATCATATATCTATATAGTATATGATTAGTGCCCCACCTTAATTCTTAGCTCCAGCACCCAACTAGATTTGCTGTTCTCTTTGAAACATACATCCTAATTGACACATAAAAAGATCTCTAGATCTCAAGTTAGGGGCCCACCACAGGAGCAACCAACAGTGGTTGGGAGTGAGTAGGGGGAGATTGGAATGATGTGATACCAAAATGAAAGTTAGGTCTTTGGGAGACTTTGATATCTGTCTATTCAATGTATATTCTATTTTTGTGATTACAGCCAATCATCACTTTGTAAGGGACCACATTTGTTACCAGATAAAATACAAAATCACACATAGCTTCACTTATGGATACAAAGTTTTTATTTTTATTTTAAGGTTCTGGCAAAATGGAATGTAATTGTAACTTTCCTGGTGAGATTGTGCAGAAAATCTTTTGTAAAGAGGAAGGTTAAGAAGACACATGCCTTTTGTCTTTAACATTCTTCCTTGAAACTCAGGCACAATTCTGATACTATCTAGCTAAGCTAGAAGCATCAAATGAATGATAAATTCACTGACAGAGAGGATCATGTTAAATTCATCTAAGTGAAAAAACAAATTTTTTTTTTTTGGTAGTCTCCAGTGATTCCTTGCCTCAGCCTCCTAAATAGCTAGGATTACAGGTGCAAAGCCACCATACCCTGCTGAAAGACAATTTCTTAATACCATGGGAAAAGCAACCATCAGAGTCCTAGACTTCTCATCTTCCAAATATTCTGATATGATACAAATAAACATTTTGTGTAGTTAAATCACTGTGAGTTGAATTTTCAGCCACACACAATGAAATGATTTAACATATGATTTAATTCATGTCCCTTCAGGATCAATTTTTGCTGTCTAGCTATATTAGGAAAATGGATTTTTAACTGACTAAGAAATCCAACAAGACATTTTCAACAACTATTAGGGACAGCAATGGTAATGAAAATACGTAGAGAAAAATATATATATTTACAAATAAAATCAATAAAAAAGTATGAACGAACATGAAGTACATTATATAAAAATACAGTATTTTTAAAGTTTAGACCAATGTACCTTGTATGGAATGAAAATGTTTGTACAAAGGCTGTGGTTAGTCAACATAATGCAAACGTCAAAACTATAGTAGGAAAAGAACCATCAAGCATAAGCAATAAAATTATACAGTAGATAATAAAAAGCAAGTCTTATTTAAAGACAAATAGAAATAAGAAACTAAACTTAAAATAAAATGTGCCATGTTGAATTGACAAGAAATGATAGTTATGCATTAGACATGGACTCAGTTAAACAAATCCAGAATATTAAAAATAAAACAATGACAAATATTTGTTAATAAACAGAAATTTTGCATAAAATCATCATTATAGTGTTAGTTCTTACCAAGCAAATTATCAATTACTGCCCCCCCAAAAAAGCTTAAAGAAGTAAAACAGTATGACATTTACTATATTTGAAAAATGATAAATTGCAAACATTAACAAATATCCATGTACCAAGCACTGTAACAATCAAAAGTATGAGTCACTTTTAGAAATAAATCATGCATTAAAAATTAACTCTAGAAAGTTCTAATGTTCTTATAATCAACTTGTGATAGATTCACTATGCAAAAACCAACAGATTCTCTAGAGATCAATGTTATAAAGAAGGTTTTGGTTTCAGTCTGAAAGATTTTGGTCTCAGTCTGTTTAAAATGTTATATAATTTAGAAATGTCAAATGTTCCTGTTTTTGAAATTATAGAAGAATGAATATGAAAAAGAGAAACAGGAATCAGAGAGCCAGGAAGAAGGAAGGATAATGAATAGAAGAAGGAAAGCAAAAGGAGAATGATTAAAAGAAAAATAATATAATTCAAGTTTTGAGTCATAAGTTTTATGTTCATTGTTTCATTAAATCCTAAGATATCACTATTTGATAGAAGAATGAATACACTCTAGAGATAAGCAATTTTTCCAATATCCCAAAATATCTCCCAGAGATAACTAGTTTCCCAAATATAAAAGTTTGTTTTTTCAATTTCTGATAATTAATATTTGTTTTCAGGAAACTTGTTTGAAAAAATCAAGAGAAGCATTTATATTTCAAGGACAAAATCTATCTGTGAAATGCTAATTTTATTGATTAAAGTGTCAAAAGTGATGTTAATATTTGTTTAAAATATATTGATAAACAAACAATTAATTTACATTTTAATAGACATACATTTGTATGTATTTGAGAACTATTCTTAAGATTATTACTTTTTTTATTTTCCAATCTCAGAACATGAAATGCTAAGGGAAAAATGGCTTTAAATACATCAAAATTATTCAGTTTATATGAAAATCATATGATCTAAGCTAAAATACATTTGAGATAAGAATCTTTTCACTTTTACAAACTATTTCAAATCTTTTAAAGCTTAATTCTCTTCAAACATTTTCAACAAAAAATTTGCCTTTTGATAGGGACTGTGTTTTATTATAAAGAGATGGAACATGATGTTCTGGCTTACATATTCTCTGCAGAAGGAGGTCCTTTTTTGTACTGAATTTTTAGCATATAGTAAAGATCCAGATTGTAAAAAATTAATTTCAGGCATGACAGACTGGAAGTATATATTGAACAGATCTGGGAACAGAAATGATGCAAATGCCTTTCTTCCAGCTTCTGAAAATTATGTAATGGACCAGAATTTTGGGATAGATAGGCTTCTGTTTGACTGAAGCATGGACTCTTAAACTAAAGACGATACCAAAATGTCTTTTAGAAAGTAAAAGTAGAAGGCAGTTTCCCACAAATGGTAGTTCCATGGACACTGACTCTGGAAACTAGCATGAGGATATTCACAAACATTTTAATTATTAGTGGTAGTAACAGAACTAGGATAGAAAACATTTCTCCTGAATGAGCAAGAACCAGAAGCAAAATTGATTCATGAAAGGAAGCTAAATTTCCGTGATGCATTTAAGAACTGGAAATAAAAATTAATTTGTTTTAACTCTCTAACAAAGTTGTTATTAACTTTGAAAATATTACACATTTTGTTGGATCACAATGATGATACAATGATGATGACAGTACCTATATTATCTAGTCATTTATTTATATATTAATGTATATTAATGAATAATGTATTTACCCCCAAGATAAAATTATTTAGTAAACTGATAAAAAATTCTTGAGAGATTTGCATCTTCTTTTTTTCCCCACCTTATCATCAAACAATTTAAAATTTTATTGTTGTACAGACATAGATCGTAACTGAATTAGTGTTACTTTCCTGTTAATATTAAAGTTTTACATGCATTTGATAAATTATATATCTACACGCAAACAAAATAATGAAAAAATAGTAATTCTAACACATAAAGTTATGATTTTATTAATAGTATCTATGCCCATCAAAATAGAATTAAGAAGGTAATACAACTACTCTCTGCAGAACAAATAGATGGCTTTTAAAAAGTTCTTGTGTAACCATTCTGCTTACATATTTTTAGCAAATTCAATTCAGCAGAAGGGAAAAAAATTTTAAAATCAATTCAATTTAATACAAATGTTTATCAAAACCTATCATGTGCTAGTTTTTTTCTCATAGTTATAGAGGAAGTAATTACCTCACTCAGTGGCCTCCCATTCCCTACCTCACAAAAGATATAACAAACCACATCAGACAAGAGGCACAAATAAAAATGTACAGTGACCTCAAATGTATGACTGCATCAGGAAGCACTTCTCCATGGAACAGGGCTGGTGTTATGGAGGAATAGAATTCAACACAAAAGCTATTTGAAATGGGGTGGGCTTGTTCAAGGATAAAAGGCAGCATAGACTTACTCCTAAAGCTGCCCATAATATAAATTCAATAAAGTCATCCGCTCACTTTGACTCAATACGCAAATGATCTATAGGGAAGAGGAAGAGATATTGATTTATCCAAATACTCAGGAGATCCTAGTAGCAATGGCACATGAATGGGAAACTTGTCTGAAGTGGACTTTCATGTCTATCTCTACCTCTAATCTATTGTCTATTTTTATATCTATCAATTTTTATTAAAACCATTTCTATATAAGCTATTTTGGTCACCATGTTAGTATATATATTCTAACTGAATATTCCCTACATAATTTTGAGTATTATAGAGTAAATAGTTATAAATTATATGTGTTTTTTACTGTTTGTGCTTCTGTTCTCAAAATATCACTTCCAGATGTCATGCCCAAAGCATCTATAATCCTTCAGAGCTCATTCTGTGAAACAACTCAATAGAAATTTTCCAGAGTGACCCTCCCTTAACTCATGTCTTTAAGACAATGTATCAGTGAAATTCTATACTACAGACTCCCAATTTAAATATACGTCCTTATCTCTATTAATTTAAATAAATGACCCTCTGAAATAAGATTTATGTTATAAGGAAGGAACCAATTCAAAAAAAGAGTAAAGAAAAGAAAGGTGAGGTGCTAATGAAAGAAGAGAGTAACTAACTAAATCACTCCGTTATCTGCTTAAAATCAGATTATTTTCAATATTTTTAATCACAGAATGGTAATTTTAAATTTAGGATGATGCTTAAATTCTTACTGCTTTCTCATCTGCAGTAGATTTTCTTTAGCAGATAATGTGTCCCTTACTAATTATAATTTAATTTCTCTAGTGTATTTCAAGTAAGTCTAAAGTAGCATCTTTATTTCAATGTAAACGTTAATTTCTTTTTTGAAAAAAGAAAAAAGAATATCATTTTGCTTTTATAATTTTCTTTTATACCAGATAGAATAGTAAGTTCCATTTACTGCTTAGGTGTGGCTATAGTTCATACCTATTTAGAATGACTTTCTTCTCTACTTATGATATACTACGAATATAATGCTTTCCTTTTCTAATGAAAAAGAAATATAATGCTTTCTTTTTCTAATGAAAAATATCCCTCAATATCTTCTTATATACTTACTTATATCTGTAAATATGTTCTTATATACTGTGTCCTATATGAGTCTTTGAAAACAAATCAAAAAAATAATATTCTTATAAAAACTCTCTTATATGATATCTCGCAAAATAATTAGCAGCTATAGCTTTTTCATTGGCAGGCACTGAGTTTAATAGTTTGTATCTGTTAGTGTTTTTAATTTTTCATACATATTAAATACCTTTAAGGGAAGTTTTCTCACTCCATTCTGAAAATGAAGATATTGAGGCTTGCATGATTCAACCAATAACCATCTAACATCAGATTTCACAACAACACCATATTCTGATTTTTATCTCTCCTTTCACTTTTGTGTATGTGCACATATACATAGGTGAGAAAATACATACATAGGCATGTATGAGTGTGAATCTGTGTATGTCTGTCCATATCTAAATACATATGTATATATTCCAACTGAATTTTGGGGAAAGTTAAAACTAATCTTTTTATATCTGCCTGCAGATTGGATCATATTGGATGGGGAGAGTGATGGAATCTTATTCAGAATCATTAAATAGTCTTCATAGTCTTCACATTTCCTTCATTACACAGTTTCTGATAAATAGTAGTTACTGAATAACTATTGATTGACTAAATAAGAACCACTGAGTTTAGCTGTAGAATAGTGAACACAGCTACAAATACCTTAGAGTCTTACAACATGTTCATTCTATAGTGCCTTCACAACTGCTTTTCACTAGGAATAATATTTTCTAGTCATTGTATTCCTCCATGTTTTAAAGTATGTTTTAAGGAAATTTGCCTTTTACTAAATATAATATGTTCTGAAAGTGTCAAATTTGATTTTGAGTAGCAAAAATAACTGTATATTAACAGTTTTATCACAAGTTACCTTTCATATCAAGGAAAGTAAGAAAGAAATATCTTAAGGAATCTTCTTTTCTAGCTAATACTAATTAGATTTCTTTAAACCAAGTTTAAAGCTCACACTGTTCTGGCTTGATAGTGCCAAGTGATAATCCAATGTGACATACATTTCCTATAGCAATAACATTTTGGCAGATAAACTCCCCAATGAAAAACAACCATTTCTATGCTTAGATGAATTTTGTGATGCAACACACATGCAAAAAAAAAAAAAAGTAACAGAATTAAAAAAAATATTACTCCATGGTATAATGCATCTCCTTTCTATGTTTATTGAAAATGCCTAATTCATAGAAGATAAAAATACTGAATACATAATAAACAATATATCATGGTTTCCTCATTGCCCCTGAAAGGTTGATAGAATAACTGATTATTATTTACACTGAAATTCATTCCTAGAAATCTTGTATTCTTTCCTTCATTATGCAATGCTGTCTTGGACCTGGGAGTCTAGAAATGTGGAAATTATAACACTTTGACATACCATGTAAATGAGGTATCGCTGTAACATGCTATTTAAATAAAGTTTGGAACAAACATTGAGAGGGGAAGTTTGGAAAACTTATAACGAGATTACCTCCTAACTTTTTTTTTTGAGAGTATTCTTGTATTCCCCCCAGCCATCTTTTAATTCCAACAAGAAGGTACAGTATGCCAATTTAGCTGTCTAGCAGCAAAGCCACATATTGTATTATTGTGGCAATTAGTCAGGAGCTGAGCTTGCCATTTGAGGCTCTCCTTTTTTTATGTAGATAATATTTGACTTAGAGAATCTTTATCTTTCTGATGATAATTCCTGAATTGGATATTATCAGTCTCAATCAACAAGATATTTTCCATCATCTTTTCTGAAACTGAGGCTAGAATAGGATGAGCAGCAAAAGTTTCCACTTTAGTCTATGTACTTTATTCATTTTCTATATGTTATTTTGATGATTAATTGCCAAACCTGGACAAATGTATATCTGTGGAAAACTTGAGGACAGATTCAACCTAAAAATGATCTCTTTTTAAAGCAACATTGTTTGAATAATATTATTAAAAATAAAATAAGGCTATTTTTAAAAGGTAACTAATTTTTTTTAAGACTATAGTATAGCAGCAGAAGTGATTACATACAGGTTGGGATGCTGCCTGTGGATCTCAAAAAATATAGGCAGGAAAAAATGAAAATACTTCACCCTTGGAAACGACATCAAAATCTTTGGAATGCATTGTGTTTAGGAGAATTTATTTGTCAATGATTTAGAAACAAAAAAAATTAGAAATAAGTAAAATACAGTTTTTAAGTACCAACAAAATTCAGACTGTTTATTTTAAACCTCACATGAAATATTTACTTATTAAAATGTGTCTTCTTTCTACAATTCAAGACAGCTAGCTGAAGCTGTCTGAGGAAACTTCTCCAGCAATCTTCTCATTGTGTGACTGGTGTAACCTTCAAAAACATTTCATATACTTTGTGCTCTCGCTCGTCAATCATTTCTTCCATGTGTTGTGCTTTAACTCCTTTTTCTGGTCATTTTACTGTAGATGTGTATTTAATGTGAAATCCCGTTCTTTTAAAAGTTAGAGAAATCTAATAGAAGATAAAGTTAGTTTAGTCTTAGTTCCACTAGGCTAAAGACAGAGAGAGCAAAGAAGAATCTGGAAGAAATGTCCAGACATTGCCTCCCTCAAGACAAGCCAGTGCATCTCCTCATAAACTATTTCAGTCACCACATGTTACCAAAATAGCCTTCTGAAGAATTTCCCAAGGAGATATCTTCCCAGGGCACTTGGGAAAGGTTCCTTCCATTAGGGTGGGCTGTTGAAAAGGAGTGGATGGAAGAGATCATTAGGTCAGGTTACTATAGATAGCTCCCATATACTTTAATTCTGACAGGAGAAAAAAATTGTAATGAATCAGTGTAATGCTTTCTGAATAATAGTAGTAAGTTTCCAAATTCAAGTCAGGTTGTACAAGTGTCAACCTATATTTACATGGGATTATGGAAAGGTAATCTTATAAATAGTCCACCTCCTTAATGTTTTTATTTCTGAAACTATATCCCCTAAATAATATCTTCTCTCTTTTGAAATTTGCATGAATCTATGCATAAAAATGCAGAATGTCATTTTCATAGCTCTTAGGTATCTTGACTGTAGAAAGTCATTTTTCAGTTTCATTTGTCCAAATATTTTAAATTGATGAGTCATTTTCGGTGGAAAGCAATAAAACCTAAGTTTAGTCTCTATTTCTACTTTTTGTCAGTTTCTATCAGACTGGCTGAGAGAAAACTGAAAGGCACTGATTTAACTCAGAGTGATAGGTTAAGTGATTGCACTTTATTAACAGAGTTTACCAAAAACACATTTTAATTTCTTACATTTGTCATTTACTTAGAAAAGTTTGTCTTAACTATTGCCTGATAGTTTGCTTTGTTGAAAAGTATTGAAAGTTTGTAAGTTTCAGTAAAATATTTCCATATGGTAGTATCAACTAAACTTAATTCTGTTCATCTTTTTGCATTTTGCTTTTATAATGTCTCTGATAAAGGAGATAATGTTATATTCAGCCATTTTATTGTCTTGTTTTGTGTAATGTATTCAAAAATTATGAATGCTTCTGTTCAGATAATTGCTCTTTTCAAAGTTGGAAATACATCCTTTGTAGCTCTGTCTGTTGACTTCTGAACATGCCTGAATATCACTCATAACACTAAACATACTTTCAGTGAGAAAATTTAAAACTATAGCTTATTCTCTAAGGTCAACAAATGTCATATTTTTATATGCCTCCTAGGAGCAGGAGGAAATCCTCTTTCCACAAATGTCCACAATAAATTGTTGGCTCATATTTTTCCTCTCCTGTGATACTTTGCATCTAAAGAAAACTCAAAAGCAGGTTATTCCTCGATTTTTACGCATTGATTAGATGTTACACATTTAGTGGAAGTACTGACAAATTATGTAAATTTTAAAAATTTACATAAAATTAAAAATAAAGGATTTTTTAGTTTATTTTTAAGTCACGAGTCCTGAATACATTTCCTTTTTTATAATCTCTTGTCTGAGAATACTAGGAAACCATTTACTAGACCTCACATACATTTCATTAAGTTCATTTTTATTTTTCATGAAAATGCCTTACACTTAAACCATGTTGAATGAATTCTGACATCTTACCCTTCAAATTGGGGAAACCTACCATAGAAAGGCACATGGTTTACTCCTTTCATTATAATAGCTTAAAAAATGTGGTTCTCCCAGTATTACTTAAAATTTTATGAATATTGCATCATCTCTGGAATTTTTTCTGTTGATAATATAATCTTAATTAATGAAACCACTATGATTGCAACCTCTACTATAAGGGACTATTCAAAAAGGGAAGTGTTAATAAATAAATAAGACCTTAACAGAGTTTAAGTTTTGCAAATTTCACTTTAGATAATCAGATGTTAACAAAGACTTAAAAAATAGCTGTTGTAAGTCTATATTTATGGCAGTTCCTTCTAAAACACAATTTCAAATTATAAATCAGTAAGTATTAATAACTGCTACCACAATGCATTACTGATGTGACACAAAATCATGTACTTTTATTTCTGGTTCTTATACAATCAAAGAATAAATTGAAATAGCTGACTTTAGTAAATGTAATCAGTAGATACTCAACTTAAAAATGAATTAAATAACTAACTGAAATAATATGTAGAACAAATATGTCAAGCAATGATTTAAAATTGCAATGCATGAAGAATTCATTGGTAATTTGATAAAGAAATTTCACAACTACAATTGTGTGTTCATGTGTGTGGTATGTAAACACAAAAGAAGTACAAAAGCTAAAATGAGAATTATAAATGAGTGGAAGAACTCTTTAGGAGTCAGGGATGTAGAAAAAAATAACTAAAAACTTTTCAAATATAGATACCGCGTTCTGATTTGAAATTAATAAATTAATAAAGCTAATTGTAAAATTACTAACTCTTGTCAAATTTCTCTACTTTTCTTATGTTTCTTTATTTAAAATAAATTTTAAATTAAATATAATCATCAGACATTTACAAAAGAAATCAGATAGATAATAAAATAACTATTAAAGAATATTTCAATATTTAAATAAACAAAAATGCAATTAGAGTATGATAAAAATGGCAAAAATTGTCAGATATTTTTAAATGTAGGATACTTAATGTTAGCATAGGTAGGATGACAAAGTCACATTTATACAATGCTGTGAGATTGCAAATTGGTGTAACCTTTCTGAAAATCCATTTGGTAGCAGGTATAAAGAGCATGAAAATGTTCAAATCATTTTGATCCAATAATTCCATTTCTGGGAATCTAGCCTAAAGACAAAAGTCAAATGTAAAATATAATATATATATTTAATGAATAAATATTTTCCTTACATTGTTTCTGACATTGTATTAATCATTGAGTCTGTAAGAGATATCAAGACAGACTTGGTTTTCACAGTTTATTGAACCATGTTTCCAATAACAAGAAAATGAAAACAATTTAGCTGTCCAATAATAAAGAATATACTATAGGTGATAGAAAGTACATACATACATACATACATACAGATTAGATATTGGCATACATATTAATAGAATAATTATACTTACTATAATTACTTGTTATACTTACTTATAATTACTTGTTATAAATTACCACATTGATTGAGCAGTTACTATAAGCTAAAGCTGACTTTAATGAAAAGTACATGTAAAATTTCATTTAATCTCGACAAAATGCTATGATGTTGTATATTAATTTCTTATTCTTGCTGTCACATGAATTTAGTGGTTTAAAGCAACACAAGTTTTCTCTCCTACACCTGGAGATCAGAAATCCAAAATGGATCTCACTAAACTCAAGACATTAGCAGGTTATGTGCCTTCCAGAGGCCATAGAGAGCAAACTGCTTTCTTCCATAACCTATAATCTTCCTAGATTTAGTTTCTCAAGTTGTTTGAACATTTCTCCATTTTCAAAATCAGAAAGGTCAGCCTAAGTCTTTCTCACACTACTATCTTTCTGTTCTCCCTCTTCTGTTTCAGCTACTTAGAAGAATCCTTCTGGTTTCTGTGGATCCTCCTGAGTAATTCAGGGGACTCTCTCCATCTCACAGCTTATTAGCAAACTTAATTTCATCTTAATTACCTTTCATCATGAAATCTGGCATATTCAGAAGCTCCAATGATTAGGATTTGGACATTGTTGAAAAGTATATCCTACCTACAGTTGTCAGGTACAATTTTTATCCTCATTTTACATAAGATCAATAGCTATGAAGTGCCAAGTGCTTCCCATTTTTACAGCTGGCATCCTTTGTGACACCAATTCTGTAGGTAGATGTTCATAGCTTCCAAATTTCATGCAATAATTAGCTCATTGCCCTATGCCAATTGCCAACTAGTTACTTTCCTCTAATATTATGATTTCTTTTCTTTGAAGAGGGTTGGAAATGTTGTGACTTTTACATTCTACCTTCTCTCACAATTGTAGAAGTTCTCTAAATTCCTAGAGTAAATTTCTTTTTCTGATATACATTGTGCTTATTGCATCCCTGGTTGAATTCTGACTCATAAACAGTTATTGACACCAGAACTGCATGGCATAAGAAAAGCCTAAAATATGTACTATTCACTTTTAGAATGAGAGTAGGAAAAATAACTGTCAGACCTAAGGATTCTCTTAGTGAAAAATTGAAAAACAACATAGAAATTATTATTGGAAACTGGAGGGCAAGAGTTTCAAATTATGTTTGGGCAGACTCACTCATGGTAACAGGTAAGAAAATTAGAAAGTACCTAAGTGTATCAGTGAGTAACTAAGGAACCCTTTGGTCTGACTAAGAAGAATGTTAAAAGTACTAATTAGCTCCTTCCAACTACACATGAGAAAAGAGAGACAAACTTATCAAGGAATGTTTCACTTTTTAGAATTGAGTGAAGAACAGTCGACTCTCTCGAATAAAAGACCTCCAAATATAATATAACGCAGAGATCTGGAAAAACATCATCTCTCAGTTTAAAAATGGAGTTAAGAATGTAGCTTTAACCCTTTGTGGAGATAATAGATTGAATAGCAATCTTCACAGACTTTTCATGAGACCGACCGAACGAACGAACGAACGAACGAATGAACGAACGAATGAATGAATGAATGAATGAATGAATGAATAAAAGTGTAAATTTGCCTCCTCTGCTAAAAGGTTTCTATGGATTTTTAAGGCACTGAACCATGACATTTGACACTCAGACGAAAATAGAGAGTAACCTTGTCTCAAAGACGTGTATGGGTGTGCCTTTCTCTAGTTGGAATAATCTTCAAACATTCCTGAGAAAGCCACAATGCTTTTAGAATAGTTCTATTGATGGTAACACTGACAAATTATATTAAATGGAAGAGGGTCAACTCAATATAAAAATATCGTAGATTTGTCAAATATAATATGGGTAAAGAATAGATTGAAGAAATTAAATAACTGTAAACATAGGCCATTTCCTACCAAAGAAAATGAGAATGGAACATTTTTCAGGGAGCAAGACTGGGCTTGCTCTAATTAAAAAAACTGATAATGTTGCCCGGTCTGAATTTCAGAACAAGTATGGAATAATGACTGTTAGTTACTCCTCATTCTCCCCCTTTGAATGTAAATAGCCATTAAGGCTTTCCTGATATCACATAAGACCTTTTTGCTGTGAGGATATCTAAGTTAATTATGTGGAGCGGGTGAGAGGAAAGAGTTGACTGGTGAGCTCCACATACGCTCCACCATGCCCAACCCAGTTCAATGCCAGTGCAGGCAAATAATCTCAGCTACTTTCCACTGTTCAAGCTACCCCATTCAAGGCCCAGATATCTACACAGAAAGGGTAAGTTATCTTTGCTCTGCCTTGCCTGAATTGATGCCCCACCAAGTATTAATTTTATGATCTTATAAATAAATAAAATATAGGTTGCAAATATCTTTTCCCATGGTTAATTTGGAAATTTAAATTCTAAAATTCAGAGCACTAAGTAAGTGTTGTGAATAAAAAGATATCAATCCATCTGTAATAAAATAACACCACTATATGCATTTTTATGTGGCTGGAGATGAAAATGGCTGTCACCTCTTTTCCTCAGCTATCTTAGTTATCTACACCATGTATCAAGGATTCACTATAAACTGCTTTGTGGTAGGATATAAAGGGTTTCAAAATATTACAAAAGTTAAAATACTGAACATAGCATTTCAGAAGTTGCAATATGCGAGATGCTATTCTTGCCCTCAAAAAACCTAAAATCTTAAAAACTACATGAATGACTTTTGTAAGTAAACAATATATAATATGCAAGACCATTAAATCTTTGTTTTGTAAGGAATTCACTGTATTAAAAGGGTTTTAAGGAGAGTGCCCATGTGGTAAAAAGATAGAGTATATAAATAGGAGATGTAAATGAGCTCAAACTAGAATTATTGAGACTTTGAATTCAATGTAGACTCCAAAATCTTCAAGAACAGTAACACCATGATCTTCAACTGTGAACTCCTCAAACACAGATCAAAGAGTTCTGAAAATTAGAGAAGCTTGAGAATCATCTGCAAATTTTGTATACTCTTTATAGGCAATGAAGCACCTGAATCTCTTGTGTTCTAGAATAATAATTTGACAGCTTTTTTTTCTTACTGTGAGATGCAAAGAAACTTGCATATAAAGCCATTGTGACAGTTTTAGATAAAGTAACTCTAAAAGCATAGATTATTATTAGATGAAAAATAGGGCAAAATTCACTAAAATTTCTTAGCAACAACGATTTTGTCATGTACCCAGAATATATGGGCAAATGGCTTCAACATGAAAGTCCATGCAATTTGTTTAATATTTTTACAGGTTTTGCAATTTGTGATGTTCTAAATTGTAATGTTTATAACTATCAGCATATTACCTGATTGAGGTAAATAGAAACAGAAGAAAGAGAAAGAAAATCTAATTCAGTATAGATTTATAAAAAAAAAGGATTAGAATAAGGGTCTTTATGTCACTGAGATAAATTGTTACACCCTTTTATGTTCTACATCATGGACTTGTAACACATTCACAACTTGTATGTGTCATATGGGCATGAGCTATTTCTCATCCTCCCACTCATACTTCCTTCCTAATAGCAAGTTGTTCCAAAATATCTTGTCAGCAAGCCTTTGCTGCTGCTTGAAGACAAACTTGATTCTGAAACCCTTTGCTCTTTGTGAAAGAAAATTAATCTTGTTTCATCTTCAGTGTTACAATATAATCAGTATCATAGATAATTCCAGCATTTTATGAGTCTTTAAATTGAATACGTATAAAACACAATACCTATTCTTGATAAGATTAAAGCTGTGAAATATATTCTGCAGAGATAAAAAACATTTCTCAAATTCTTGGTTTTTTAAATCCCCTTTTCTTACAATCTATTTATGTGTTCCTAGTTAAACAAAACTGTGAAGAATTATGATTTCTTCAACACACTTTTGAAAAAAAATCTCAATTAAGACAGTTAATATAAGTAGATTTGTTTAAATCACAGATTGCTTTAAAAAATTGCCAGCCCCACCCCAACTTCACTGAAAACTACAAAAAGCTTGTGATAAAACTTTAGTCCAGAAACAGAACATGTCTTATTATGGCCAAAGCTTAAACCTCAGAGAAATCCACAACCCCACCCTACAGTGTCTGGAGTGGAGAGGAATTCTTGCCAAGTAGGCCTTCACTGCTTACACTGTAGTGTTCAAGCCCAGTGTCAACCTTCTCATGTGACCACAAAGTGAAGGGTGGGGCCAAAACACCACCACCACCCTGTCAGCTGGTACCCACACTCTATAGCTGCAGTTCAGGAACTGAGAGTTGCAGTTCAAGGTGATCAGCTGACTGGGAATTGAACACAACTTTGTGGAACATAAGATGAATCTTTGTGGAGTCAAAATACCTTGAACCCCCAAAGAAATGGTAGTCAAGTGTTAGAAATGTTATGACTGAAGGTGAAGATGAATCAAACAAAGTGTTTAACCTGGTGGGAAGATGTTTTGTTAAATTGGTGGACAAGAAAAAGTTTCATCTTAGAAAGAGGGAGAATAAATTATTTGAGGCATGATTGAAGGAGTTATGGATGAATTAAAAGATAGTCTGACATGGACAGAATGAACATTAAAAGACCTAATTCAAATTAACTCTGATCTCAATGAGGAAGTGATTTTGATTGGTCATAGAACAAAGGGGAATTTAGGAGACAGAAGGCTGTTAGAAAACCTCAGAGAAATCATTCAGTGACAATACGAACAGGAGGATTTATACAAAGTCATATCAGAGGTTTTGTGAGCTACAGGCTCTGAAAAATAGGTTAAGATATCTATATATATTATAGACATAGTTAATTTTAGATTCACAACTTTCTCTAGCAATGCTTAGGAACTTAAAAAGCAAGTTCAGGAAACCAGAATTTTGTTTAAGACCAGCAATAGAAACTCTGGTATCATAGAATAGAACAGATAGTTATTTAAAATAGGATTGAGACCATTTTGAGATTATGGGTATTTCATGTTCAGAAAAATAAATACATTTTGATCATTTTTGTATTTATAACAGTTCAAATTTTCTTCCAGGGGTGTACCCATAACTGAATCTCAGCAACTCCCTGATATTAATTCCATCTTTGACCTTCAATAAATACCTTAATCTTAATGTAACCCTGATAACCCCTCATGTGATTACATTTTGTGACCTCTATGCCATTTGTGACATATGACTGATCCCACCAGTAAATAAATCTCTATCTACATCCATGTCTCAGTACAAAGAGAAGGCAGATGTTAGGGACAAAGTGAACTGTGGAGTTGCAGGCTAGAGATGAATACCATCAATGAGATGACAGATGGAGTAAGGTGGCAGGATATGTAGCAAGAAAGATGATTGCCTGTTGCACACATGATCATTTATAAAACTTGTTATAAATTTTATAAAACATTTATCATTCACACTACAAATTTATTTTATTTCAAAGAAGTAGAACACAAATGAACATTGAAACATTTACATAATAAAATGGCCAAGTGAATGTGTCTTGAATCTATGAGAATTTAGCATGGTATTGATCACATCACACATGATTAGTTACTGGGTCTTGGATACAGACAGAGGAGAATGAAGCCATAGGTGTATGATATAAATAGAAGCCTCCCAGACATGGTTCAGGACAAAAGTGCAGAACTGTCAATGAATGAGAAGAAAGTTACACACTTGCTCCTTCTTTCTCTATGGAAGAAGAATCATGAAAAACATGATAAGAATCAAAGATAAAGGCAAGTTTCTATAGAGCAGAATGGAGAAAAGTCTTTGATGAGAAAAAATATTAATTCATGAGATCTGGGGAAAAGATGCGTAGACAGGGCAATAAAGGTCAAAGTATACCTAAAGACTTAGGGGTTAGTTTGAAAGGAACTTTCATTATCAGAGGGAAAACAGATAATTTCACCAATAGTGATTACTGGAGCAAGATATTGGATGTGGGGAGTAAACTAAAGGGCATAGCAAAACAGAAAACAGGATATGTTGTCTTTGCTGTTGGCAGAACTTGTAGCTATTTGAAACCACAAAGGCCCGACTGGGTACTGGGATGTTGGGGCGATCATGTAAACTTGCTTCCTCTTGGTATGGTTCTGCTGCTGATAACAGCTGCATGTAGGAGGAGAGGTTGCCTGCAAAATGCCCCTCAGCACATCTGCCTTCTCAACATGCTGAGCTCAGCAGTGAAAGCAGAGGTGGGACATGCCATGTTCAGCCTTCTTGCTCCAGGACTTAGATTTAAATTACTAAGTTATACCAAGTCAAAGAAATTGGTAGTTTATTGGTGAAGTGAAGGTTTGCAAACGATAGCATTGTATCAAGTTGTAGAAATCAGGGTCTGAAATAGGACAATATTGCACAATTGCTGACTCATGAAGGCTTCAACTATTTCCTTCCACTAAATAGAAAAAGTAGCTTCTAGTTTTCTTCTTACTCAAAAACATGCATTGTAGGGATGACCATTGTCTTTTTCTTTTCTTTTAGAACATCACTTTATGGCATAAAGACTGCTTAATAGGATGATATGAATTTTTATTTTCTCAACTTAAATCATGTCATCTTTCCTAGTTTCAGGGACATTGATTAGATAGAGAGATAGATAGATAGATAGATAGATAGATAGATAGATAGATAGATAGATAGATAGATAGATAGATAGATAGATAGATTATATATGTGTGTATATATATATATATATAGAGAGAGAGAGAGAGAGAGAGATTTCATATCTTTGTATTCCCCAGGGTTTACCAACAACTTACCCTCCCTGACCTGTCCCATCCATCCTCCCTCCCCCAGTTGTGTACTTTAGCTTGGTTATTAGCTTGCTTTGCCTTTCCCTCTTGGCCTTTTGTTTGTTTTTTCTATATCTCATATATTTCACTGATCCCTTTAATTCTTTGTGGGTCAACATGATGAGATTTGCATGTTAGATGATTTTGACACTAGGGTGAAAGATGAATAGGAAGGGGCTATGGAAAGAACAAATTGGAAATAAATCAAGAAACTATTGTCAAAATCTAGTGAGACCAGATGTGTATAAAGAGACAGAATATATGTTTATGGGTATTAGAGTTTGATAACTAATAAAAGGGAAGGCATGAAATAGAGAAAAGAAGAAAACCTGAAAGAAAGCAGTGACTTGGGTGTGAATGTCCTTTCTGAGTTAAGCTAGAAAAAATTATTTTCAAACATATGGTGATCATAATAAAACACTTATAAGAACCATAATAACCAAAGCTAAAATAAATACATGATGGCTAAACGATCAACTTAATATTTGGTTGTTATAATATAATAAATGACTTTCAAAATATTTGATTAATTTTACATAAGTTTAATGTGTCAATTCTTGATAAATTGTTAGGAAAATGAAATTAAAATATCTATCATTTCTTGTTCTCTATTTTTATATCTATGGCTTTTACATATTTTTCACACTTGCATTAAATAACATATACTTATAGAATCACAGTTGCTTCTATCATCTTTTCCCCAAATCCAGACCACTAATTGAATAATCCTTGATGTTATCTAAAATTTATTCAGAATTGTTATGCAAAGAAGATGACACTTCTAAGAGCAACAAATTGATTATTTATCAATGTGTCTTGCTGGTCAAATATGTAAACTCCATATTTATCCCTTACTTCTGAGTTTTCGATTGAAAAATTGGAGTTCAAAATATTAACTTCTTTATTGATAAAGTTTTTTTTTGAAAGAATCACTTTGGAAATTTGTGCAAGTGAACTAAATAGATTAATCAAATTTAAATAGATCAGAATAGATTCTGCACAAGGTAACAAGCTGGTTTTCCACTTAACCCAGTGGAGGGAGCATAAAGAACTGTTTGCATTCAGAGACTGGGTCTGGCACATTCAGTTTTTTCTCTCAAACTTCCCTCCCTAATAAGTCAATCCACTTTCTTTTAGAAGAGAAATGGAGAGGAAGGGAAAAAATTAAAAGTACTCTTTCTTTCTGAGGAAGTAGAGCAGAAATTTGATACCCTCTATGAAAAAGGCTGTGTAAAATGAGTGCCTATCGCACAGATAGTAAATAAAAACATGTTCATCGCTTTCAGTGTATTCAGAGTTCCTTGTATTAAGCCAGATGATAGAAATCAATGAGATGTTGTGGAGAATCAGGTTAATATATAGTTATAAAGATGTTCAATTTCAGTTTCATTTTCTTTTCATTGATCTAGTTGCTACAGGACACGAGTAGTTCTCATCTTGTCCAAGAAAATCACAGGTTTTGTTAATTGTATTTTATAGTCCTTATTTAAACCATATAATCCTAATAAGTATTTTATGAACATATTCATTTACCAAATTTCATTTTAAATTTATCTATAATATTTATTGAACTTGTATAATGTTCCGCTTTTAACCTATCTTTATTTCCTTCATTCTGTTCATTCTACTTAGAGATTCAGTGCAAACAACCTTAAATTACTTTGATTTAATTGGCATATAACATTTTATGCATACAGCTTAATGATTTTATATATATATTAAGTATAATGATGACCACAGTAAGTTTAGTTAACCTCCATCACCATACATATTTATTTTTTCCTGTCATATTAAGAACTTTTAATCTACTCTCTTAGCTTTTAAATATTTAATACAATATTGCTGACTATAATACAATAATATCTGTGCAGTATATTACATTTCTTTCCTTTTATTTATCTTATGACTGAAAGTCTGTATCTTTAGATCACCGTCACCCATTTTTCTCACTGCTCCACAACTCCATGATCCATTTCTAACACCATTAATGTATTCTCTGCAACTATGAGTTTGCTTTTTAAAATTGCACCTATTAGTATAATAACACACTTAGTGTCTTCCTCAAGTATAATGCTGTTAAAGTTCATCCAAGTTGTCACAAATGGCAGAACTTCCTTTTCATGGTTAAATAATATTTCAGTATGTATATGGTATGTAATATAGATACACAAATAATGATATCTTTGTCTCTATCACATTTTATTACCCATTTATTCTTCCATAGACACAGATTGTTTCCATGTTTTGAATAAATAAACAACAATTAAAAGAGATAGATGCAGATATCGTTTCAAAATAGTGATTTATTTTCTTTGTATAAATACCTAAAAGTCAAATTGATGGGTCAAATGGGAGTTCAATTTTTAATTTTTTTGAGGAACATCTATGCTGTTTTCCATAGTGGTTATACCAGTTTTCATTTCTACCAAGAGTGAATAAGAGTTCATTTTACTCCACATTTTTGCCAATTCATTATTTTTTAACTTTTTGATAATAGGTATTGCAACATACGTCAGGTGATATCTCACTTTGGTTTTGATTTGCATTTTGTTGATGGTAAGCACTTTTCATGAACCTGATAGCCATTTGTATTTATATTTTAGGAAAGTGACTCTTCAGAGCTTCTGCCCATTTTTAAATCTTTTGGACTTGTATAAATTCCTTACTTTTTTGCATATGAAATCTTTTTCAGATAAAGATTTGCAAATATTTTCCTTCATTTCATATGTTTCCTTATTAATTTTTGATGGTTTCTTTTGTTGTATAATAACATTTATGTTCAGTGCCATTTGTCCTGCATTTTCTGCTTTTGGTAGCAAGTCCAAAATATCTTCATCAAAATTGATGCCAAAGAGTTTACTGCCTATGTTTAATTCTAGGAATTTTAGGATTTCAGATCTTAAGGTCAAGATTTTCATTTATTGTGAGTAAATTTTTTTTGTATAGCTTCATTCTTTTGCACATGTCAGTCTAGTTTTCCCACAACCATTTATTAAAGGCATTATCTTTCCTCAGTATATATTTTTAGCTTGTCAAATGAATTTTTTTAAGTCTTTAACAAAAGCAGTTGACACTCTGATTAATGGTCACCAGATTTATATATGTATTTTTTTGCATGTGGGAATGAAAGATAGAGGTATATTGAAGCTATTGTTTAAAGGGGAATTTATAAGAGATAGTAAACACTGAAGTAATTGGTTAAAAAAAATCTCTCTTATAAAAAGATTAAATATTTAAAGATACATAAAATAAACAATATTATCATTTTTAGTTTTTAGAGCTTTCATCATAATTGGTAAATTAAAGGTAGATATTTTACTATACAAATGACTAACAGTTCATTCCTTTTATTTAAGTTATTGGATTGAAGAGTATTGTCACCAGGGTTCTGCCATGTGGGCTGAAGAGCATGACTAGTGTTTTCCCACTGACACCAAAGCAGAAGGACCTGTTGGAAAAATGTGGTGGTCTCTCCTGTCCTGCACCAAAAGTTGCCACATATGGTGCCCCTTCTTCAGGGGCATGCCAGGTTAAATAGGCCAATCAGGAGATATCAGCTGAGTGGGAATCGGGGATGTACATGAAGGAGCATAAGAAGTATTTTGAGATCCCTCAGACTCCAGGACTCCTCGCACTCTGTACCCAGCCTCTAAAAGAGGAAAAGAAGGAAACACACAGTAGCTCACCACTGAAGATAAGCTGAGAGCCTTGTAGCTACCAGGAGACTGAAGCTTCCTCCAGTCCTGCTGCTGCCATGTCCAGGACCTTCAAGCGTGTATCTGAGAGGCTGGCAACAACTTGGTGTTGCTGCCTCTATTGTCTAGTCCATTATCCAGTGCTGTTCATCCTGACCTTCAGACACCTACTCTGATGTCATCTCAGCAGCCCTCTTGTGAGTGCCTCCAGAAGCCACAATGACTTGGATCCTGGCCAGCTGCTTACCAACTGCCATGCATTCCAGAACTTCTTTGTGGAATGATGCCATATTGAATGAGGGATCTTTTGTTTAGACCTTACTGTGAGCAATATCTAGGGTAAGATAGCCAGTCACTTTTGGCTATAGTAACTCTCTGTTTCCCTCATTTGTTTAATAAACCTAATTTTTGTTGTTCCCTGCAACTAAGTGTTCTTGCTAGTATGAACATGGGTGAAACCCACAGACAGTGACCTGTCTTCTATTGTACACAGAGGTTGGATGAGTACTGATAGGGTGCCCCCCCCCCATTGTCTCCTGTTTAAGATTGCAGATTTCAAGGACAGGTATGCTAAAATGGGAGAATGACCTTAGCTGGAATTTCCCTTCAGGGAGAGGCAGGGGGAGAAAGAAGTGAAATGGTCAAGGTGAAACAGGTTTCCTGGAAGGCGGGAAATCAGGGTATATAAAGAGTGTGCAAACAAAGAGAAGGATGGGATTGAGGATTCGATTGGATTCAGGTTGGAGATTCGAATATGGAGACTGGATAGAGAGAGGTTCAGTTGAGGAGAGATGAGAATCGGCCATCTTGTAAAGATGTGAGCCGTGTGAGCTTGGCCATGTGGCCACCGTAGGCCTGCAACCCTTGGCTGGCCCAGACTGGCAGCATGTGTGCTGAATGCAGTTAAGGAGTTTGCAGATTTGAACTCCCGTGTTGGAGTTTGTTTTGCTGAGATTGATTTGTGTCTGAAGAGGCCGTGCAAAAGTTAAGCCTGAGAAGAAAGTGAACTTTGCTGGTTCAGCACCATGGAATTCTTGCTACCTGAAGGTGACAAGGAGAAGATAGCGTGGAAGACAAGGAGGAGCAGTCAAAGGAACATGTCTTCAAGTGTCTGGAGATGGACTCTGTCTGGACATTGGTGAGATGATCAGGACTGAGAGACAGGATATTTAGGGCAATCTGGGAAAGGACTTTGGACAATACTGAGAAAGGTTTTGGACAATGTTGAAGTATTCTGAGTCTTACATGTTTCTTTTGTAGTTATTTGGATAATTGGAAATCACTTTGTTAGAAATAAATTAGTCTGCACTGATAGTCTTGCATTGGTTTGGTATTTTGGTTGAGAAGGCTGGGGATGGTGGTAAGAACCCACGAGTGGAAAGTTTAAACTGTCTTAAAGTTTTTTCTTTTTAGGTCAGAAAGAGGGAAAGAAAGCAGAGAGAAGTTGGTAGCTGATGTTTGCATATCAATGGTAAAGGTGATCAGTGAAAATGCTAATGAGGAGTGTGTAGCCTGCTTTGTAGAAAAAAGCAGGCAGATAGGTGTAAAAAGTTAAAGTCACAAAGTCTTTATACCCTGTTTCAGGTACCACCTTCCATAGCACTGTTTCTATTACTACAATGTAGAACTTGAACCTCTATCCTAGAAATAAGGAAAATGCCATGAAAAACACAGTTTTATCTGAATCAGAGCAAAATATAAATGTACGATGCTTTGGGCAATATAATGGATCCTGAATTAACTTGTTCACATTTTTATTCCCTCCATTAACATTTTTATGTAGATTAGATTTTTATAAGATTTTTTGACTTTTCATCACTACAATTAATATAGAAACTTAAAAGAAATCACTGATAATCACATGACTTCAAATGTCATGAAAGTGGAGATAGTCTGATCAATTGGTTCATCAATGTATTTCTTATTATGACCACCGTAAAATACCAGAAAGTTTGTTGAATACATGAATGACTTAAGAAACTAGTGACAGGTTAAAAATACTAAAAATGTCAATCTTACTCTTCTTGGAAGGCATTGTTAATTTGTAATGGTGCTGAAAATTATTGATCTCCTCAAGAAAAAGAAAGAAACATACAGGTCTTTCTTTAAAAGCTGTCTTATGTCTAAAGATCCCAGATTCTTAAGAAACTGTTTGAAAGTGTTTTTTTTCTAAGTAGAATAAATTTGTCTTTTACATATGAAATAGCATTTTAGAAAGTTCTCTCAGCTTTATTCCTGGAGGATATCCTAAATGGATTATAGAGTGTAGTGATAACCCTTATTAAGCATTGGAATAAATGGACTGTTGACCTGCTTTTATGGAGAACAGAGAAATTTTCATCTGTACTTTGTCTTTATTAACAGTGAACAATAAGAGAAAAAGAACAAGAAAAGCAATACTGACTTTTCCAGGTCCTGAATTTAGGAACAGAGAAAATGATTATTTAACATAAATTGGTGGATTTCTTACCTTTTAAAATAGAAAAGATGTTGGAAGTCTAATCATAATGACACTAGAGTAATTTGCAATTTAAAGCAATTCAGAAAATGGTACAAATTATGTAGCAGAATAGTGAGAAATGAGATTCAAATCTCAGTTTATTTGTTTTTCAGCCATGCAATTTTAAGAACTGACTCAATCGCTATCTTAGTTACATCATTTATAAAGTGAGAATGAAACTAGTACAGTTTTATAAGGGTTATTGTGGGTATTAAATAAGATCATTTTAAGTAAAGGACAGTTTTATGTTTAGCATATTATAGGTGCTCAGTAAGTACCGGCACCTTTGGGTTCCCTCAGACATGGGAAATAATTATGAAGGGGACCAGCTTAGACTCTCTTACTAGAAAAAGCACTTAAAGAAAAAGCGCTTAAAGAAACTAAGTAATCTTTAGTATATTTTACAAAATACAAAAGCAATCTTATGAAAGTCTTCTCCTGTTTGTTTTTTTGTTTGAAAGTTTTCAACTTTAGTCAAAATGCTAAGACCAATGCTTTAATCTATAACAATATAGACTTTTTAGCATTTGTTGAGTTATGTTTGGGAAAAGGGAGAAATACAGAATTTCCTGCAGACCTAATTATCTCTAAGCCTCACACTATGTGGACTGACTATTATGGGGTGTGTACAAAACAAAAAAAATGAACATCTCTGTCAAGTGACTATCTGAGGATAAGGACCACAACTTTGTTCCAACAAATTCTAGTGAGTTGTTATTATGTACACTAAGATGAGCTGTTCTCCAGAATAAATTTTCTGAGTCTTAAAGCAGCCAATATTTTTTTTTCTGAAGAATAGAGAGAACTACTTGGTGGGTAGATCTTCATGATTAGAAGAATAGCAAATAGATTCTAGTATTTTGTATTTTCATTTTTTTTCCAGTCAGGGCACAATATACTCAACATAACATAATTACAGGTAGCAGGCAACTGGAGAGAAAAAATTGTTTTCAGTATTTGGATCATCTTTTTTTCTCTTCTCCCTAAAGTGGTCCCACATACAGGTGGAAAGGAAGATTTAACAGAGAACAGTACTGAACCCAAAGGCTGATTCCAACTCTAAGTTAAAGACACAAACTAGGCTGGGTTTAAATTCAAATGAACTTGAGTTAAAGATAGAACTACTGAGATTTATGTGGGTTGCTTCTTTCTTTGTCCTTATTTAGAGTCAGAAGTTACCTTTCTTCTATAATTAGTGGCTAGATTTTGTGACTTGTAAATATACTTCCATTTGTTTAATGAATGGTTGAGCCTTTTACCAATGCTGAGATCCATTCGCATGTCCAAAGTAGTGCCAGTGAGCAAGTGTGTTCAAACTGAAGCTGTCTACCAACTTTACTGACCTTTGATGTCACTTACTCTAAGAAGGTTAAAGAGTTTCTTCTCCTTCCTAAGTCCACTCTTTCCCCCACCTGTTACATTCTTACAGCAGTTTCCAGCCTCTTTTGCTAATATCACACTTCTCATATTTTTATTTATTTATTTATTTATTTATTTATTTATTTATTTATTTATTTATTTATTTATTTATTTATTTATTTATTTTTTTTTGAGACTAGGTCTCGCTATTTTTGCCTGTGGAGCCGCAAGCTCTCGTTGCCCGGGGTACCACAGACTCAAATCCCCAGCCTCAGCTTCCCAGGTAGCTGGGATGACAGGCGCGCGCCACCACGCCCAGCTGTTTTTTGGAGCTAGGTCTCCTTACGGGCCCCAGGCGGGACTCGAACCGCGATCCCTAGCCCCGGCCACTTCATAGGCTGAAGCTTACAAGCACGAGCCACCGTGCCCGGCCTCATATTTTTATTTTTGCCGTTTTCTTCCAATGAATGTTTCCATCCTCCTTTTCTATAATTCATCTGACTTAACTTCTCTGGTTAAAACTTCTCTCCAGGGACACATCATGTGCTTCCAATTATTATACTATTCTCATCTAATGAGTCTCCCTCTGAGCTGTCCCTGCCTTGTAAAGATCATTCCTGGAGGACTTCCTCTTAATATGATCAGCCATCCTGGTGTGTTTCAGAATATGATTAACTTCTGCAGTGTCAGTATTATAAGATTTTGAAGTTTTATTTTTTTTTCTTATTCAGGGAAGATATAAAACGGGAAAAGAGAGCTAGGAATGGCAAGAACATAGGAGAACAAACAAGAAAGTGTCTTTGATGTTGTGTCAAATATAGCAATGGTGTCCTGATATTGTCATCATAAGTTTGATATCAATTGGAACTTTTTGATGTGGCTAAGATTATATTTACTATAGAGACTTCAAAAGGAAGTGGGACTCTCAGTGGGTTCTTTATAGCATCAATGAAAACACATGAAAATGAAATGTATTTAAGAGAACCAACATTACATTCAGATAATTTCTTTTAATTAAGAATTTGTGAGGTCCAGCTTTATATATTGTGTGCCAAATGTATGCCCTTAATTTTAAATGCCATTTACTATTTTAAAAAATCCCAATATTATAAAATATAATTTTGCTCATATTCTTCATTAAGCATTCCAGAGTTTTACTATTCATAATAATTTTCCCTTATTATTTTATATCTGCAATATTGTTATTTATTGTGAAAATGATAGATTATATCAGAGATAAAGTAAGCCATTTCTTTTTATCTAACTATATTTTAAGTTTATCGGAGAATGTGAATCGTTATAAGCTGAGTTGTTCACCCAGGAGTGCACTGTCGGTGATTGTTTGCCCTGGCAAACTATGATTGCCCATCTTAGAAGAGAGACTCATCCACACATTTCTGATTCTCAAGTACATTCTTAGGTTTGAACTTCCATTTCTCTTCTTTAAATTCCATCTCCTGCATGTCTTTTTCATAGATTAGACCTTACTTGATCCAGCACCTTTTAAATATTCCTTTTGTCATAATATACCTTATCAGAATTTCTTGGTTTCTTAAGTTTCTGCATTTTTATTTAGACTATAAGTTGCATGATAGCAGAAGTCAAATCTACCTTTTCTAAGGGGTATTTTCATTACCATGATACATACTTTCTTTAAAAATACTCATATCCTGGCTCCAAAAATTCTGATTTAATTTATGGAAAAGAATTTATGGAAAAGACTCTTGCTTTATAGGAAAGCAAAGTTTGGGGACTTTTTTTTTTCCCATTTCAGGAGAACCAGCTGTAGTTTCAGGTCAAAGAGAGTACTAATTTGATTTACTATTTCCAGTATAGATCTGTTTCCCATGTTCAAAATTTTATGAATATGAAAGTGGAAGTCATATTTTAAAAGCAATTTCTTTGGCAAATGATTCAATGGTTATTTAATCACATATTGGGCAAGATTTGAACCTTTCTAATAATATAATAAAAATTTAAATTTCATAATTTTGAACTCTAAACATTATGTTCCACTTTTGAATCTTAACAACGTCTATCTACTTTTATTGCTTGATTAAGAATTCTCAAAGGGGACCAGGAGTTAGATCATGGATGTTACAATGATGGGAGTACTATAGGACTGCAACTAAGGGTATATCAAATGCTGCTCAAAAAATAACAATATCAGAAAATACATTTTAAAAAGGAATTCAAAAATATTGATGTATTGATGAATTTTTGTCACTTATGAGAAAAACTGTATTTTCATCAGAAAAACATGAAGATAATATTTAATTATTTTAGATAGTAATACGTCATCTACAACTTTTAAATTTTGTCAGATTAGTTTACTTGTTTCCATATGAAACATGTGCTACTTGATGGAATTTACATTCAGAATTTAAGGATATGCATTACACAGATCTAGTAAGTCTTTTGCAGTTACATACCTTACAAGAAGATAAACACACATATATGCATAGTGATAGCTATATACACAAATATTCATATATAGTAGTATATATACACAAATGTACATAGCATCCTTATTCCTAATCCCTCCAAACTATAAACAATAAAAACATCCATTAGTAATAGAATAAGAAAAAAAATTGATGTAACGACACAATAGAATATTAAAAAAAATAAACTCACTTTAGATATACCTAATAACATGGAGAATACTTAAAAACCTAACACTGAAAAAAAATGTAGTCTTCACTCATAAGTATATATTCTATATTATTCAACTTATATGTATATTTCATAACAGACAAAGCTGACATATTATTTAGGGATCCATTTTCCAACTGGTAAAACTATAAGGAAAAGTCAAGCAAAGCATTAATGGGAAGTCAGGACAACCAACGATTTCTTTGATTAGGAAGGAATGTGCTAGGCTGGGCACAGTGGCTGGTGCCTGCAAGCTTCAGCCTACGAAGCGGCTGGGCTAGGAATCGCGGTTTGAGTCCCGCCTGGGACCCGTAGCGAGACCTAGTTCCAAAAAAATAGCTGGGCGTGGTAGCGCAAACTTGTAATCCCAGCTACCTGGGAAGCTGAGACTGGGGATTGCTTGAGTCTGTGGTACCCCGGGCAATGAGAGCCTGCGGTTCCATGGGCAAAAATAGCGAGACCTAGTCTCAAAAAAAAAGGAAAGAATTTGCTTTGATTGTGGGGCCAAAGTTCTGTTTTGTAATCTGTGGTAGTTACATAGATGTTTGCTTCATCATAATTAAGATGTGTGCTTTTGAATCCTATAATTTCACTTATAACTGTATATTTCACAGTAAAAGGAGATTGGGATCACAGAAATAAATCATTCCTGTTTGAAATATAGATCACTATTGAAAGATGAATATCCCAATATCTATTAGGGTTACTCCACACTCACTACTAAGGAAAGATGATTTTATTTATGAAAAAGTAGATAGTTTTGTTTTAGTTGAAGAGTTCACTTTCTTCATTAGTCTTCCATTTATGAATGAGTTATTTTTTTCCTGTGAATCATAGTAAGTTTTGCAAACTAACCCTAATCCTAATGAATAAACCTTTGTTTTTTATACAAAACTAATTTAGCTAACCACTGTAATGCCAATATATTCCTTTTGGTATCACATTCTAAAGAAACCTGTGATTTTATCAAATGTGAGCTGGGGCAGTGTTGGCATCCATATTTCATAAACTATTTAATTTATAGACTTAAGCTGTAGAAGAGTTACAATCATGTATGTATATCTTGTTAACAATCCTGTTTTCCACCTTGTTTATTCATACCATTGAAGAACATACCTATTCATTCATTAAAAAGCATTAATTTTCCAACAACTCTGTTGTAATTTCCAGTGCTTAGAACTATAAATATAAACATAAAGATGGTGTGTTTTCTGAACTTATTTACACCTGTTTCTTATCAGTTAAGCTTTTGAAGTTTAGTATTTTAATCATGGTTTACTCAACTGTTTTAATTTAATTGAAAAAGATATACTGTCAACTCTACTTAAATTAAATCCTACATCTAACTGAATGACAACATAATAATAAATGTCTTAAATGATTGGTTCCTGTAGTTTATATTATTATTGTTGAAAAATCTTTTTTAAAAGAAAATATAGTTAGGAAACCGAAAAACATTTGGGAAGTTTGGAACAAAGGGGAAAGGGGGAAAAGACAAATCAGTTCTGGTGGTTGTGGGATATCTAAACAGAGAAACTAAGCAATTAAATTCTATCTTAAATATAAAAGACTAACTGAAACTTATCAAAAAGTCAATAGAGGATATTTTCCAGAGATGGTGCTATTTCACAAGTAGCTAATACATGAAATTAAACATATAGATGATAATTAAAGTTACACATGATATTCTTCTAGAAGAATGGATAGAGTGGTAAAGGTTAAGGGTCTAAAAGTTAGCCCTGAAGGCATAATATTTGGAAAAATAACAGTGGAAGAAGAGTTCACACACACACACACACATCACAGCGTACTATCATGAAACCAATGAAATGCATTTAAAGAGGAGAAATTCTGAGTAGATTTAGAAATAGGCATTCATTCACACCCTTAGCAAGAATTGCTTCAGGAGATTTTTACAGTAATTTCCAGTTTGCAATGGGTTAAGGGATGCATATAAAGAGAAAATGGAAAAATAATAATAGCAAATCACTTTTTCCAGAAGTTGATTCATGAAAGAGAGAGATAGGACAGTGACTAATAAGAATTTGAATACATAGCCAAGGGTTTGTTTTTTAAAGTGGACAGACATACATATACTGAGACTGTGTTTTCAGAAAGATTCAGTTGAAAAAAGTGAGTCTGTGAAAAGGGAAACAGGATGTTCCAGAAAATAAGGTCTTTGAAAACCTAAGGTGGGGAAGGAAGGAGAGAGAATTCAGAACACAGATGAAGGAATTGGGCTCATTCAGGAGTAACGTCTCTATAATTTGTGATAGTAGAGATGAAATCAGTGGCTGCTGATGTCTAATTTTCTTGTGCTGCTTGGATGAAATATGGTTTCCTTTAAGAAGAAATATATGCTATGAGTTAAAGGCAGCTGATATAAAGGAGAATGGAGAAAAGAAACATTTTTTTAAATAATTGGAAAGAGAACTAGGAAGATTGATCAAATCTGGAGACTTTTCTATGAATAAATAACATGGAAGGAAAATTTGGCAAAAAATCTGTGGAAATAGAGAAGTTGATATGTTGGGTCAGGAAATATGAATCAGTCAGAAATTAAACAATTTGCATCTAATAAAGACATAATTTTGAGGAGTAAGGATTACAGGTCTTGATCAGTTTGAAGAATGAAGAGACTGAATGAAACCAGGAAAACTTAGAAATTTTTGTCAGTGATGAGCTTAAGATTTTAGAAAAGAACTAATTCTAGGTGATCATAAGTTTTTTCACATGGCAACTGATAGCCCAAATGGAAAGTGAGCAGATCTACCATATTGGCTTTTGCATCCCTCAGTCTTCCATATTAGTTTTACACATATTTATCTCCAAGCATTTATAGGTGTTTTTAACTTAATTTAAAATATCCAATCATTTCTTATCTGTCTATTCAAAATCTTCTCAAACTGCATGAGCCAATTTAAGGTCCAACTCACTCAGTCCTTTCCTCATCTCACTCCACTGCGATAAATCTTGAGTATAAATATATGGTGCTCAAGCATGTTTCCCTTGGTAGCCCAAATGAGTTACCAGGCTGTATAGTAAAAGTTGCAGTTCCCTGGTATATTGTTCATACCATTACAGCTTTGTCCATGCCTGTGCTTATCTAAGAAACCCAGCATTTTTCCTGCTCTGCTGCCCCAACCATTTTCTGAGCCAAGTGACCACTCCTCTGTTCTCATCATTCCATATGCATACATTTATTTCATCACTTACTACATATGTTCACACTAAACTTTTTTTATGTTTTACTCCCTACTAACCTATACATTACTCAAGACATGTTTTTTATTTTATTTATTTCAGTGCCAGCACTATCTGGTGTAGAACAGATGTTCAGTATATGTTTATGGAGGTGAAATGAAGTAAAGGTTTAATCAGTCACTTAGTGGCTATGTGATCTGAACAATTTACAACCATTTTCCCAGCCTCTGTTTACTTCTGAAAAGAGGGAGATGATGTAGAATTGTTGAGGAATTGGATAAGTACTAATGGAGATGAAGTCTCTTATCTGGCAGATAGAAACTGCAATGAACTTGTACAACTTAATTTTACTCTGTGCCATCTTAGCATTTTTAACTGATATCTAATATATGTATTGCTATTTCACATTTAAAAAAAAAAAGTCCTAACTCATCAACTAGATATTAAAGCTTCTTGAGGATAGGGATATTATAATTTAATGACTTGTATATTTCCCACTATTGGGCACATATTATAAATATGTATAAATACTTGTGAACAATGAATATTAAACATTGCCAAGCAAATGAACTGCACCCATAGATTTACTTGGTGTGCAGACTCTGAGAAAAATGATGCAGGATAATTAAAATTTTTCTTCTTTGAAGAACAGTTACATATAAATATATCTGTATTCAGTGATGCACTTCAACCACAAACAACCACTAACTGAATGGGGGTTGGAATCATGAATTGAAATTTGTATACCATAAACAGAATGCTGTTTTTATTCAATGACTACAAGCCAAACTGCATGTCGTCTAGTCTGTATCATTTGTGGTACAGGAAAATTCTAGTCTGGACCACTCACCATGCAAGCAGACTAAAACAACCACATGTAATGAATGACATCAGATTTGCATAGGCTTACATAATACCTGAATCATTAAATCCTATTTCTCTGTGTTCTTAAGAATGTCCTGATATTATGCAGACATAACATCCAGCTGCATATTGTATTAAAAAGTAAAATAGACTAAAACCTTGATATGGATGCTCTACATCCAACAGTGTTGCTTTCCTCACATAAATGTATATAACTTTTATTAAAAATAGTTTTCTCCACTATTTGGTGTTTCTTGGTCTTCATCAATGTAACAAAGCCTATTTCATGACAGTATACTGGAAATATATCTTAATCTCTTATTATACAGAAGGAAACTGAAGCAAGAAAATAATGTCGGAGAATAACTTGATAGTGAACATATAGACACATGCTATTCCTCAATGCTAGTCATCCAGAAAGAAAATAGGCAAAACCCTCACCCATCAAGTCCATTCCTTTATTCTGGCAATTTAATATGGTACTGATCAGGAAGTTTTGAGTAATATGCATGTCACAACCTCAGAGTGGAGAGCTGATTTGACTTGTCTATTTGTTTGTACATATTTTGAATTTTTTAAAATGACACAATACAACTTGAAAAGGAAACATTTGATTTCAGGAGTTCATATGTACTCTTTAGATGTTTTCATAAACCTTCTTCATCTATATTTTCGGCAATTTTTCTTGGACGTCTAACAAATACTGGAACCAGTTTGCCTCTCCTCTTACCCTTTCATAATGTTCGTGACACAATCCTATGTAGTTTGACACCTTGGAACTTTAAACAGACTCGGAATCTTTTGGACCTCCTAGCCATCATCAATTCACATAGTGTGCAGTAAATCCAGCTCAAAATAAACAACACAGATGGAATCGAAGCTTATAGTACAATGTCAGCAGTATCCACAGATTGACAGAGCTAGTTAGGCTGCCAGATGCACAGAATGTTGTTCTATCTACTTGTTCTTTATAACTGGACTTGATGGAGTACATCAGTGTCAAACTCCTTGCTGGTTTCCACACGCACACGCACAGAAACGCACCCGCATAAACACGCACATTCCTGCGCTCTACATCAACGGCGCCATCTGCTCTCAGTTTTACATGTGGTAGCTAACTAACTATCCTACTGTGCCTGGGTCTCACCGACTGCTTTCCCTGGAAACAAATGACAACAGTTTTTATCTTGTGCCCTCCTTGGCATTATAAAATAAGGCTCTTAACATTTCCATACGCATATATTTTACATGCATTTTTAAAATTCTGTTCTGCGTTTTATTTACTGATTCCCTAGAGAATGGCAATATCTCTTTTTATATCTCCCCCAAATTGAGATTTGTCTATGGAACTTCACATACCGAGATTGTTTCTTCTAACTAAGATTTACATAAAAGCAATATATATGAACACCATGGGTCCTGGTATCATTTTACCCTCTCGCCGCTATTTTATCAGGTACTATACTACCAACAAAATGGGAGTGTGAAAATGTGGGGGTTCATTGAAGACAAGGCATTCATTCCTTCCCACTAGCCTTCTATAAAATTGCCCTAGTAATAACAGTCATGCTGGGAATGTTAAGATGGAGCGATTGTACAAACATGCAAAATATTTTCATATACAAGCATTTCCCTAGTGCAGAAATCTCAGTTTTACCCACTTCCCAAACACAGAATTTCTTGCCTTGACCTCTTGGCTATTTCATGTGAGATCTAGACATGCAGCAAGACATAAAAAGGAATAATCATGTTTTTAATTGAACAAATTCAGTTTTAGTGTCTTTTCGAAACAATATATCCACATTAACTAGGAGTAAGAAATGTCATAAACAAGATATATGGAATGAAACTAAAGAAAGACGACCCAGGTTTTGGCCATGCCAAATACCGTTCCTGACCCATTTCTATGTCTGGCACCTGTCTTTATGACAATCTCTGCAGAATATCTACGGAAAGTATACTTACCTTCTGGTAACTAGGTAACATAATCTCCTGGAGGCTAGCTAATTGCAGCCCATGATAACCTCACATACAGTAACTGTTAAATTTTTCATTTCTTTCAAATTATTATGGATCAGCGGAGAGGGTATTGATTTGATTCATTAACCGATTCCCAGTCTGTTCCAAGGTTAATGATTACATGTATCTCAATTACATCCTTAACAGGTTATACTATATGATTTGTTTTAACTGCTTTGCACATTGTGTATCTTCCTTGGCAGAAAGCCTTCTTAGCACTTCATGGTTTAAGAAATCTTTCTCCCCCTTTTCCTAAAACAATGAACCTGCTCTGACAGAACAAATCAAAGCAGGAAAAAAATGAATTGTAAGAGCTTTGTGCAGGATTCTCCAAGAACCATAGCATAACAGTTCATTTTAGTCAGGTAAATAGTTTGCAATTCATTCGTGTTTAAAGTATTTATAAGGATGGGGGAGGTAGCTGATTCTTTCTCTTGGTATTTTACACCACCTTGCTTAGGTAGGAGGCACCTTTTTTTTTAACTTTGATCTTTTGAATACACATATACTGCAATTTATCTTTGAAAAGTGAATGCAAAAATATATGTTTCTAAGTCACCTGTAATCCTTCCAGCAGAAGCCAGACACATTTTACATGTGTTCTGAAGAACCACAAAATATTAACAAATTCAAAATATAATGTTAAGATGGCACTCTAAGGATGACAAAAATTCAGGAATTCACGGTGGACTCCTCACACTGACCATGTGAATAGGGTGGATTTTCAGGTGGTTACGCACTCATAGCAGCAATTTCAGAACAGGGAACATAGCTAACAGAGGACAACACAGTCATTTTGACAAGAAAGACAAAATTTATTCTAATCCTTCTGTTTCCTTTTTATCCCTTTGCAACTGCCTCCACCCTACTTGCCTGTATATATTTAAGACAAGCAAACTTCTTCTACGTCCTGTACCAGAATTGTTGAAGCCAGGAACAATTCACTCTTGCCTTCTTTTGATGAGAAAACTCTGCTTTCTCACATAATACTGTAAACATCCTTAGCAGGAATTACATTTTAAAAGATGTTATCACTTTTACTGTCCACTTGTTTTCTGAAGGAGCAAAGCACCAGACTCCTCTCTTTCTGGAACCCCCAAGATTCTGACAGAGTTTGGGGACTCAGAAGCCAAATGAAAATCATCAGGAGGAGAGACTTCAGTTATACAATCCATTAAATAAAACAATAGAGCCTGCAGCTGAGCTATTAAAAAGAGTAGAGCAATTTTTATTTCAATGGCTACATTTTATTTCCTCTTCTGAGTGACTGTTAACAAAGGGCCGCTGAAAGGACTGGATAAAAAGCAGGCGTCAGATGCAGGATCCATGAGTTAAACAACATTATTAGATACAATTTCATAAAATCTAGTTGCTTTTTTGCTACTAGAAATCATGTCCTTTTGTCAACTTGTGGTCACATCAGCACTTCTGCTGATATAATTTGCTCCAGCTGCAGAGCATAGCTGGCCTGCAAATCAAGAACCAGAATGAGGACAGGCAGGAATAACTCAATGGCTTGGATAATGTGCAAATCACTACACTTCTCGCTATTAGTCTACTTATTTTTTTTTTCAGAATATTTGGAAGAGGAAAGATTTATCTTTAGCAAAGCAGCCAATCAGCCACCCTCTTAAGAACTGGTTTGTCTGGTTATCTTCTCCTGAAGCCTAACCCTCCCTGCAATGATGCTCTGTAATCATGATATTATATATTTTAAAAACAGCCACATAAAACTTCCTTTGGCCACAACAAACCGGCAGCCTGAATGCCTGATGTCAAATAAGCCCTGGTTTGATTCACCTTCCCTAAAAAAAATGTTCTTTAAATTTAAAAATACTCCGAGAACTTCTGATTATCATTCTTGCATTTCAAGAGCTTCTATCTGCTTTTGGAATACACAGGTTATGAAAATAATGTACATCTTCTAATGTTAACAAACTAGTAGAGATGGCTAAATTCCAGACGCAAAAAAGTTCCACTCGGAAATAAAATATACTACTTCTTATTGATTTAGGTATGAGTCAAAATGGTAGCAATGTAACTAGTCATTCGGCATGGAACTTGAGACAGTTCTATTTGCTTCATTAGAAACGCTATTGATTTACATTGAAATCAATTAAAATTGGATCCCAACCATTTCAAATTCAGCTATAATTGAGTACTCAACAATCACTCATGAACAAAAGAAAAACAGTTTCTAAATAAAAGCAAAGCCTGAGGACTATTGCATATCTGAGGAAGTCATTATATATGGTGAGCAAATAAGAGAGAACAAACAATAGCATTTTACAGCTGGAACAGCTGAATCAGTGTTGCTAATAACAAGAACAACTTATCAAGTGTGCAAAGGGGGCACTAGCTTGTTGTTCACCAGTGTGAGTGAGCTGAGACTCTCTTTTCATGGCATGGCCACCTTCCAAGGCCAGGTGTGTTCATAACAACAAACTCATTATGTAACCTATCACTTTCTAAAATTCATTGCTGCAGCAAGTACCCTTGCCCAAAGCTATGGTTAGAATATTGTCTGTTATTTATATTTTGTAAACACACCTGGGAGATGTTATGATGATATTATGATGACTAATCATGCTTTTAGACACCATTGCTTAGATAGGACAAGGAGAAGGAAAATACCATGTACCTGAGGCACAGAGTAGGTTTTCTTTTGGTGAAATTGCACAGCCAGCTAGACATCAGTCCCAAGCCTTTTTCTCCTATTCTTTTACAACTTATTGCAAAAGTGAAGAAATCAAAACTCAGGGCTCTGTTTGCTCCTCGAATGAGAATGAAAGCGGTAACATTTTCTGAAATGCCGGAGGGCAATTTTCCCTGACCCTGAATGTTTTAGAGGTTTGTCCCTGTTAGATGGCAGGCTAGTGCAGTTCATGGGCTCTAGCCAATAAAAGCAACTTTTAATTTGTAGTTAGAGTCAATGAGAAGGGGGGAGGGTTTGGCATTTTTCAGATGTATAACATGCATGATTTTATTATTGCTTACTTTTGGCATTGTGATAAAATTATGATTTACCAAAAACACAATTATATCTTATTATAATATTGATGAGCAAACATGTCACCTCTAATTATTCCATGGAGCAACCCTCTTTTCAAGTAAAGAGAAACAAAATGAATGAGTGGTTAGACTTATGAACCCTTTTGGGAAAATAAAAACAACTTGGTAAGTTTTTAAGGCTTTACAGAATGAAGTCTAATCATACTCATTCAAACCGGCTTTTACCTGGTTGGTATCTTTGATGACAAAAATACCACAGGGAAAGATAACATAGGGAAAGGAGGAGACTCTGCAATGTATGAAGTGACTCTTCAGTGAGTTCTTTTATGATTCTGTGTTTGCTCATATGTTTTAAAAAAGCCCTGCTTTTGTTACCATTACACCATAACTTTATTACAGAGTGAGTACAATGTATGGGGCACTTTTTGAAAAAACAGTATATACAGACATACTTAAAGGCCACCAAATTGTCACTTCTTTGTTGTGTCTTAGATTCTCAGATGTTCATCTGGTATCCTAAATTTATTTCTAGATAGCAGTAGTAACAACAACAAAACAATAAAACAGTGTTTCTATTTCCCTCATTTTTCAAAAGAGGAAACAAAATTTGCTCTATTGGCACTGAAGGTAGAAAGAAACTGTTCTTTCTAAAACTTCTTTTTCTGTATACTCAGGATGGCTTGTATTATGAAAGTCACAAATGAAATAAATGTATGTGACACTGAAAGGATATTGTATCAGTTTTAACAATATGTTCTCAAAATTATTGTACTTAGAGGTTATGTGATCCCACAAGTAAACAAAGAATATTTTTGAACATGGAATTCACTGTTATTCAGGTTTATTCTATTAGGTTAAAACATAGAATTAGGAGGATAGCTTGAAGTATTTCTGTGCCACCAGATTCAAAGAATCATAGTTCAAATACTCATCTCCAACACCTTACCAGCTTGCGTGCTATTTTGCCAGTTGCTTTTGCTGGCAGTAGGCCTCCCTTGTAAAAAGATAAAGATTTTTACAACAACAAAATCTCTGCATAAATTTCAATTTCTTTGCATTTTCTCCCCAGCCTCTAAATGCTAGATTTATTCTATATGTCTATGAAACATCAGAAGATGATGAAGGGAAGGATATTTTGAATGTCAAAAGAGACAATTAATCATAATATATCACACAACCACTGAGGTTGATTTCATTGTAGAAGAAAGTCTGAACAGACAAAATCAAATAAAGAAGGATGAGCTAAGGATAGAGAGAAGAGAGAAAGGTAGGTAAGAGAAGGGATGGGAGCAAGGGAGAGGAAAGCAAGAAAGGGGAGGGAAACAAAAGGCTTGGAGCAATTTATGTTACTTTAATGTTTTGTCTGCTTTAAACAGATTAGTGAGTCACTTTCTTTTCATTTTGTTTTATAAGAAATTCTGTTGACTTAAAACACTACTGCCAACATAGACAGCAATACTGCAAGTATAGTTTTATGGCAAAAATATTTGAAGAAAAAAAACTAGGAACTGTTAATGGTATTGAGGATGTTTAAATTTTCACAAAACATCTTCTAGGTCTCAGTGAGGGTCCAAGAGTCAGCTGTTGTTTGTGAGTTCAGGCCAGTACAAGGATACGACACCATCCTGTCAGAGGCACAGGCATCTAAGCTTGGCTTCGAAAGCTTATATGTATAGGCAGTGAATGTGATTATCTTCCAATGCATTCATCTTGGTTTTCCTTAGAAAAATGTATATTTGTAAATTGATAGAAAAGTCATGTATGTAAAATTTATGTGTTGTCATTTCATTAACTATAAATTTTGCAATTTTAATGATTATACTTGGTGAGACAGTATAGTTTTTGTCATTGATAGTGCTGGTTTTGAGTTTAGATTCAAATCTCATAAAATGGGGAAAATTGAATTAATTCTTATAATACTTGAACTATAGTATGTATTCCACGAAGCAAGTATTTATGGAAAACTCTGTTCCCCTGCTGGATTATGAAGCTGACTAAATCACAGAATGTGTTCTACTTAGATATGCATGTCCTGGTGAACAGCAGAGTTCCTTACACATAGCAGAATGAGTGAACATTTGCAGAGTTAAAGTAGAATCCAATTGAATTATAATGGTAGTAATATAGCAGTTATTTGACAATTCTCTAAAACAGATATGGTTGATAAATGGACAAAAAGTTGAGCACATACCTTCATTTTAGAAATGTTAATTTTTTCACCTTGTACTTTCAACATAAATGACTCCATTGGTCATTGTTTTTCTGGTAATAATGGAAAATATTATTCACTGGATGTCAATCTTGTCCTAGGAATTATGATACATGTTTTATGCACATTACTTCTGACTACAGTAACTTTTTCCTACAGTCATAATTAGTCCTATTTTCTCAATGAGGTAACTAAAATCTAGAGAGATGTTGAATGACTGTTCACAATGTGTGACAGGCTAAAATCTTCCTCTCCCTCTTCCTCACTCTCAGAAGATACCTTGACTTAATCCCTGAACTATGTAAACATTATGTTACATGACAAAAAAAGAGAAAAGGAAAAGATTTTTGCAGAATTGATGTGATTAATTTAAGGATCTTAAATGAAAATTACTCTGGATTATCCAGATGGGACTAACATATACTGGCATGCATCCTTACATACACACAAACAGGCACAAATGCACAAGGGTGTGGAGGAGGAGAGATACAGAGAGGGGGCAGAGTAAATATGAAGGTAGACAGTGGAGTGATGCAGCCACAAACCAAGGAATTCCCGCAGTTACCAGAAGATATAAGACATAAGAGACCGATTCCGCTAGTATCTCTGCAGAGTGCAAGCTCCTACTTCTCATTGTCATCTTGGTTTTGGTTCAGTGGTACTGATCTTAGATTGCATGCTTCCATACCTGTGAGAAAAGATATAACTCTTGTTTTAAGTCATGAGTTTTGTGGTGACTTTGGATTAAGATTTTGTATTTCAGTCTAAAGAAACTCACCACAGTTACAATATTTGGGCAGTGACGCTGTTAGAATTTGGACATAGTATATTATTCCACTTCTGCATGACAAATTACAAATTTAGCAGCTTAAAACAACACCCATTTATTATTTCACAGTTCTTTAGGTCAAAGTTTCAGGTGGGCTTGGCTATAATTTTTTGCTTAGAATCACAACAGACTGAAATCAGCAGGTTAGTCATGCTGGGATCTTAGCTGGTGGCTCTGAGAGAAACATCTACATAGGTTTGGCCCATCTGGATAATCTCCCATTTTAAGGTCACCTCATTAGTAATATTACTTACATCTGCAAAATCCCTTTTGTCATGTAATAAAATTACTGAGTTTTAACACTGGGGGCAGAAGTCATAGGTGTCTACAGTGTTTGGTCTCATGATTCTGAAACCATGCTCTTTTATGTGCTATCCCACACTAATTTCAAGGCACTTTGTCTCCAGAAGTCTTTAGAATACACCACAACATCTCATTAAAGAACATAATGCTGTGTGAGAAGCTTGTCTTTGGAGTCAGAACTCCTTTGTGCTTGCTTCTGTTTATTCTTTATCATGTTAACTTGCAACACTGGTTCACATCATAATCTGTGAAGCCATTCTCATTTCTCTACCTAAAATCCTACCAAAGTAATAGGGTAACTCTAAGAGATATAGGGAGAAGATAGGGTGGGAGCTAGGAGATAGGTGTGCACTGGTCTAGAATCCTGCAGAAGTAACATATACCCCAACTGGTACCCTGGTTCGATCCATTGATCCCCTGTACCCAGGATGTGTGCTCCATCTTCCTATGATTTGTTTCTGACATCTCTTAGAGGATAAGCCTGCAAATATTGACATCATGGATTCTTTCGGAGAGTTAGTTGGAAATACCTGGGAGTTGATGTCTCCCTGAGGTGACTCACAGACTTTCTTGCAAAGAGGCACAAAGTCCAGTTCCTTTGTCTTGGGATATGACAAACTGACTTGCAATTTATGTTGCACAGCTTTTTCTGGAATCTGACAGCCTGGAATTCACCTAACAGTGCTCCTTTTCTTGATTCTTCTCCTCCATTCAGAAGTCCCTTAAGAATTTCTCCTATGAGCATTGCCTCAATAAATCACTTGCACATGATTCCTTGGCTCAGTTTTTCCTTCTGGAATATCCAGACTTAAGATACGAAATATACTTGGCCACTTTTCTGGAGTCAGAAGCATTATGAGCTGGCCACTTAAAAAATCTCTTGCAGGCAGGATGGAATTTTTCCAGGCTGTTTTGTATAGAGAGTGAATACAGCCTGGTCACTACCTGCTGCCAGGTTCCCTCCTGTCAACCAGATGCATCTTCTGAGAATGGGAATGTGTACTCAATACAGAAACAATTTGATCTTTCTTAGCAAGTCTGACTGAAGATCTTCCCTTGAACTCAGATTTTCCCAGCACTTCTGGGGGAAAAAAAAACCAAAAAACACTTTGTCCTTGAATGGCCACTATTTGAAACTCATTGCCTAAAACTGTACATAAAGCTTTCTTCTGGTTCAGGCTTGCATTTTCCCAGTGTGAATACATGTAGTGAATGATTAATTTTAAGTGTCTGTAGAAAGTACAATGATGAGTACATAAATTCAAGGCTGAGTGAGTTTGCAGAGTGTTTTAAACATTATCCTAGTTATTTCACATTTGCAGTTGATACGTGAATGTGAATATAGAATACAGAATGATGAACCACAGATGGATCCACTGAGCAGTTTTAACTTCATATTCAGGTGCACATGAATGATGCTACAAGCAAAATCAGGATTCAAGATTAGACTTAGCATACAAAGAGAGCAGAATGTAAAACACTGTGCCAGTGTTGCTTACTGGAAACTACCAAGAGAGAAAGGTTCAACATAATGACATAAGAGGAACCTGAGCTTACTGCCTCCCAGAGACACAACAGATCCGTGACAACAGATGGAATAATTGACAAGAAAGAGATTTGCAGCTGAACAAATAGAGATCCCACCAAAGCATAAAAGAAAGCACTGAAATGGGTAGGAGTGACAGTGAAATACACTCATCTAAGAATCTAAGAACTACCAAAAACAAAGTACCCACCTTTAAAGGGCCCACAGAGACCCACTGACTCATTATAACTCTTCATGGTAACACTGGTCTAAAAAACACCTTAAATACAAGGGAAATGCATTCACTACTCTTTTGGAATCTGCTTGAGTAATGGGAAGCTTTTCTAATGATATCCAGGTCAGAAACACTAAGATGTGCCATCTTATCAAAACATCATGCCCCTTTCATAATTCCAGGACCGGTAGGCACAGTCTTTGAACTCTGCCCTGGACAACTAGACACTGCAGATGAGCCATGATGAGAGTGCTACCTGACCCCAACAATGTGCCTGTATATCACATCCTTGTGTGACTTGGCCTGATACTTGGAACCATTGTGCATTACCTCTGTGCTTAAACACCCGAAACCTGGAAGCACTGAACATCAAGTTCTAGCCACTATGACCATAGCAGATCACCATTAGGCATCGCCATGCATTATATCCTGGCAGTGACAGTTGCTACCCTGAAACTCAAACTGCCAAGGCCAATGCCCAGTGCCTGAAACTCCTATGGATCGTTATCACACCCCACAGGCTGCCTATCTGCAAACCATGCCATGTTAGTAACTCCAAACCTCCACCAAATAGTGATAGCACATTGGGACTGGTCCAGGCATAGAAGATAACCACTCTGTACGGTACAGTGAGGTCTCAAGTGTGTGAACACACAATGCTATAGATAGGCCAAGTAGACAGCTCCACATACCAAATCACACCATCATTGCAGGGGGGTAGGTGTGGCCTAAACTGGGGCTCACACAGAACACTTAGTTTAGGGGACCATAGAGGTACACCTGGTCCTCATAGGACAACAGAAGGTCATTCTAAAATAAGTAGAATTGGTTAGAACCTAAACCATAGAAAAAGAACAGAATCCCATAAAATGTGAAGACAAACATGCCCCACACAAAAGAACAAGCCAAATCTGAAATAGACTGTAAAGGAACATGCATAGGCAAATAACCTGATGAAGAATTCAAAAATAATGTTTATGAATATGCTCACTGAACTTATGAGAAGAAGGGTAGACTAGAAAAGTTAAAGATCTAAAAGAACTAAATAATACAAAGATAGACCTGAAAAATTCAATTAAAAACATTTTTACTGGGAAAATAAATCAGTAGAACCCACACAGAACAACAAAGTAGATAAAGAATATTTTAAAAGTGAGGAAACTTTAAGGGACATGTATAATATTAAAAGTATGATATTTATTTAACAGGAATTCCAAAAGGAAAAGAAAAAGTGTCAGAGAAATTATTTGAAGGAGTAGTGATTGAAAAGTATCCTAACATAGAAAAGAAAACAAGCATCCACACATGGAAAGCCAAGAGAGTTCCAGACAAGAGACATCCAAAGAATTCCACACCAAAACATATTATAATTAAAATGGTACAAGTGGAAGATAAATATTTTAAAAGCACCAAGAAAAATTACTTTGTCACATGCAAAGGAAAACCCAGAATGCTATCTGTTCATGGTTTCAACAAAAATTTTAGCGGTCAGAGTTAGTACTATGACATAATTAGAGTGCTAAAAGAAAAAGGAAAATCCAACCAAGAATTCTTTGACAAGGTTAACATTCAAATTTGAAGAAAAGATTGAGAATCTTACAGATAAGTGAAAGATAAAGCAAATCACCATTAAACCAATCTTGTGAGAAATGTTAAATAAGTATATAGAAATAGCATTAACTAATAACAAAAAAAGACATGAGCTGATAATATTATTTATGAATAAATTGTATGTTAAAAGTAATAGTTCAATCATTTCTATGATAAGCATGAAGATTAGGAGATAAAAGTAGCAAAATTAAACTATAATAATTAGTAAAAGGACACATCTTATATGAGGATTTAAATGAGTCATAAAAATATAAATCATAAGGAAGTTGGTAAAAAATAAAAAAAAGATTTATCTATGATACAAGTACAAAGTGACATAGATAAAATTACTGATATAATTCTTCTTAGAAATAAATTTATCCAAAAAGATAAAAGACATGAAATGAAAAAAATGTAAGACACTGTTGATTGGCAGAAATAACTTCGCTAAAATGGCTATTTTTACCTAAAAATATATATATAATTCTACACAACCCTTATCAGAATACCAAGGTGATTTTTAACAGAAAGAGAATAAAATGTTCCTAACATTTGAATATTGAATAACCAAAACAATTCTGGAAAAGAAAAGAACAAAGATTGAGGTACCACACTCCCTGACTTCAAATTATGTCACAATGCTACATTAATCAAAGCAAAATGATATTGTAATAAAAACAAACACAGAGATCAATGGAACTCAATTGGGAGTCCAGAAGTCCAGAGAGTCATGTGGATGCATGATAAATAATTTATAACAAAGGAGTCAAAAGTATTTAAAGAAAGAAGTTTCTTCAATTAATGGTATTGAGAAAACTAGTTGAATACATATGAAGGGGAGAGACTAACATCTGACACAAAAATTAATACAAAATGAGTTAAAAGTTTGAATAGAAGGACTGAAATCATAGAATACACAAAAACCTAAGTCGTAAGCTCATTTACATTGGTTTTATGGCATCTATGCATCTATCCCAATAGTAAGGAAAACAAAGGTAAAAATAAGTGGGGCTACATTAATCTAAAAAACCCCTTAACTGTGAAAGAAGCCATCATTAAAATGAAAAGACAACCTAATAATTGGGGGAAGATACTTGCAAATCAAACAAAGGGCCAATATCCTGTATTTATATGTGTGTGTAGTGTGCACATCTATATGCATGATGTATGCATGTACAGGTGCACATATTTAAAGTATATCTAAATAAACTCATATATGCATATATATTTATTTATGTATATGCATATGCTTATAAACTTTAATTAAACAAATAACCTGAATGAAAATGGACAAGGGATCTAAATAGACATTTCAATGAATAAGACATATAGATAGATGGCCAGCTGATGGAGAAAAAAAAAATTATAACTGATCATTAAGGAAATGCAAATCAAGACTACAGTGGGGTTTCTTCTCACACCTGTAGAATGGCTATTATCAAAGCATTGAGAAACAATAAATATTGATAATGATATGAAGAAAAGAGAATAGAGAATCTTCATATTCTGTTGGTTTGAAAGTAAATTGGCATAGTCACTATGGAAATAGTATGGACATGCCTCAAAAACTTAAAATTTGAAAATACATATGAGCCAGCTATTTTACTTCAGGGTATTTGCTTGAGGAACCCAAAAATACGATTTCAAAAAAATATAAGATCTGCTACGCTCTTCGTAGCACTATTTAACATTAGACACAGTAAGGAAACAAATTAAGCACCCATTAATAGAAGACTGGAAAAGAAAAGTATATACATACACAAGTGAGTGTATTTACTTAGTATAAGTATTCACTACTTAAATTCCTATTCTGAATATTTATTTTAAAAGTTACTGAGAACTTAAATCTATCAAAAGATGGGGCAGAACTCACTAGCTATATTTGATGAGGGTTCCGTGATTCCCACCATGGCACCATAATGTTTCCTAAACTTAAAAACAAAGAAAAGGTTTCACAAAGCTAAAGAATTTTGTGAATATAATTAAAGTTATTAATCAATTGACCTTAAATTAGGAATACTGCCTAAGTGGAACTACTCTAATCATCTGATCTCTTTGAAAAAAAAAAATGCATACTAGCTAGACTATGCTTGATTAGGAATGATCTCTGTTATCCTCATTATCCTATATTAATTTATTTGCAAGTGATCTTTTTAAAAGACTTCTTATTTATGTGCTTGTATAATTAATTTACATAAATGCAGGTGTATGTCATATTTTACTGTTATATTATTTGTTTAATTTTAATACTATTGTTAAGGTTCACATACTTTGCTACTTGTTAGTGTAGTCAGTTACTTTTAACAGTTGTATAGTACTTCAAAGCATGCATCTATCACATTTTGCTTGTATCGACTAATAGTAGAGAACCAGATGTAGCCAATTCTGCAATAACAAAACAATATTATCATCAACATCTTCATAACTGCCTGCCTGGGTATATATTTTTACAGCAAATTCCCTAGGAGCACATGAAGGGACAATATTATATTTGTATGCTTAATCTGATTCAGTATTGCCATATTAACTGTGTCTGCTCTAGTCTACAGCCTGAGGGTTTCTGTACCCCATCAAGCTTGGCATTCATCTATCTTTGTCATTTTTGCCAGAGACATATTAAACTTCCAATTTTCTGATTTTTAGTAATGAGATGAGAATTTTTTTTCTTACTCTTTTAAATTTCTTCTTTTATAAGTTATCTATTTATGCACTCAGTCTATTTTTTTCCTATGGTCTCATTCTATTGGTCTCATCTTCAAGTGCTGGACTGTTGTAAAAAATGCAATTTTCATATCAATCTATAATATACTAATTTTGAAAAGATATTTTCATAGAACAAAAGTTTATCTTAATGAATATAATCAATACCTTGTTTCCACTTTAGGATATATAGTATTAAAGATATATTGATAAGTTCTTCCACATTTCTATGGTATTTCTCCATAACTCTTCCATGAACTTTATAGAAATATAAATACAACTATAACTTGATCTCTCATATGTCATATTGCATCCATTACCTGAGTAAGTTATACCTAATGTAGAGCAAAATACATTTTATACAGGTTTATAGATTTTGTGATATATTAATTGTTGCAAATAAAAGTCAAATGCATCTATCATTTGTAGTAATAGAAACATTTTGAATATTTCTGCAGTAGTTTCGTACTACTGTGTCATCACAATTTATTCTATGATATTTCACAATGATATTTTTCCATACACAATTCCTTCATTTTTTTCCCCTTGTCTATAACTGTCCCATCACCATACTCTGAATGTTGTTCGTTTTATGAGTATATATCCTTATCCACCTAAGGTGCTAAACACTCACTGTCCACAAAAATCTCCATTTTTATAGGTCTTTGACCATAAATTTATAGTTTTCAGCATAAAATATTGTATATATTTTATTTGATTTATATCTAAATATGTTATTTTGGGAAAGAGCTATTATAAGTGGTCTTTACAAAATAGCTTAGGTTTCCAATTAGTCAGGATTATAAAGAAATAAAGTTGAATTTTGTTTTTGGTCTTGAATTCTGAAACTTTAAACTCATTGTTATTTCTAGAAAATCTTTCATAGACTTCTTGAACAATCATGTCCTCTGTGGTTTGGGGTAGTTTTATTTCCTCTTCTCTCCATATATCTTTTATTTATGCTTCTAGCACTATTGCCTTGGGTAAAATTTCTAATATAATTCAGAATAGTACTAGTAAACATGAATATCATTACCTTGTTCCCAAACTTAAGGAGAAAGCATTTAGTCTTTTACCACTGTATGTGCTATTAACTAGAGGATTTTTGTCAATGTCCTTTAACATATTGAAGAAATTCCCTTCTACTCCTCTGTGCTAAGAGTCTTTATTCTGCTGTTATCAATGGATGTTGAATCTTGTCAGAATTTTCATCAATTGATATAATCGTGTTTTTCTCAAGGTTGTTAAGTGATATATTACAAAAATTGACATGTGACTATGGGATGAAACTTTCATTCTCATAACATAAATATCCATTTGATCATTGCGTATCTGATTTGTTTATAGTTCTTAAGAAATTTGTTTCTTCATTCATGAAAAATATTAGTATATTTTAAGTACTATATTGTGATAATCTGGGGCTTGGTTAAATCCTTGGAAGAATTTTTATATTTTGTTTAGCAGACAATCAACTCTGTTGGATGCAGGCTGCATGTTTGACTAGCTTTTTGAGGGTCATGGTTTTAGTGGGAGTTCAATTTTTGAAGTCTTTGAAATGCTATTTATGTTTACCCTATGTTTGTTATACTCAATGACCTTTCTGAGATTGGTAGTAGATTTTTTCAGATTTTTATGCTTTCAGAGTTCTTGGCATAATGTTTAGGGTCAGACCCATGTATGCAAGACTCAGGAGTAAATCCAGGAATTTATACCAATTTAAGGTTCTTATTTCCAAATTTCTCCCTCTGCATTGATATACCAGCACTTTCTGTCCAGAAAGTTAAGGATATAAGGATTCCTATCTGCAGGGCACTTTATAGCACTTCATTCTTATCCAGGGCCAAGGAGAAAAAGGCCAGAAGGGAAAAGGAACCCCTCATGGAATACAGATGCCATGACAAGAGAGAAGGTTATCCTCCCTCAGAGGTTCCATTGAATTGTGGGGTCCAATTCTATGACACTACTGCTACAGGACATACCATCAGCCCCTCATATCTGAAGTTGAAAAAGTTTCTTTCAGAGTTTTCTCTATTCATGCTGATATCCACTCCTAAGTTTCAGGATGAAATGAACTCAGGTCTATAGTTAGTTGAGGAATTAAAAAAAAAAAAAAAAAAAAAAAAGGGTAAGCTCACCTCTAGTTTGGTTTGCTTCAAATTCTAACTTTTTCCAATATGTCTGTTATTTACTCTGCATCATCCTCAGGTAGGTACTCCATGCATGTTTCTCCAAAATTTAGAGATGTATTCTGGCACAGATGCTGTGTCTTATCCAGCAACAAAAGCCATCATTAAGTTCTGAAAATATATTAAAGATAATGTTATAATTAATAAAGTAATGTAATGATAAATAAAATATAGTTTTATTTTATTATTTATAAATCTTAAAGAAAATGGATACAGTAGCTATGACAAGACTATGGAGAATAATTAGGAGACCTACGGTAGAAGATCAGAACTTGAAGTACAACCAAAATGAAAGTGAGTTAACCTTTGATCTGCTCCACTAACTCCAGGCCTACCCCCAACTCTTCTGCAATGAAATGGACAGAGTAACTATGTAGGCTATGAAGAAAAAGTAGGAGACCTACTGCAGAAGATCAGAACTTGAAGTACAACCAAAATGAACGTGAATTAAACTTTGATCTCCTTCACTAACTCTAGGCCTATCCTCAACAATTCTGCATTTAAAACATTAAAAACATTTAAGCCAACATAAAAGAAAGAAAGAAATGTAATAATGAAGTATACTATGTTGGAATACTACTTAAACTATGGTGGAAGTTTGCCCTTAAATAAGGTCCTTTAATACAAACATATCAATAAAAATTCAATCTATACCCATTCTAACTCTGTCATTCAATTTGAAAAATAAATATAGAATAGCTACTTCAAGCAATGTAAGTTATTAGACAATAAGTGGTATATTATTATTTCACATGGTGTAAGTGACAATGCCAGGTGTGTGGCAGTGGAAAAGCCAACGTACAATAAATTCCCATTGTTAGTATGAAAATAGTTTCACTTGGGAAGATCCAAGCAAGCATATTCATCATTTTATCTAATTTTAGCCTTATGTTCTAACTCAGCAGACAATCATGTTTATAATATTTAGGAGAAATTATTATTTTGACAGATTGATAAGCTATTTCTTCAAAACTCTGTGCTAGGCTTATTTTTTCATCAAATAGTTGAAAAGTGTGTATATTTTACCTTTCTGATCTATGCCTCTATTTTGGTATTCAATTACATAAATCAGTTGTATTTTTTTAAAGGGGTGAATCACTGAATCACTTTTTTGCAATTTCACTAAGAATTAGCTTCACAAACTATTGTGAATATCATTAATTGGTTTATATGTGATATTTGTGAAAACATTATCAAATCCAACAGGTGGATAGGTTTTATTAACCAAGTCTGAAAAAGCCCAGATGGTAGATTAAAAATAAAAAAAAAACTTCTGAAAACTTTTTATTGAAAAAAACAAAGATATTTTTCTTATCAACATTATTTAAAAGTTTATCCCTCCCTGGAGGCTTTGCAGGGAGAATCCCTTTTCTATCACCTTTATTTCTGATCTGTTTCCTTAAATAAATTTGCCTCTTTCAACTTAAAAAAAAAAGTAGAATTAGTTTTAGTTTATTGAATGAAAAAGATTTATATTATCAAGCATTCAATAAATATACAGCAAATGATAAATTGTACAATGGCATTTGATAATCTGGTTATTGAATAAATTTGCCATAAGAAGCTAGGCACAAGAAATGAAGTTTTTGCCCAGAGGAATTATATCACAACCTCTTAAAACAAAATCTCTGGATGCTTTAGAAATAAAATATGCATGTCTATAACTAAACAGTTCATTAAAGCACCAAATGTCATTCTCTGTAAAATGAGAAGATAAAACTTTCCCAAACTCTGTTCCTCAAGTTTACTCTGAATTAGATGATTCAGAATAAAATTCTATCTCTAATCCACTTTCATTTCAACCTATAAAATAAGGGCAATAATGTTCTTTATTTTACAAAGTTGTTAGAGGATAAAAGGAAGATTTATTGCCTTCAATAAGTGACTACCTTTATTATCACTAAGGGAGTTAATCAAGAGTTCAGGTTTTATTAAAAAGGAAATAAATCTTCATATGGTGTAAAACTCTGAAGGCTAACTCTAAGTCATTTACCTGGTAATGTAATATTTTTCTGTTTTCGTAAAATTTGTCTTTATGAAGTAAGGTATATATAAAATTGAGTTTTCTATAATTCTCCCAATTAGAAATGATTTTATTTTATCAATTTATCAAATTGATAAATTTGTATTTATCAATTGAAAATATTTTAAAATACTTTTTGTAGCACCTTTATAAAAAAAGCTCTGTTTTTATTCAATTGACATTAATTGATTCACCCAAATACCAGGCATGATGCAAGAAAATGTGAATAAAAAGAAAATTAATATAAATAGGTCTCTGAAAAAAAAACTCAGCTTATGAAAGAAAGATAAACATTGTCATTAAAATTATATGATAGGATGGGACCATTTTGCCTCTATATATGAGGATCAATTACTTAATTTTCAGGAATTCTCTAAACTGCTTATTAAATAGACACTATTCAAAAATTAAAATATATGAATTTATAATTAAATAAATTATATTAAAATTCAGGTAATAAGTGGTAAAAATTCATACATTTATCATTATTAACTACATTTTACTATTAACCATATATTCCAGTATATTAACATATATTATTTCTATATGCTGGAGATTCGATATAATGAGCTGTAATACATCTCTTCCATTTCACGCATTGTGATTATCACATTAGTCACTTGAATCGGTCATAGCAGAATATTTACACCATGGAAATTGACAAATATTACAAATTAGGACTTTTACTTCCAGAGCTGTGTTTGCTCAACAATTACCAGAATAATAACAAATCATCTAATTATGATACTCTGTTAGGGCTAACACTACAAGTAAGTTTTATATATGATAAATATATATATATGTGTGTGTATATATATATATATATATATCCTTATGGTAAATAAGCTAGTTGAGAGTTTACATATATAGTGCTAGAATTAATGCATTGAGCTTTCTTAAATACAAATAAGTATAGAATTTAAAATTATATTAAAGAAAAGAATGTCATAAATGTTAGATCAATGTCCTAATGGTTAATCTTAATACTGGGCCTTTGGTTTTTAAAAACAATTTAATAAGTGATTTAGAAATTTGTCTAGTAGAATATATTATTTTTTTATTTCTCTATAAACCTACATCTTTCTCAATCATTCATGTCTATATGTATATATATCCATATATATGAGAAAGTACACTTTATTTTTTATTCAATTGTTACTTTAGCAGTGTCTGCAATTAAGAACCAGCTCACTAAATGAACTGTAATTATTGCAAATTGTGGTAAGCACCAGTAATTAAAATGTTGCAGTAATGCTAGCCAGCTTCGCTAGATGCCCTTTGAGAGTAGCATAAAATGATATTATGTCTTTAACTGGTGTTTGTATTACAGATGAGAAAACCTGGAAATGCAAGGCTTCAGAATCCTCTGGCTGAGTCTTTAGAGCATAATGTAAAGTGTGGATTAGCAGTTATCCAGTGAATTCAAACTGGGAAGATAGTCAATTTGCTTAATTCCACAGTGAAAGTAGCTTTTTCTTTAAAATGTGCACTCTTTAGGGCATAAACATACATGGCTTCCTCATAAGGGGAAAATGAACAATAAACTCTAATCTCTTCTTTGTGTTTGCAGGATGCTAATAGTGAGCCTTCTGGGTACAAAAGCAAGACAGAACTACTAAAACACCCACCCATCTTTTGAGGATCCTTACCCAGCTGCTACCCCCGGTGAACTCTCCAGCTGTGTAGTCATTTGACAGAGTGCACTGTTATGCATAACTTAAGCTATGTGTGTGTGACTCCAATACAACTGGTGAATATAGATTGCCCACATGAAACCCCCCTAACTATTTGCAAGTGAAAAACAACAGAATCAGTGATATAGTGATCATGAAAATGACCTAAATGTTAGTTTTAGCAATAACTGAATGTATCCATTAAATATTTATTGATTTGTTTCTTTTCCACCTTTGCTAAAGGTGATCATAAATTGTCATGAGATTAACTAAAGTTTGTGGTTTAGACTAAAATATGGGTGAAAATGCAAACAATAATTTGTAAACAGTGGTAATGAATAGGTACTATGTTCCATAAGACTTAACTACAGTGAAACTCCATTAAGTCTCAGGAAAGTGTAGAGACTTGGAGTAAAGAATAATGTAAAAACATCAGGTGGACAGACACCTGTCACTCTATGCTGAAGGTAACCAAGCATTCTAAAACATTTAGCTAATAAATCCAAAGAACAAATCGCTTTGTCCCTACTGAGATGGAATATTGGATACTGAAATAATTTTTCTATGATAAGCAATTATGAATCTCCATGTAAACTTAAAATCAAATGATTCCAGATGATTTACAACAGATAGTGCAAAGGGTTTGATCTTTGAGAAAAGGCAAACAAACAAAGTTATTATTACTTTCATCTCAGAATTATGTCTGGTAACATTTTTAAAATTGTAACACAGGAAACTATTGTCCAGACTGACAGAATTATTCTATTCAGGTAAAAGAAAGAAACGGGATGAGAATTTGGAGATCATGACACCAGAAAATAGGGGAAACATAAAGGAATTGTAGACATTTGCCTAGCTGTCCCCTTTGATCTTTGGTCACATATCTTTACAAAAACAAGGTATGATTCCATGAGTCCAAGGAAATCATAGAGACTACACAATGATGAGAGATGGTAAAAACACACAGCTATAAAAGACACTGAAGTTCCATTAAATCAGAGTGAAGACATCTTTCTGAAATACTCAGTCATTTAACCGAGACTGTAGAAAAACCAAACCTTAAAAACAGGCTAAGAACTCACTGACCCTGTTCCCTCCCAGCCTTCTTGAACACTGGAACCAGTCTTAAGGACACAGTTTCCTAGAGGATGATGTCCCAGTGACTCAGCCCTTCAATCTAGGAACTTCCCAGACTTTTGATCACTAGGACAAGACATGAAAGTGCTAAGGAGGTCTTAGAGTCCCCCTAGAGCTCACAATTCTCCAGAAGTTGTGCCTACCATCAGGTAAATACTCCAAACAATGGAAGAGAAAGATACACACACAACATAAACCCCAACTCTAGCAGAGCAAACCCAAAACAAACATAGGGAAGAGCAAGTTCACAGTGGAGCAATATACCACAGAAAAAGGAAAAAAAAAAAAAAAAAAAAACCTTAAAAGCAAACCACAAAGACCTGAAAGAGCATTTTTTTTTTATCTCTCAGGTTTAAAATTTAAATTTTCCATGATTAAGAAATCAAAGAACTAGAATACAGAAAATGTAAGAAAAACAGCTTAGAAATATGTGAGAAAAATCAGAAAAAGAAACAACTTCTAAGAGAAATAAAATGAAAGAAGATTGATATTGAAATTTTAAGCAAGAAAATAACAGATCACATTGGAGTTCAATAGAAGAGGTAGAAAATTCTGAAGAAAGCCATGGAAGCAGAATAGACCTTATAGAAAAACGAATCAGTGATCTCAAGGACACAAATAAGACAAAAATCAAAGTAAGAAAAGAGAGATACAAAGAAAAAAGCAAAGATGAAACATTAAGAATTGTCTGATACCATGAGGAAAAGAAATTAAGAATCAAAGGAAAGACAGAAGGAGAAAAGAAAGAGAACTGAAAAAAAAATTGAAGAAATAATGGAAGACTATTTCCCAAACTTGAAGGAACTGAAACAAATACAAGAAGCAAAAAGAACAGCAAGCTATCTAAATAAAAGGAAACCTAAGCAAGATACATAGTAGAAAATCTTTAAACAGTAAAAGATAATGAAAAGATAGAAAAAGTGAAAAGGGTAAAGGAATTAATAATCTATGAAGTAACTACAATTAGTCTAACATCAGTCTTCTCTAAAACAACATTGCAAACAACAAGAAAATGTAGTGAATCCAAAATACTTCAAGAAAAAAAAACTGCCAGCCAAGAATACTTTATCTTGCATTATGTTCCTGCATGTATAAGAGAGAAATAAGGACCCAGCAGATAAAGAAAATCCTAGTAAATTTGCATTCATTAAGTCCCCCTCCAATAAATACTAAAATGATTTTTAAGATTTTAACCAAGTAGGGGAATGAACACAAGTAAATGAACAAAGAATTAAATAGAAGTAGAAAACTATAAAATTAATTAGAAATAAAAATCTTTGGGTCCATTGCACCCAAAGAAAATGCTTATACAAATCTTTCTCAAGTATACATGGGTCTTCCTCCAGGATTGATCACATACTCTGTCATAAGACAAGCAACAACAAATTAATGAAGATTGGACTATCTTCGTTGATCATAAAGCTACTGAATTACAAAGAGAAAATATTCAAATACATTGTCATTGTCCTGAATGACAGTAGGTTAATGTGGAAATCAAAGAAAAATACCTCGGAACAAATGTCAATGACAATACATACAACCTTTCAGAATGTATAGGGCACATCAAATGAAACATTAAAAGGGAACCATAGAACCACATAAGGCCACATTAAGAAACTATAAAGAGTACATATAAACAGCCTTTTCATGAATCTCAAGGAAATAGAAAAAGAAGAGGGGAATCCAAAAGACTGCTTAAGGAAGGAAATTAAAAATTAGAGCAGAAATAAATGAAATTAAAATCAAGACAGTCTAAAATATCAATAAAGAAAAAGATGGTTTTTGAAAAAAATAGGCACAGTAGACAGATGCTTAAGTAGCCTATTTAAGATCAATGAAGGTGAAAACTCAAATAAAAGGGATGACAAATGAAAAGGTTACAACAGACACTGCAAAATACAAATGATTAAAGATAAGAGGGTAAAAAATTACTCTCTCTGTGTATATATATATATATATATATATATATATATATGTATGTATATATGCAAACAAGTTCAACAACTTAGGAAAGATGGACAGATTTGGAGACTGATGAAATTATCCAACACTGATTAGAGTAAGAAATAGAAAACCTAAACAAGCCAATCACAAGCAAGGAAGCTGAAATAGTAATCAAAACTCTCCCAGAAAATAAATGTCTAAGACCAGATGGCTTCACAGTTGAGTTATACCAAACTTGTAAGGAAGAACTAATACTTACCCTGCTCAGATTCTTTCAAAAAGTCAATAAACAAACAATTCTTCCAAGTACATTTTATGAGGCCAACATCAAAGCAGTACCAAAAACTAAGACAACACAAGAAAGAAAACTATGACCAGTCTTCCTCATGAACATAGTCAAAAATTTTAGCAAGTCAAATCCAACAATGCATTAAAATTATTATATAATGTGACCAAATGGGATTTATACCAGGAACCCAAAGATGGTTCAACATCTGAAAATAAATCAATTTAACTCTTCACATTAACAAAAGGAAAGAAATAGGGTCACATAAATAGATGCTTTAGAAGGCAGCTGATAAGAATCAACATCCTCTTACAATGATAAAACCTGAAAAATTGGAGATAAATGGAAGATACCTTAACATAATAAAAGTCATATATGAAAAACCCACAGCTGCTATCATTCTCAATGGTGAAAAACTGAAAACCTTTACAATTTTGGGTACAGGACAAAAATGTCAGCTCTCACCACTTCTATTCACCATAGTGCTGAAAGTCCTAACTAGAGCAAGTAGCCAAAAGAAAACCATCCCATTTACAGTCTCTTGAATAAAATACCTAGAAATAAATCTAACAAAGGAGGTGAAAGACCTAATAAGGACAACTATAAAGCATTGCTAAAAGAAATAGAACAAGACACAAAGAAATGGAAAGATATTCCCTACTCAAGATAGGAAGAATCAGCATTATAAAAATTACCATGCTACCTAAATCAATCTACTGATTCAATACAACTCTAATAAAAATCTTAATGGTATTCTCCAAAGAAATAGACTAAAGATTATTGAAATTCATATGAAACCACAAGAAAACCCTTAATAGTCAAAGCTCTCTTGATTAAAAAGGAGAAAACTGGAGACCTCGCACTTCAAGACTTCATATAATATGAATAATATGATAATGATTAAAATAGTAATGGGAAAATAACAGATGTATAATAAGCTAATATGATAGAATTGAGAGCTCAGAAATAAAATCACATCTTTATGGATAACTAATTTATGACAAAAGAACAATGTTTAGAAATTGCAACATGGAAAGGCACTTCCAAAAAGTGGTTGTAAATTGTAAATTGGACAGCCACATACAAATGTATGAAACTACTATCTCCCACCACACATGAAAATCAATGCAAAAAAATCATGGATCTAAGATCTGAAATCATAAAATACATTTTAAAAAGCACAAAACACTCCATGACAAAGCTCAGAATCATCACTGATGACATATTTCTAACAGCTAGAAAAACAAAGAAAAAAGTAAACAACTGAAACTAAATCAAACTATACAGTTTGCATATAGTGAGACAGTAACCAAAATATAGAAACAACCTACTAAAAGGGAGAAAGTATGTGCATACTATACAGCTAACAAAGGATTAATATTACAAAAACCTCATATAACCCAACAAAAACAAAACAATCCAATTAAAAAATGAGCAGGAGCACTAAGTAGGCCACTTTTCCAAAGAAGGCATGCATATGGTCAGGAACACATGAAAAAAATTTTCAGTTATATGAGGATGTAGATTGAAGAAGTACAGTTATCTGTTCTCTCTCTAGAAGATTCACAAGATACAGTAATATATTAAAGATGACAATCCTTGTGGGTAGCACCTGTGCTTCTGGAGAACCAGGTGTAGTACAGTGATACTGAGACTAGACCAGAGATAAGAGAGGAAGTGGTTATTCCACCCACACGTTCTCAGATGTTGCAAAATGCAGCTGGTGATTATTTTCTGAAGAGAACAAAGACCACTAGTATGCATACCAATGAAAATAAGTGTTCAGGTCTTGTGGCGCACGTGTGCCTTCTTACTCACCCTTACTCTAGAGAGGTCACAAGGAAGAAGTTATCATCATTTTGTTTTTGTGAAACTATCATAAAACCTTCCCAAACGACTAAGTGCCATCATTATCAAATAAAATAATTCTTTTACCTATAAGCAATATCATCTCTAAGTCATTTTCTGTATAAAATTCATCAAAGTTTATTTCAAATAAGCATGTTCAGTGAGTACTTTAGTTTTTAAATTTCATAAAATCATAAACAGGTATCTTTTCTCACAAACATTAAATAAATGAGAGCCTTTTTTAAGCTTAGGAGCCTTTTATATCAGTATCCTCATTTGCTTTCTCTTAAGAATTGGTGAGGAAATGTGGACACACACTTTGGTGAAATGTTTGACTAGAATGGAATTTAGCCTTTACCAAAACACTACAATGTCCTCTCCCCACTCCACTGCACCCTCCATATTCCATTTCCAACCTGTGGCAAAGTATAGGCCAAAGTATGTACCATGTAATCTGTTTACAGGCATAGAAAAAATTTCCTGTCAGATTTCCTCAAAGATCAAAAATACCCTCATATGTATCACAGTACATTGAAATATGGAGATCAAAACCCACAAAACACTAAAAGTTAAGCATTTAAAATGTAAAACTGTATTTTTCTCTTGGAACCTAGAGTAATGATATGGAGTTTGAGTATTTGGAGGGCATCATTCTGAATCAACCCAATGTCACAATCAGATAGATTGTGAGATAGATGGATGGCCCAGGTATGATGGATCCTGATGGGGAGACAAACAGCAAGCACTACAAAAGAAAAGGCAACAGCAGTATTGCTCAACTTCTTTCTTTTTCACTTTTCTTTTTCTTTCTTTAAAAAAAAATTGGGGGGGGGGGGGGTCTAGTGAGAAGATGAAGAGTTCCAGATGGTAAGCAAGTGGCCAGACTCAAGTTGCTAAGTTTGTTGGCATTAGAGAACCTAGTGTGGTGACATGCAAGTAGAGAATCCCCACAGTCCTGCTTCCTGGTGAAACTGGCGAGAACAAACTAACAATAGAGAAATGAGTACTGTAATTTATCTTGGAGGCCATTTAGGTTGTTTATCCAAAACTACATTTTGATTCTAGTTACAGTTTAATTATGAGTATTTGTTCTCTAACAGAGACTAAACAAAGGGTAACTATTTTCTTTTATCTTTTTCTTTGTTATGAAAATTTCAGTTTTATGTTTGCTTTTCCTCTCTCCTTAAATAGTGTCTTATGCTATGTAAACGCATTCAGCTCAATTTCTTCCCTTTCGGTTGAAGTCTCTAAAATAAACAGTAAGAAAGCAGAAGATTTTACATATAAGAGATGTGTGACATAATAATGCCTTGTGTACTTTGTCAAGCTTTAATTAGGTCAATTTGGCACATCCCTTAGGTATAAAGGAGATACCACCAAATCTCTCTGGGCATCAAACTAAGCATAAATTTGGAGAGAAGAAAGCCACAAAATCCAATAACTATAATGCAATAATAACTGGCAAGATGTTTTTGTTTTTGATGATGAAATGAGAAATTTTAAAAACTAAAGGTTTGGGGTTATACTAACTCTCTTTGTGTGCCTTGTTTCACATCAGCATGACTTGGGAATCCACACTCATTTAAAGAGCACATTCAAGCTCTAGCATTTCAAACATTCCAGAGTTATTTTCAGCACATACAGATTGTTAGGTAGGCTTTTCTTCCATGTAAAAAACTCCCCTCTCACCTCATGAGACTTCCTACTACTTTTGATGATGGGAAAATCATGCTTCTATGTTGCAAATGAAACCTAAGATTTGCTCTATCAACTCTGGACTCTGCCTAAACTACAGTGAGGAAGAGTATTTAATAACCATCCCTTTTTAGGTAAAGGTAGTTCTAGATAAGGTTGTAGCTGATGCCAAATTCTACATTGCTAAAAATCAAAAGTAGTGTAACAATGATAACAGTTAATTTAAAATTTCAAAATGCATGAATTATGGTAAAAAACAAATTTTCTAACAAAATCCCTTAATATAGAAGTCTTATAATGTTCAATATTTAACAAATTCGTTCTTCCTATTACAAGAGCAATCAGTTTTATTGTTTTCATCCAACGCATTATTGATCAGTTTTTAAAAATGAACGTTCCTTTATTTTAGGCCAGTTTTTTGCTTTTTGATTATTTTTCTGACAGATGCTATTTCCATTTTAGTCTGTGTTTTGTACTGTCTTAGTTTTTTATTTTGTAAATGAAAAAATTTATATTTTTATTATTTTTAATATCTTTAATGCAGATCAACTGGAGTTGCTCGATGGTTTCAACAAAACAACCAAATATCATTGATAAAAATTGAACAAGAATAAAATTAGTACTTTCATTTATCAGTGATAAATTGCATTTCATTTTAGATATAATAGTAAATGCATATTGCATTAAATTGGTTTTATTTTTTCAAAATTTATCTCCAGGCTTTGAATAATAAGAGGTGCTTTGAAAGTGACACATATTCAATGTTCAATTCTTATAAATCCAAATTCAAATCTTTTATCCATAGTTCACAAATGTCACATGACATTGCCAGTAATTAGATAAGCAGTTGAGAGCATTTCCTTTGGATTTGCAACATTCTAGATTCAAATCTCAATAATTTACTTCCCACATGATGTTCAAGTCACTTAAATTTCTGAGTACCGTTTTTCTCACACTAACACATTTACCTCCTGGTTTATCATGAGTGGAAGCTAAAAGTAGAAAATTTAGAATGGAGGCCTCACAAGACCAGAAACTGGAGGTGGAGGTAGAAATGATTAACATGGCTTTTAAGCCAGCAGTAAAAATGAAAAATCCTTAGGAGCCAAGTGCCATAGCAACTATCACACTGCTAAAGAAAGTATGGGGAGGTGCAGAAGAAAAATGGGCATATGGAGAATAAGGGTTGTAGAGAATCATGCTTCTTACAATGCAACCTCATCATACCCTAAAAGTAACTAATGTACTAATAGATAACAGTTCCACAGAGGAACGAAGCCCTCCCTAAAAGAACACTCCCTCAGTACTGCTGAGGCTGGCATCTCTCTCTTAATTCTCTCCCTTTCCAAACTGCAGCTCTCATTCCAAGACTACTCACCTGTGTCTATGCAGGTATATCTTTTAGCAAAACAGTCCATTTCAGAGGCAGATCTCTCTATCCATTTATATCTGTGCAAGTTTTATTTTCTTAGCTTTTTTTATGTAATAAACCTATCCTTGTGGATATAACCAAAAGGCTCTGTCTCATGGTAAATTTGCCATGTGTCACTGAAAGGGGAGCTCAGAGGTAACCAAAGGATCCCATTCTCTGAACCCAGCACCTCCAAGGAAACATCATTGAGCTTTATAAAATATAAGTTAGTAAATATATATATATATATGCTTAGAAATATATATAGTGCAAATTAAATATACACAGAAAGCTTATAAAACATGAAGATAACTGTGGCTATTATTTCTTTCTTTTTATTTTTTTATTATTTTTGTTTTATTTTGTTTGTTTTATTTTGTTCTATTTATGTGCCCCAGGCTTGTTCCACCACCTTATCATCTGTGAACCATCATCTTAGTTTTTTGTGCCCCATCCATTATTTCCATACAATTATCTGGTACAGAAAAAAAAAATATATTGAATAAGCTTGACTCTTTAAAACAGCAAATTCTCTACTAAAATAGCTTTGTAATTTAGCAATAGGTATATTTCTAGAATGAAGGTGAATATTATACTTGGACACTGACTTATTGAAAAATATACTTAAAGGGAAGTTTTCTTTTCTATAGTTGAAGTTATAAATGCAATGTAATCATTAGAAGAGTTTCTTCATGATTTCCTAACTTGAAACATTTAAAACAATACTTTGAAAAGAAGGTATGTCTTTAGCTATGTGAGGGTTCCTGCTTCATCCTTAGGAGTTAATACATGTTGACCATTTGAAGAAAAATAAAGGAGCATTCCTTCCATTAATTAATACAACTTTTAGTTTGAAATATAATTAGACATTTTCTCTCAAAAAAATTGCAGGATGAAAAACAGTCTATTTGAGATTATTAAAAAGGTAAAAAATATGTACTGAAGAAATTTCTTAAAGCTTATGTTTGAATGCATTTATTTCATGAAGGTGCATTCCACACACATGAACATACGTACCCCTGCAATCTACTAAATTGTTGTTTAATTCTTTGTGAGGCTTCACCAGGTAACATTCAATGATGTATCAACAAAGTCCCCATTTCTGCAATCAGTAAGTTATCTTATACATTAGGTAAAAATGAAGAATTACCTTTGGAGACTTCAAACATGATTATAATACAATTCTCTTCATAAGACAGCATTTACTTGCCAGAAATGAATTGCCTGGAGAAAGAACTCACATTCTAAGCCAGTTGGTTCAAACAATGGTATTTGGTGATTCGATTGCAGCAAATATTTCCAAATGCAACCAGAAACTAGGCAAGGCATTGGAGACCCCATGATGAGTAAAGGAGAGAAATGACATTAATATATCACTGACTCTGGACCCAGATGCACAACAACTGTTTGTAATGTACTATGTGTTGTTTTACAGAATGAGTGGTCCATGGAGACAAGGTGGGAACTGTATCCTAGTTCATGTGAAATTTTTGGAGAAAGCAGTAGTCAAGAGGGACATATGGACAATATAGGGACAGTCCACAGCTTGATAATTAAATGATCAAAGTTACCTCAATCATGAGCTTCAATTTCTATGAGAAGCATGACTCAATATCTGAGGAACATTGACTTGAATATTGCAAGTCATTGACAAATCTTATTTGGAGTTAAAAATAAAGAAAGGAAAGTCTCAAGTGGAAACTGGCTTAACCTATGTTTTCCAAAGAGCATTTTTGCTACTGTTTCACCACTGGTTTAAAACCAGGTTTAAATCGATTAAAAACCAGATTTTTGAAGTATTGTTTCTGTTCTTTAACTCTTGGTTGATTCTTCTCTTAGAATGAAGTTATTTTGAAAGTTTGATGTTTCTGCTGCTTTTTAATGAATAAATGAAATATATTTCTCATTTATGTATAAAATTAGTACTGAAAAACTTTGTATATCTTGTTTATGGGGTAAGTAATTTGAAGTATATTTTTGTCTTCCCAATGAATTATAATGGTAGTAATTTTACTACATGCAGAACTCATTTTATGCTGCCAAACACTTACAGTGTTCTCAAATTGTCAACAGGAAGTGGGAGTTCCTTGACCACAAAACTTTTGGAATTGTTAGTATTTTGAAAATACAGTGAATGGGATTTCCTAATGTCTCTTCTCAGAGTTTGGCAACTAGGGTGGTGACCAGAGAATTCTTGATGCTAAGCCCTCAGGTCTGGATCATATTTCCTGTTCTTTATCCCGTTGCCTGATGTTGGTAGTCTAGAAAGTCCCAATAAAAAGAACTGTTTAAAACTTTTTTAGAAGTAACACAGAATTTTTACTGCCTATGGAGTGGACTCGTTGATGAGATAAAATTAATTTATGTCATTCTTTGAGTTGTGTTAATTCATTCCCTTTGACTTAATAAAAAATAACCAATGCAATGTATTAAATACTATTGACCATCCAGATCAATGGATTGATATCATTTAGAATAATGTAGTAGGTGCATAAAAACTTTATCAGTTGGGGTCCTGTAGAAGAAGATACAAAGACAAATTAAAGAATGCAAATGATTTATTGAATAAAGAAAAAGAGCAGAATGAACAAGAAGTTAGGAGAAGTTTTCAGATTGAGAGGCAGGTACACTACCTATGAAACAATCGGGGAAAGAAAGAAGAGACTTAAGTAAAATGTATTCAACAGCAGCTCTCAGAAAGTCCTTGGTAGGTAAATTTGGAACCCCAAAGCAAAAATGGCCTCTTAGATGGGGACTGCATTCCACAAGCAAGACTAAGATGAAGCCTAAATATGTGACTGCTCTACACTATAGGTAAATCCTCATGGCTGTATTTCCCTTAAGGGAAACCATGAACCATGCACACTTAACACTATCACTATGGTCCTTTGTAGTTTTTTTCTTCTTACTATGGAATTTTCATTCACTCCCATGGCCCCTCTAAAATGGAAGACATTTCAGTAAACATTTGCACTAATTAATCGCAGCAGTTTTTTTCTATATGACTTAGAAATTTCACCCTTAGGTATCTACCAGAGAAATACAAATGTACTAATTCAAAGGAAAGCTTGCATTCTCATGCTCATTGCAGCACTATTTACAAAAAGCGAACTGTAAAATTTACCTAAGTAAGCAAGAAAATGCCATATATACATGAAGTGGAACATTATTCAGAGCTTAAAACAGATATATCCATGTTATTCAGGGCAATATGGATGGAGCTAGACAGGATCATGCTGAGTGAATACAGAAGGAAAAATATAGATCCAGATGGTGCCACTTATATAGAGAAACCAGACAAAGGGGCTAGTAAAGTTGAAGCCAAAACTAGCCCTTAAAAACACTGAGATAGTCGAAGTGTGAGGGGAAGGAGAAGTACTGAGTACATATCAGGAAGGAAGTATGAGGACAATGGTAATCAACTCTGGGGTGGTAGTGTTGTGGCAAAAATCACTTCAGGGGGTAATCTATATTTCTAAAATACAAACAATATAACCAATATCTCTCAAAAAAATAATATTCCAAAGTCCCACTAGAAAATTTCTGTTAAAGAGTTAATTTTTAATATTGTTAATTTTGACTAAAATGTTCTTAGAGCCATTTAATATTTTCAATACAAATAAAACATTTGTAAAGATAAAGACATAGGTATTTCTGAATAAAATTTAGGATTTTATTATACCATTATAGCAGAAAGATGTTTAACGAAAAGTACCATAATCTCTCCCCCAAAAAGCTGAGAAATGTTGAATGATATATGGTAGGTATTATGAAGCTTTATTTAAGGAAATTAGATACAGAGTTTGGTATTATCTAGGATATTTAGTGTCTTAGCTTCTGCAATTTAGTTGCACAAGAATACTTTGTAAGAGAGTGAAGGAAAAAAGTATCTATATAGTGTGCTATATATCATATATAGCTATATAGTACATTATATATAGTGTACTATTATAGTGTTTTATATATATATATATTTATTTATACCAAAATATGTTTTAGAAGATTTAATTATTTAATTACAGGAGGAAAAATATTAAATACTGTTATTAACTAGAACAAACTTGTTAAGAGCAGTTTTGAAAAGGTCTTTCTTATTACTGAGTTTATGCACCAATATTTTAACTTTTATTTCAGGATGTTGGTATTATATTTCTGTCTGCTTGAGCTTTATTTTTGCAAACTTTCCATAATAAAAATGTGTTGGTTTTACAATGTTGAACAACAATGTATATAGCTATGTAGGACATAAGGTAACTGCTAGCAGGCAAGTTCATACACAAACACATATACTCACAAAGAATCTCTGACCCTGCATTCAACATCAACAGCAAGCCAATGGAAAGAATACATTTAAAATGTAGCTTCCTTCCACTGAATAATTGCTTTGTGTAGTCAAAATGAAAGTCTGATATGTCTGTATATTCACTATTATTTTGTTAAAATTTTGTCTACAATTGCTATGACTCCAAAACAACTAAATTATGACTCATTTTACTGATCCAGGGAAAGACAACTTGACGGTGAAGAGCTCATACCCCAGCAGCCCAGTGGGGCTCAGTTGAGGGCTCCAGCCAGCACCAGACTACTTCTAGTTGCCAAGGTAATTCACCTGGGAGATAGGGTGCAGCTGTGAGCTTTGTAACTGAATGGGCCTCTGCTATTCAGCTATTCAGGGTGAAGCATGGACTGAGTTTTACTGGCACAGGGAAAGACAACTTGGTGGAGAAGAAATTGCACTGCAGCAGCCCAGAAACCATGCAGCAGCATCAACACAGACTAGAGAACCAAGGACACTCATTACCCAAGAGTGTCAAGACACCCCAGTCAAAAAGGTTTATACGAAAGTCCTAGATACTCGGAGGCACTGAAAAATATTTAAGACCCATCAATCTAAAAGAGGAGAAACAATGAAAAAAGAAGATAGACAATACAATAAAAACCACATCTACTCACCACACTCATTCTCTGAAAAGGAACTTGTGCCCCAAAGTAGCCAACAGAAACAAGATATAATCACCACAGCAGCAAATGCACAAAGGCAGAATTAAATACAACTAGATAGGCTTCAACATGCCTTATAATACTAGAGCAGTAGTTACTCAATACATAGAGCAAGCCTGAACAGAAAATACAGGAAGGAGGAATAATACAAATACTCAAGCAAGCCCTTAGACAAATAACTCACCACCAAATATTAAACAATCTACAGAAACAAATATGGATGACATGGAAGGAACCCTTCATATGGTCAGACAAAAAATTCAGAATCAATGTGATAAAAGCACGCAAAGAGGCCAAGGAAGAGGGGAAGAAATGGGAAAGCAAGAGGCTAGAAGCTTTCAACGAACTAAAAGAAGTAGCAAAAAAATATAGAAAAGAATGCAGCAAATGAGCAATATCATTGATGAACAGAAAAATGAAATTGAAGACCTAAATAAGAAGCTGCAGGAGATACAGTATATAAGAGGAACAATAGAAGAGCTCAAAAATGCAGGGAAAAGCCAGGAAAGTAGATTAGTAGAAATAGAAGGTTGAATCAGCACACTAGAGGATACAGAAGTAGAGAAGATGAAGACAGATAGAGAGAAAAGCAAAGTAAGAAGACAGAAAAAAAATGAGAGATCTGTCAGATACCTTAAAGAAAACAGATATAAGAGTAATTGGAATTCTAGAAGGAGAAGAGAAAGACATAGGATCTGAAAGGCTTTTCAATGAAATAATGGAGGAGAATTTCCCAAATCTGAAGAAAAACATGAATATAGACATACAGGAAGCAAAAAGGACACCAAACTACTTTCATGAAAGAAGAAACACAGAAAGACACATCATAGTAAAACTTTCAAGAGCCAAAGATAAAGCAAAAATTATGACAATAACAAGAGCGAGGAAACAGATAACCTACAAAGGAAAACCTGGGGCCACATCTTCAGGATACGCGAAGACAAAAAGTGCCAACCAAGAGTACTGTACCCAGCAAAACTGTCTTTCCATTATGAAGGAAAAATTAGAACCTTCTCAGACAAACAAAACTATTACCAAACCCCCACTCCAGGAACTCTTACAAGAAGCCCTAAGACAGGAACCCGCAAAAGAATAAAAAGAATGAATAATAAAAAGAAAAGAAAGAAGAAACTAAAACAGAACCCCAAATGACCACCAGGAACCCATTGTTAGAAACTCAAACATCAATAATCACTCTAATGTCAATGGATTAAACTCATCAATCAAAAGACACAGAGTTGCAGACTGGAATAAAAGACAGAACCCAAGATTCTGCTGCCTCCAAGAAACACATCTGATCCCAAAAGACAAGCATAGAATGAAGGTAAAAGGATGAATAACAATTATACAAGCAAATGGCCCCTCAAAAAAGGCAGGGGTAGTCATTCTTCTAGCAGATAAAGCAGATTTCAAAATTAAAAAAAAAAGTGACAACAAAGAAGGGCATTACCTAGTGTTTCAAGGGTCAATCAAACAAAAATATAAAACAATTATCAACATATACTCACCAAATGAAGGTGCACCAAGATCCATTAGACAGCTACTAAGAGAACTGAAAACAAATATCGATGAAAACACATATGTAGTAGATGTCAACACCCCACTCTCAACAAAAGATAGATCAAAAAAAAAGCTACGCAAGGACACAAAAGCCTTAAAAGAAGACATAGACAAATTGGACCTAATAGATATCTACAGGACACTATACCCACAAGGAAAAAAACACATCTTCATCTCAAATGTACATGGATCATTCTCTAAAATTGACCACATACTAGGTCACAAGACAAACATGAATACATATACAAAGATTAAAATAATACCAACTTTTTTTTCAGACCATAAAGATATCAAAATAGAAATCAACAATGAAAAGAAAGCAAGAAGAACATCAAACACATGGAACTCAACAACATGCTACTAAATGAAGAATGGGTAATTGAAGAATTTAAAGAAGAAATTAAAACTTACTTCAAAACAAACAACAAAACAGACACAACATTCCAAAGTGTGTGGGATACAGCAAAAGTATATCTAAGAGGAAGTTTCATAGCAATACAGGCCCATATCAAAAACCAAGAAACTAAGCAAAATAAATAACCTAATCTACCAACTCAAAAAATTACGAAAAGAGCAACAACAACAACAAAAAAAAACAAAACCCAGCAGAAGACAAGAAATAGCAAAAATAAATGTAGAAATAAATAACCTAGAAACCAAAAAGAAGATCAACAAAACCAAAAGCTGTTTTTTTAAAAAAGTAAACCAAATTGCTAAGTCCTTGCAAAGCTCACAAAGGAAAGAAGAGAAAAAAACTCAAATAAACAGAATCACAGATGAAAGAGGAGATATTACAACAGATACAAAAGAAATCCAAAGGATATTAAGAGGTTACTATGAACAACAATATGGAAATAAATTCAACAACCTCGATGAGATGGACAGGTTTTTAGAAAGATACAACTCTCCAAAATTGAACAAAGAAGATATAGGAAACTTAAATAAAAAAATCACAAGCAACAAATTGAAGCAGTCATCAAAACTCTTCCTAAAAACAAGTGCCTGGGACCTGATGGCTTTACAAATGAATTCTACCAGATGAAATAATGCCTGCACTACTAAAGCTATTAAAAAAAAGAGAGAGAGAGAGAAAGAAGGAAAACTGCCAAACACATTCTATGAAACAAATATCACACTCATACCAAAACCAAATAAGGACAGCACCAAGAAAGAAAACTATAGACCAATTTCCCTAATGAATACGGATGCAAAAATTTTAAACAATATCCTGGCAAATCGATGATGCATAAAAAGCATTATACACCATGACCAACTGGGATTTATCCCAGGGGCACAAAGATGGTTCAAACTCCAGAAATCAACTAACATAAAACACCACATCAACAAAGAGAAAAACAAAAACCACATGATCATATCAATAGACAGAGAAAGCATTCGACAAAGTTCAGCATCCATTCATGATAAAAGCCTTTGAAAAATTGGGGATGAAAGTAACTTACCACAACATAATAAAAGCCATCTATGACAGACCTATGGCAAACATAGTCATAAATGGGGAAAAACTAAACACTTGATTTAAGATCTGGAACCAGGCAAGGATGCCCACTCACCCCACTATTTAATATTTTATTGGAAGTTCTAGTGAGGGCAATAAAACAAGAAAAAGACATAAAAGGGTAAAAATAGGAAAAGAGAAACTGCAGCTATCACTATATGCTGATAACATGATTCTCTATATAAATAACCCAAAAAAAAATCCACAGAAAAATTGCTTGAAATAATAAAACAGTTCAGTAAGGTAGAGGGATACAAAATCAACACACAGAAGTCGGTAGCTTTCCTATACACAAAAAGTCAAATAGAAGAAGAAAAAAGAGAACCAAAGTATTACAATTCCAAACTTCAGACTATGCTATAAAGCCATAATAATTAAAACAGCTGGGTACTGGTACAAAAACAGACAATCAGACCTATGGAACAGAATTGAGAGCCCAGAAATAAAACCACACATATATAGTCAACTAATCTCTGATAAAAGAGTGAAAACTTACATTGGAACAAAGATAGCCTCTTCAATAAATGGTGCTGGGAAAATTGGACTAAGACATGTTAAAAAATGGACCAACTCCCTCACACCATGTACAAAAATCAATTCAAAATGGATAAAAGTCTTAGATATCAGACCTGAAACCATAACATACATAGAGGAAAATTTGGGCAAAACCCTCCATGAATTACAGTTCAGTAATCCCTTTCTGGACACATCTACAGATGGCAAAAAATGAAGGAAAACAAAATCAGCTGGGACTACATCAAACTAAAAAGCTTCTGTACAGCAAAAGAGACAACAGAAAAAACAAAAAGAAGCCCAACTGAATGGGAAAAAAATTTTGCCCTCCACAAGAATGATACGGGGTTAGTAACAAAGATCCACAAGGAACTCACACAACTAAACAAAAGCAAAACAAGAAGCCCAATCAAAAAATGGAGAGAAGAACTAAAAAGACTCTTCTCCAAAGAGGAAATACAAATGAGCAACAGGCACATGAAAAATTGCTCCAACATCACTAGCAATCAGGGAAATGCAAATCAAAACCACAATGAGATACCACCTTACACCAATAATAATGGCCCACATCCAAAGAACAGGCAACAAGTGCTGGTGAGGATGTGGAGAGAAAGGAACACTCTTACACTGCTGGTGGGAATGTAAACTGGTCCAACCACTATGGAAAGCTGTGTGGAGGACCCTCAAATTAATGAAAATGGAACTACCATTTGACCCAGCAATTGCTCTCTTGGGAATCTACCCAAAAGAGACCTCAATATGGGTACAAGGTACACCTGTACTTGGTGTTTACTTCAGCACTATTTATAATTGCAAGGATTTGGAAGCAACCTAAATGCCCCCAAACAGATAACTGGATGAAAAATATGTGGTATATATACACAATGGAATATTACTCACCAATTAAAAATGACAAATTTGATAATTTTATGACAACATGGATGTATAGAAGAAATCATATTAACAGAAACAAGTCAAAAAGAAAAAGACAGAAACCAGATGGTTCCATTTACATTTGGAATATAGAAAAAAAAATAAAAGTCATGAGGAAAAGTCAAAACAAGGTAACCAACAAACTGAAGCACAGAACTTGGGGCAGGGGGGAAATGCAGGAAAACCATGGGGAGAGTGAAGGGGTAAATTCCTAGGATTACAAAGATGTGAAATTTGTATATAAATAAATAAATAAATAAAATAAACTATGATTCAGAAGACAAATATCCAATTCCACCCAGTTCCAACACGTGGCATTGACTTTCATGTGGGGTCTTGTGTTTTTTCATCATTTTATTAAATGTCCATTGCTGATTGCATTTGTTATGTTTGTGCTTATTTTTGACATGCAGTTTACCCTGCATATTCTATATATACAAAGAAATAATGTTAAAAGTACTAATAAAAGGATACATAGGATATACAGTTAGAATGAAAAAAAAATGACAGAAATCTTTTTAACTGAATAGTCAGTAGAAAATCACAATTTTGTATAAAAAACACTATTTAAGAAAAGATGGATTATAAAAGACAAAAAAATCAAGTTGTTTTGCCTTTATGATTGAATGTAACTGAAGAGAGAAGAGTGATCTATGAAACAAATAAATTTGAGTTTGGTAAATATTCAATACCTCTTTTGGATACTCTAATTTTAATATTATTTCAGGGAGAAACAGGAGTTGATTTAAGATTATATGGAGGTCAGGCCTCTTGAATGTACTTCTGTTGATACTGGGATGCTTTAAAATCTGAGAATCAGAATGATTGGCCAGGTGTGGTGTAAGGGACTTATTTATGTTCATGTGAAAACCATCAAGAAGTGGGAGTCTATGGTTCAGAAATTTCAAAGTAAGTGAAAGTGTTTTACTCTGAAAAATGATGTTCAAAGGAATTTATATCACCAGTAAGAAAATGAACACATCTAGTACAAAAGATATTCACAGACCATTCCTAAATCACCACTGATTTAGGAAAGAATAGATTCATGGATAGAATCTCCTAGTTTGCAGAGAAAGTTCTCTAATAAGAAGCATTATTTTCCCTATGTTTCAGTAGACATAATCTTTTTGGGAGACTAAAGGAAAAAAAAGTTCAGAAATGCACTAGTATTTATAAGTTCCATCTGTCTTATCTCATGTTATAATATGGATCCCTGTTATTAATGCAAATCTATTCAAAGCAGTATATATAACTGCTGGTAATTTGAAATATTCTACATGTATAAACTTCTCAGATTAAAGTGATATTTCCTTAAAGTGATATAACCTAAACCAAATAGTAAGTTTAAAATAGGAGTTTTATAAAAATATTAATATATAAATTCTCTGAAATATAAAATATCTTGATCTTTATTTCATACCACCTATTTGAAAATTACTTATAATTACACCTGTTTAAAAGTTATGTTAGAGACATAGAAATTATCAGAAGCAGTAAATATTTCAATTTATACCCGTTTAAATTTTCATTATGCAGAATCACAAAATGTTCGATTTGACATTTGAAAATCTTGAAAGTAAGTACGGCAACTCAAGGAATCCTTTCTACATAATTTCTAGGTCAATGAACTGGTCAAACTGTTTCAGTACTCTGCTGCTGAAGTTACCAAGAGAAAAAACTGCTCCTTAGAAGCTCATACTGAAGAATTTATATCACTTTTTTTCTCCAAGTTTATCTCTGATTTTACTAACTTCTTAAAGTTTTCTCTTCATATACTGATTACCTCACTGCATTTGTCTTTATCACAGCTCCTGGCATAAATGAACATAAATTTCTGAATTCCTCTGGATGATACAACCTATACATAAGTTTCCCTTTTTGGTTAACTTCCTCATGTTCACATCTCTTCATCACCCAGCAGTTCAGTAATCCATTACCACAGTTACATCTTCAACATAATCATCTCCAGAACTGCTGTACTTTTGAAATATTCATTTTTTATCTGTCACTTTCTCAGGACAGTCTCTAGTATTAGTAATAAAGGAGGCTTATAGAGAAATCATGTTCATATATGTCTTAACAACCTTAAAAGCTATGAGAAAGAATAAATTACTTACAAAGAAATGACAATTAAACTGACAGCATCAATAGACACCAGAAACAAATGGAATAGTGCTAGGGGAAAATGATTGTCAAATTAAACTTCCACATTCAGAATTAATGAGTGAAAGTGAAATAATGATACTTTGAGACACACAAAATCAGATATAATCTGTTCATAGAAACTAAAAGAACTACCGTATTACACTGGATTTAAGATGTCATCTATTGCATGATGCACCAAATAAAAGAAAAAAGCTATTAATTAAATGATGATACCTCCTCAGTTGTAAAGTACATACTAAGTACAGAGATTGTATATACATGAAAAACTTGTATCTTGCAATTAGTTAAATAAACATGTGTACATGATATAGTTCATCATGAAAAAAATAAATACAGAAGGTAGACATAATGTATAAGAAACAATGCAGAGAAAAAAAATGGGTATGTAAAATTGTAAAGCCTAATAAAACCTGACAGTAGCAAATAAGAATAACTAATCATGTTACTTGAAAATAGGATTGAACTAAAACACCAGTCAACAATAATATCAAGGGAAAAGATAACATTAATGATGGTCTATTTTGCTTTGGAGTAATATATAATAAGAACTTACATAGTTACCTATACAATAGTGGGGAAAATGTTTGATACTCAAACAATAAAAATTGTTTTATTGAAATTCTTATTTATATAACAGACTACAATAGAGTACTTAGGATGAATAAGTTAGACCTTTTTCTATAAATATACATAAACTAATGAATGAAAACAGCAAATGGTTGCATAAATCTAAATTTTATACAAAATGATACTATATCATTGTAAATGTGTATGTGCATATGTATATGATTTTGTGAGTATAACAAATATTCTACCATCTACTATATTTGGTACTGCTATGTACTCCCAAATATATGAATGTGATCATTTTTGAAAAGAAAGGGAGAGTGATAGGAACAAAGGGGGCTGAATTTTATCTGTACTATTCTGTTTCTTTTATTTTAGAAAATGCTGATTAGAATTTCATAGAATAGTGGCATTTCAGTACTAAAAATACAGAGGTATTATATTTTTCTATATTCTTTTACAGTTTAAACTTTCAAATATAAACATAAAAATATAACAATTTTCCTCCTTCCCCCCAAAATATAGCAATTTTTAAAATATTATCCTGTGTAAATCTGCTATTTCTGTATATTTGCCCAATCAGAAAAATGAATAACCATTCTTTGTTCATTAATTCAATGACCAGTCTGTCCCAATCTAACCTTCCAATCTCTCACATTTGATTTGACTGTACTTTCAATGTTAATCCTCTAACCCATTAGTTATTTCCCAAGTTTAACCACAATGGCCTCTTCAAAGGGATAAACATTTGACATGTAACTCTCCTGCCAAACTCTCCAAACTCCTTAGAAAAGCATGTCAGGCCAGGCATGGTGGCACATGTCTGTAAGCGGCAGTCTAGGAAACCATGGCAGGGACCAGGGATTGCAGTTTGAGCCCAGCTTGGGGCAAGGTACTGAGACCTCATTCCAGAAAAAATAGCTGGGCATGGTGGCACACGCCTGTAATCCCAGCTACCTGTGAAGCTGAGGCTGGGGATTGCTTAAGTTTGTGGTACCCTGGGCAACGTGAGCCTGTGGTTCCATGGGTAAAAATAGTGAGAACAATCTCAAAAAAAAGAGCATGTTAGGTACTACCTAATCTGTCTTGGAATACCTATTTAGAACTATGACTCTTCCCTTTATATGAGAGACTCTAGCGTAGTGGATTATTGGCTCTTAGGCAGGTGTGGTGCTTCTTATCTATCAGGTATGATCTGTTCAGTCCTGTTCCTGTTCCCTCATCAGCTGTCCTCTATCAGCTGGTGTACTGTGGTACACCAACAGTCTTGGAAAAATTGGACTCATTCAGTTATCACTTCCCAGATAAACATCTTTGTCCCCCCTCAAGCATCTTTCCTGCACTTTTCATATGTCCCAACTTCCTCTTACAACTGTGAGATTTAACCCATCATAAAGAAATTGAATTGTGTTGTAATTTTTCTGAAATTCTCATTAAAGGAAGAAATGCCATAGTAATGCTAACTAGCAAAAGAGTTACCATATATGGGTTGCTAAATAATAGGTTTGAGTTACATTTTTATACTTAATGTATTTAATCTACACAACTCTCAGAAGAAACCCAGTCTTCATGTTAGAATATAAATACTCAGAATTTAAGTATAAGGTAATACTTTGTACTATTCTCCTTAAGTAACGTAATACTAAATGATGGAGGTGCCCTAACTCAAGAACATTTTTCTGTAACCACCATCTCCTATGATTGGTTTCAGACTTGTTCAACAACACGTCATACACAACAGACACCCAATCCATGTATCTTAAAGGAAGGGAATAAGAGGAAGAGGGAGGAAGAGAAGAGCTGAGGGAGAGAGATCCTGGGGGAAAGGAAAGAAGGTCACTATAATGGTAATTTAGAATACAGTTCTAATCTGTCTTTATAGCTGTGATTGAAATTTAAAAGACTGGGGAGTTTTATACATGCTTGTTTTTTATCAAGTAAAATAAAAGTCAATCCATAACTGCATAAAGAGGGAATACAGCATGCTTGCTGTATACACTGACAACTTTGGAAGAATACACTAAGAACCAGCTAAGATGTTTTCTATCTTAATCATTTAATTTGATGGATGTTGCTTGTCCAATTTTACTATGAAGTTATATGGGTAGACATTATGTAGTTTCACCTGCTGGGAATATTGAAGTTTTTGAAAAGGTTTCAGTTTTATAAAATTGAACAAACTGCATGAGTAACCAAGGAATAGAGTAGGTTGGTGGCTCATGTTAGTATATGAAGATCCAAATATAAATTTCTAGTGATTTCCCACTATAGAAATAGTAGTTCCATTGAAATATGAGTCAATGTACTTGCCTAAATCAGTATATATAACTTATTTGACTGGTGTGACTATTTTTATATCTTTGTTCTGTTTGCTGAGTCAGATGAGAAAACAATTTTCTAAATATTTCTAAGATTAGATAATCAGTGACAAACTCAAAATATACAGTGGTTTGTGTTCAATGAAAAATTTGATATTAGTAAATGACTTTTAAAGAACATTTGACTTTTAAAGAACAATGAATGGTTCTTTCTTATAGACTAATTTGACACCAAGGTTTCTTGAGAATGGAAATGTAAATAGCTCTCATCCTATCTCTCCACTTTCAAATTCCTAACATAGCAAGAATTTTCCTTTTCTTACCTGACTTTTTTAATCTGGATGGCATGATATCTGGTTGAAAAAGTATTTAGGGAAATGTGCAGGAGAAAATACTAATAAATGTTGACATTCCTTTTGTTTAATTACCTATATAGGAATCATAGTATTTCTGATTGATGCGTAAAAATTCAAATTTGAATGTTTTCCATCTATATCCCACTGAACATTTATGAATTTCTTTGGGAGAGGAGGACTTGATAAAAGGAATATGTGTGTGCACATATATATATGTACATATATATATATACACACACATATACATACATACATATATAATTGCAAATCCCAGCATACAAGCAAATGTTCATATTTTGCTTAATGTGTAATTATTTGAAAAATAATTGAACTCATTATCTTCATATGGAAAATGAATCCACTTAGACTTCTGTTTCATAAGAAGTAACTAAATTGTAATTTTTTTTATATATCAGTAAATGAAACAGCATATATATCTCATTTTGGGTTCATAGGGGAATTGGAACATTTGTATGTTTCCTAAAATATGGGCATTTACCAGAGTGATACAAGGTTTGATTTGAAATGGTACAGGAATATGAAATACAACTTGGGCATTTTGGGCATTTTAAAACTTAAATTCTTTTAAATTACTTTCAGTTTCTTTTTGTTTTTTTCTGTTGGACAAAGGGAGAAGCCCTAGGTCCAGAATTTTTGTCATACAATAATACATTGCTAAATTAAACAATATTATCTTGTTTTGATATTCACTTTTATTTTCTTCCTACTTATTTCAGTGATTCCAATTTTTTCATTAGATGAATTTTCTTACAAATATATTTAAATCAAGTCAATTTGCAGAAAAGAATTGGATAACAGTCTAAATTCTTTGTATGATAAGACGTAGTAATAAGTTTGACAGTTGCCTAAAATCTGATAGAAATGGTGTGTATTAAGTCAGTGGCAAGCACTGATGAAGTAAATTATTTCTGTACATCAGCAAATGTCTGTGACCCTCCAAAAGTTACACTGAACACCTGAGACTCAATATTCTCTATTATTTGTGTAAAGGTGCATTTAAATATTTATATGTGTGTATATGTGAGTGTGTACTAGTTGCTAGTGTTGAGCCATTCCCTCTCTTTCCCAGTTATTTTGTGACTGACAATAATTTCTTACTTGACAGTCTGAGGAGAAAGTGTGTCCTATTACGTTTTACCTGGAAGATGAGTGTAACACTTTCAAAGTACATACACAATACTCATGGGCAGAATCAGAATATAAATAAGGTGTATAGAAGAAAACTTTGCGATAGAAGAATTCCCTCTTTTCATATTTGAAAAAGGACTCTGGTATAGAATTTGTAATTTCATTGCTTGCTGGTTCCATTTAAAAAGTCCATATGTTTTTGGAATCTGAAACTAAAAGGTCAGACGACATATTGTAATTATGGTGCTCATCTTTAGGAATGGAAAAGGATTTGTGTAAGTTTTGAAAAACAATATGAATGATGACGGAACCACAGCCTGCTAAGTTTGTTATTACTGTAACCTTTGGACTGAACAATTCATAACAGCCCTAGTTCAGAACCATAGCAAAATTCAGAATTATTCAAGCTCTCTACATAACAGGAACTTTGCTTGCTCCAATGATAAACAGACACATATGAAGGAAAATTCCACTGACCTTCTCTTCACCTCTGCCTCAGAGGTTTAATTGCTTTAAGAAGTAGTGTCAAAACAGAACACATACCTTCAGTCTCTGCAGTTAGGAAAAAACAGAGAAGTGAATATTTGCTTTTAAGTTAACCAGAATATAGTTTAAGTAAAATGACTGCATAATAATGAGCCAAATATTGTAATGATTTAAAAGGATGAATTAACATCTATTTGTACACATAAAAAATGTTATACGTAAGTCTTGGTGAACCAAAAAATAAAGTGCTTTACATTTTCAAAGATAGACTAGAAAAGCACTTCAGTAGTAATGAAGAGTGTTGTGTGTGTGTATGTATGTGTGTATGTGTGTAAATAAAATATAGCATTAGTTGGTGGGAGTGTAGAAAAAACTTCTATTTGTTTAGGAATTTCAGAAATACCTATCAAAATTTAGATTGTGGATATCTTCTAATTTAATTATGTTACTTCTGGTAACTGACTTTATTAATCTACATACCAGGATCAAGTCAATGTGGAGTTACAGCAGAATTCTGAGTCTAGTATACAGCAAAGGTTTATAGTTTTGGCAGAGACATAATACAGGTTCAAGACTTACTTGAGCTATAAGACTCTAAGATAGGGTAATTATATATGCAAAAATGGCAGGGCTGCTTATGCAAATAAAATTTTAGTCAGTGATATTCTGATGTTTAATTTCAATCCTGGAATTTACTTGCCAGGGTGATTTTATTTCAGTTTGTGTAGGGCCAGTTCTAGGTATACCGCATCTTCACTCACCCCTCACCCTCTACCATATGCCTGGGTGCCAGGAGGTGTCTTAACAGTTTACTGTCTTTTGTTTGTGATATTTCCACATTCAAAATGGCTCCTTATTAATTCTTATTCTTTATTTATTATTTTGTTTTTACTAAATCAAATATAGAACAATATTGGTACAAGGATGTTCTGCAGAACATTATTTATGACAATAGCATCAGCAAAATGATCTGGGTAAAGCTATATATCCATCAATGATGGATGACATGAATAAGCTACAGGATAACCATATTCTTCAATTCTACACAATTGTTATAATTAATAAAAGAAAAATGGTAAGGTAATCATACATGTAAGCACATAGAAAAATTTTATGATAAATTTTATATCATTAAACAAGGTACAAATGTGTTTTAAAATAAACAAGCAAACAAAATATATGTATATAACTATAGGTCTGCATTTCTATGTATAACCATTAGGTCACCTGGAATGTTATTCACCAAACAATTACCATCAGAGAGAGATCACTATTATGACTTCATGGAAATATAGTCCATCGGAGTGATAGCAAAGGATAATACTAGGATAAAATAGTTTGTGACTCTTGGGAAACATTTGTGTAAACTCCTGGACAAAATTAGCAAAACCTGGATAGAGATTGAAAATCCTAACTTACAAAGGATAGAATTTAGGGAAAATGTCCAAGATAGGAGACTGGCTTAAATGTGACTGTATACATTGTGTAAATTATAGGAAATATGAATTTCAACTGTCTTTTTAAAATTTTTTTCATTTCTCTATTTGAAGTGAAAAGATTATTAAATTACAGTACAACTTTAAGGAGTGAAAGTATAGTGAAGTTAGAGGAGGTATATTCACCCACAGGATCCTCAAATGTTAAAGATACTCAAATATTAAGCCATTGGTACTAATAAGTAATTGTATAGAGATTTTGTGCTTTAAACAATGTATCCACAAGACCATGTCTTGCTCATAAACAATTGTCTTGAAATTGAATAATATAACTATTTCAATGGTGGTGTACCATGTTAGAAGAATATGGTAATGAAAGAAGAAATAAGGATTTAATAGTTTTTTCTGTATAAAATTAAAATAAGTTAGCCAACATACTCTACTGCATTATAGAGTGATATCAAGAAGGAATAGTTTAGTCTTATATTAACAATTAAAATAGTATATCTCAATGAAATAATGTGAATTTTCTAACATAACGTGATTCTGAAAGGAGTAAAATATGGTAACACAAAAATCCTCTGATGAAAACAACAGTCTTATCTTTTTGCTTTCACATATCCCTAAGCATGAAACTTTACTCTTTCTCAGGATAAAACCAAATGTCATTCTGAATGTAAACTAAGACTTTTCTGAATTACTAGGTTTAATTCTATTTTAGAGTGGCCTTCATTTTGAGAAAATAGTAAATGAAGACCCAGTGAAGTGTTTGACTTCATTTTCATGTTTGAAAACATAAGACCTAACAAAGGAGGAAGTGGAAGGAAAGAGGAAGAGGAAAATAGGTGGGAGGTTGTTTTCAAGAATATCAAAGAACCATTTCAATATCTATTGTAAATGTTTATTTCAAATTGAAAGTGGTATGGAGAGGAAGTTTATAAAAATTCAAGGGAAATAACTGATTCAATGCAACAGTTTCCTTAATCTACCAAAACTGAATTTTTCTTCTTGTTTTTTCCCTTTCTGCGTACAATGTTATTTTAGGAATTCTATTTCCTTTTAAGAAAACAGGAATTAAATGTAATACAATTTGAAAACTACCAATTTCTTAAGTTTCTTCTAATCCTTAGAAATTCTCTTTGGGGGAGAAGACTCTTTACAATGAGTATCCATTCAATATTTGCTTCTTTAGGAAAAGAGCAGTAATAACAACAAAAGTAGGAGTGATTGTTAATTTTAGTAGAGTGCTTCCAGCAAAATGAGCTTTGTCCCCATCAAGGAAACATCAAAACAACTGACAATTTAAGTAAATTCTAGTAGCAAAACAAAGGACCTGTTCCACCAAATAACCAGAATTGAAGGAAATAATTAAATTACGAGAAATTTCACTCAAAATAATTGATCCAATAGCTTTATTTAGAGAATCTGTTAATCTTGGTTCACCCTAATAAGAAAACATTTTACTTTTTACTTTTTTTACTTTTACATTTTAGACAGAATTAGAAGCAGAAAGGTTAGGAAAAAAAAAGCGCTAAAAGCAAGTGTTTTAAACTTGCCAAATATTATTTGAATTTCTGGAGGGGCACATGACTTATAGAGTAGAATTGAACAGGTGTATTAAATATTATTGCAAATAAGCCCTCAACGTTGAGAAATAATTTTTCGACATAAGATATAGATGATAATTATCTCATAAAAGAATTTTCATCAAAATCTAATTTTTAAGATTCTATAATATTTTGCTAATGATTTTTCCAAGACAAGAACACAGAAACTGAGGAAAGCCCTTACATGCATAGATATTTAATTGATTCACTGACAATTTGTTACATCATCAGAAATTCAGTTACCTTGCCTTCTAGGAATTTGTACCAAGGGAATCATTTTTGTTTCAATCTCATTCTACATTTCAATATCTTTCATTTAAATACAGAGTAAAAATAAAATCTTTTTTCCCTGTCTTTTTCTTGGTCTCATATAAATAAGGATTTTTTCCAATTAGGTAATTATGGTGACTGGTTCAAAAAGTAAATATACAAAACAAATTCTCTGGGGTTCCTGGGTCTTGAAACACTCTAGTATTTCTCTTTGACACCACTCTTAGAGTAAGGAACAAGCTGAGTTCATGAATGGCAACGTAAGTGAACTTCACCTCCAGATAGTTTTTTTAGACTTCAGTCACACCTCAATGCTGAAGACATCTCAGGGACTAAGGATTACAACTCCCAGCATGCCAAGAATCTGACTTCTTAACTGAGGTTGGAAAGGTTGTTGGGACAAGGGATCAAGGGATGGAGTTAAACTTTCTATCTTGGGTATAGACCTTAGCACATGTCTGTTTGGATTTGCTCATTTCTCCAGTCTTATTTTCCAGGTTTCAGCTTGTACCCTGACATCTCAGCTCAGATAATGTTACTGGTAGAACTGTCAAACACTTCATCCTCTCTCTGTCTCGGTGAGTCTCTGTCTCAGTCTCTGTCTCTTCTCTCCCTCATTCCATCTGTAAATAAACCATTAATTTTATTTCTCTGCATTTCTGCTTTTGCATCTTGTTTAAGTGTGCAGGTATAGACTAACTTATATTCAGGTCACCCTATTTCCCCCTGGGACTGCCCTATAACACTGCTATGAAACAAATGAAAAACTGTTCAATAGACTTGTTTAATTCTAAAGAAAATACTTGAAAGTTTACAAATATCACCATTTTTTTAATCCTTACTATGTCAACTAATTATTTTGAGCTAACCATCAAAGAGAAACTATTATTATTTATAAACATTTTACGTTTATAGAAAATGGGCACGAAAACAGGCACAATAAACATAGTCTATGATCTCAAGAAGCACATAGTCTGAAGTAGACTGATACATAGCATATTATATAATATGGAGTGGCATTAGACAATGTAGTATAATAATGATATGACAGAGATATGAGTACGATATAATTGGTGCCCAAAACAAAAGCACTTCACCCTGGTATGAGAAGTAGAAAATTATATAGGGAATATTTTTTAAATGATATCTAAACTGAATATTGAAGACTAAGTTGAAGAAAGTCAAATGGACAAGTTAGAGAAGATGTTATTGGTAGTCCAGAGGTATGAAACAGTGACACAAAGAATAACAAATCATTTCATCTTGTTGAAATGGGCATATTTAGATGCTGAAACAATTAAAGACTAAATAGATAGCAAGAGCCATATTATAAAGATTCATCTCTACTGAGCTAAGGACAATTTATTTTCTCCTGAAAATTACAGAGAGTGAAACTTCAAAGGGCATTGGGGGATAACATGAACAGATTGTCATTTGAGGACACATGTTCAGTACATATTAGACATCTATCTCAGATATACTTGATGAATTCTGCCTAATTCACCTACATCAGTTCCTTTAGTTATCTGAAACTATGTGTCAATGAAAAATATTTTGCCTGGTACCTATATAAAAGAACAATGCTTTTTTCAATAGAACATCATCAATCTTTATTAATTTTTTGTCTATAAAGTCTTACTCTTTATTATGATACTTATTATATGTTACCATGTATGTGTGTATACATTTACATTGCCTTAATTCAAGTTGATTAGAATATATAGTTGCATTATGAGGTTGTTAAAAATCTCACGTTAAACAGTCTACTCTTCTTTCCTTTCATTATAGACTCTCCCTGCAGTTTCTCATCTGCATACTCCATTATCTAGCAACATTTTCTGCACCCTGCTTCTTTTAACTAACTTGTTTCCAGTGGGATGAGTAGACACATCCATAACTTTCAGGACTTGTCCTTAAAGATAACTAGGCTTAGATACCTCTTTTTCTATTCCGCTGGTGGCAAAAATTTCTTGGATTCAGAAACAGAAGTCACATGATAAAGGAAACAATGTAGATCCACCCAATATTGGACCTTGGATCACTATGTCAAGAGTTTCCAAACTGCCAATTTTCTCATTCAGAGTGTGCGTGTTTGTATGTGTGTGTGTGTGTGTGTGTGTGTGTGTGTGTGTGTGTGTGTGTGTGTTTGGGGGTTGTGGGGGCTGGTGGAGATCTACCTTAATTAAAGAACTACATAGTTTAGACTTGCTGTTATAGAAACATTTTCTACATTCAGACTCAAAACTATTATAGTAATAAGTATAATGTAGACAGTGATCATCACAGATAAACATATTTCTCAAATACATATCATAAAGAACAAGTTTTTCAAAGAAACTGTGCAAGTTTGGAGCAGAGAGATGGGGAATATGAAGACAAGTCACAGCAAAATGATCACCGGGACTGGAACAATAGTAATAAAATATATGAATTGTTCCTGTTCCATTTATTTCTCCACCTACATTCCCAAATTTTCTTGAACTCCAAGCTCAGCATTTAGAAACTGAGTATGTGGAAGATGGATCATCAAAACAATATCCTAACTAGAATCTGAGACTGATTCAGAACTCAGTTACACTGATGATGACCCATAAGGTAGCTACTCTGTGACTGGTGAGCCACAAAGTGTGTATATTGAAGAAAAAAAAAAAAAAAAACCTAACTGACATGCCTTTCTTGCACTATGAGCCAAATCTACAAACAGGAACATAACTGGTCAGTGACTTGGTCATTTGGACTTTTCATTTGGAAAAAAAAATTCTTACTCATTTTGAGTTTGCCTCCTACAAGCTGCATTTGGATTTTACACTTTAAACTATGACTTTTTATTTCTTAAAGCTAAAATATAAAGGTTTGGGTGGTATTATTCATCAGTTCATTTAAAAATTCATTTGAATTCATATTTATAGCATCATGCAAATATAAATACCATGAAGCAAGAATAAATACTGTGCCTTAAAGTGTTTCATTCCAGGAGTCTGTGGAAACCTTTAGAAGTGGGAGTGGGCAGACCACAAAATGTGTGCATTTCTTTAGAAGCCAGTTTCATCTGGGAAAAGGACAAGGTGTGAAACTGAGAGTAAAGCCTCAAAGTAATGTGGTTGACAGTGGAATGTGAATTAGTGCAATTTAGATTATTTTCCCCTTAATTCAGTCTTCAGAGCTACCAAAAACTCATAAAAGAATCCCCTCCAAAAATAAGGTATATCTTCACTTCTTGACATTTCAGAGCTGCTTACCATTATTCATTATTCAGATATGGTAAATGGGTTGTAAACTCCTGTATTAGCCTTTCATAGCAAAAGTTGGAGGTTAACCCAGTAGAGATTAAATTGAGATTCTAAGAATTTAGACTCTGGTGTGTCCAGCATTTCAGCAAAACCTAAATGGAACTGTGTGCTTGGAGAACTTAACTGACTTGTCTTTCTTGCAAGAAAGAACTTGCAGACGAATATAATTGAGAGAAGGATGAAAGGTTAGTTACACTGCTTAAAAGAGAGAATGGGTCAACACAACTGGGTAATTTATTACTAGCTTTACTAAGATTAAAAAATATTATGTCTGAGAAAAAGTATGACTACTTTCAAGTTAATAACTCTTTAAAGAGTCTTACTTATTAGAGACTTATCTATCAGTTTTAAATAAATATATTTATCAGGGCAAAGAAATTTAATTTAATAAGATTTAATAAGCTTTATTTAATATTAATTATTTTCTCAGCATTTTCACTACTGCAAACTGGGAGGCTTTTTAAAAGTGGCTGAATAATTTGCTCAAAATTCAGAATTTGACTAAATTTATCAAATTTAATATTTTAGCTATCCAGTTTTTGGCAATATGAGTTAGATGGTGAAATAAGACTAGAAATAAAAAGTACTTGTATATCTAGAAAATATCTTTTAAATCCATTGAACTTTTCCAAATAAATATCCTTATTAAAGTGCCATTGCATGAAATAATGGGAGAGAAGTTATAGAGCAAAATACATAGTAGTAAATATAATTTTATTGATATAAAATGACTTTCATGTTTAGAGTAATGATTTATTTTCTTCTGTTCTGAATAGGGTGCGGATAATAACAGACTTATTTTGCTGGTAAGAAGAGGTAGCAAAGCAAGTTAGTATATGCAGAAATGAGTAATATAAGCTTTTTTATCCTTGATAGTATATCTTTCCAAAGACTCTAAGACCATTTTTGTTTAAAAACTCTTTTATCTAGATATTTGTATCTCTTAATTTCAACCAAGTTCTAAATAATATAATATTTTGTTGCTCTTCAACAAAAGACAAAGTAGACAAAATATGTGTAGCTATCATAATCAGAAGTAGGCAAATTTGCTATTTTTTTATTTTTGAGATGTAAAATATACTCATATCAAATCCAAGACTAAAATTACTGAAACTTACTGAAAGACAGGCAAATCATTCAGTCTAGTAAGCTAGATGAATAGGGAAGACATACATTTTTCCCCCAATAAATACTTGTTTTGGTATAGTTTAAGATATAGCCTGCCTGATAAGTTAGCACAAAAGTGGATAATGCTCCAACATCAATAATGCCACTCTTAAAATGGAAGTACATATACTGTATAAGATATATTTCTACCAATCTTTCACATAATCTAGTTTCCATATCACAAATCAACACAGGGCTATTCAACTCATACACTCTATTAACTTGGTACACAAAAACTGAATTCTTCCTGCAGAAGAAAGTTTCAACAGAAGAAATGCTTCAATAGAAGAAAAGCTTTTCAGAAGAAAAGCTTCAACACCTATCCTTGTTATATTACTATTAGTCCTACCTCTCTTTTTGTGAACTAGAATTATGCAAGTCATATTTGATTCCCAATTATCTTTCATTAATTTTTACTCTAATTTTTTTAAGTCTGTGAATTTTTCTTTACACACTCTATAGAATCTATTTACTCCTCTCCATTCCAACATCTATTACTTTTTTAGAGTATTAAAGTTTTTCCTTTAATCTCCTACTGATACTTTCCAAACATCTATAATTACCTCAACTATCTTATTCTTTAAAGAAATTCCATACACTTTGGTCAAATTATTATTTTTAATGTACCTTTTTCTCATACAACTTATATAAATGAAAACTTAGAGAACCCTTCACTCTGAATCTTAGGATTCCTAACCTATTCTCAGGTTCAACTGTGGAAATAAAAGCTTGCACTTTCAGCTTCATATACACTTTTAAAGTACATTTCTACCATGTTGAATTCGGACTATGATCCTATGAACTTCCTAGTCATCCCAGTATTTATATAAGAAGTTCTCAATCTTGGCTGCAGAAGAATCACCATCTATGTTATTATTTTCCATTGCTCTCTCCCACTGCCTTCATTCTTCTCTAGCTTCCCCTTTGACCCTGAAAGAGAATCCCACACATCCCATTGCTTGGACTCCCTTGAACACTTGAATCTCCCAGCAATCAACCAATGAGAAGCATTGACAGAGGACAGGTGAATAAGATGAGAGAGGTCGGAGATTTTTTCCCCTTAATCTGGGAATCACATCTATAGTAGTAATTTAGCCCTTTGTCACTACAGCTCCTGCCAAGATGTCAAATGAATTCCAGATGTTACAAATTTCTGGATACCTTAATAATTGGTTTATTGCATTAAATTTTGCACCTCTGCAAGTTGTCCTTAATTGTAATCTTTCTCTTTTGTGTGTGCCCTGATCAACAAATGTGAAAAACACTTTTTCAGAAAAAGTGGGGGAGGGAGAGGAGAGCATTGAAAGACAAGCACAGGAAAGAAAATATGAGGAGAACCAGAACTCCAGGGAGAAACTCAAGTGGATATTTCTTTGCTGCCCATTTTTTTCCTGTTCAAATTTCTATGAAGATAATTTCAAGGACCCCAGCATTCCTTAGCTACTAGACCTGTTGATGAATCTACCCAGATTGGGATGGTTGCAAAATGACTGGCATAGAAGGCAGAACATTTTGACGGAGACAGATATGGAGCTCTCTGAGACCTGGGAAGATGTTGATGTGCAGCTGACTACAAGTAGATGGTACTCAGTGGCCAGTGTCATCTTTCAGTGGGCACATCCTCATCAATGACCAGAGGTAGACAGATGCCCCTGGTGGTTGGAACAGGCCCTGTGCACCAGAGTGGATCTTGGACAGATACAGTTACTTTGAAGGGGGAGAGGCTATGTGATGGCTGTTCCTCACAGCTCTGTGAGAGTCTATCCTGAAAGAGCAATCCAGAGCCCACAGACTATAGGATGAGATATGGGGACTGTGACAACATTTGAAGTTTCTGGAGGAAGAAACCTAGAGAAAATAAGCCACCACTCCAGAGATGCCGGACTCCTCCAAAGAGGAGGTAGCTTGCCACATGCTGCAGGCTCACCAGTGGAGACAAAGAGTAAGAAGCTCCAGGCTTGCCTGGTAGTGACCCAGAAGATGAAACACCAGCAGCCCATGGACCCATGTGGTCAGGCTGCTGGGTTACACAGATGACAGAATTTACCATGTATCACCCACATTCCTAAGCAGAACTGGTGGACTTGGGTAAGTGGTTCCATCATAAATGAGGAAAACCATCCATCCATAGCTTTGTGGCTACACTTTTGGTACCTGGAGATGGACATCATTTACACGGTATAAGAAATGGAGAGAATGCCCTCAGTGATCCTGTACCTATCGTGGAGACAATAGCTACAGAACAGCCAGTGGTATGGCTAGCGTGATCACTCTCTGCTGGACTGAATCTTTGCTGTGTGAAAGAGCTGAGCTGATGGAGACATACCAGAAATCATGAGTAAATGGCAAACATGCACTGAGTTAGTACTTTGGGAGTACAGGTATTTCAGGAACTGGAAATGAGACAGGCTATGCTTAGTATACATGCCTGTGGTTCTGAAAACAAGTGTTTCATAGTAGGAATGAAGGACTTCATACTGCAAGGTGTCCCAAGCAGCTCATTTGGTCCTTTATGGCAGCCCTGGCTCCATTTGGATCACGAGATACATGATGTCACCACCATGACAGCTAGTTTGGGGGGAGTTAGAGTCAAGGTACTCAGAAGACAGTATGGGTAATTGTTGATCAGATGCAAAGAATGCCGAAAAGGGCAAGTCAGCCTCAGAAAGTCACAGCACTTCTTAAAGTCCCCATATCCAGATGTGGATGGATCTAGTGAGAACTGGTGTAGATGGTACTAAAATACATGCTTGGCCCATCCCAATGAATGTCTTTTAGAGTTATGGAGTCAATGTCAGGAGGACCAGAGTTTCATGCCCATGAAAAGATGGGTTGCTGCAAGGAAGATAGCTAGGATCTCCAGGTCCCAGACATATGCTCTGCACCGGGAGGATACTTGCTGTTAACTTCAGCCCAGAGGAACTTCTGTTTGTTTGTGGATAAAATGAGAGCTAAGTGACCTGTCCACTGGGGACAGAGGAACTGAGGTCATGTATGGAATTTGCCATCCACAGGCCTCCAACCTAAGTCCATGTGCAGACAGTTGGTATAGTACAGGGGGCTGCCTGTCACCTTGGCAATTGGAATGAGATTATATACCTGGAAACTGAGCGTTATCTCAAAGTGTATGTATCCAGTTTCAAAATGCACTCTGGAGTTGATGTACTACATGGCTTATGGTGTAGACCACAGCTAGAGGAGGCCATGAAGCCTGATGACTCCTAGCTAATGATGATAGATTGCTGTATAGTGGTCCCCGGTTGCATGCAGTAGTGTCTTTAGTAGCAGACTCGATGATACCAAAACTTTTTGTCTTTTCATTCCTAGATTGGTGTGCCCTAGGACCTTAGTGGACCAGGCTTATATGTACTGTTTTGTATTGTTTACTTTGTTGTTATAGCTATAGTGTTTCATTTGCCAAGGGAAACTTGCAGAAGAGTACTGAGTAAATGTTGAGGCCATAATGGAAAAAACTCTGAGAGGGTAGATTTTAGGATAAATGAGTTGGTCAGGCTTTATCCACCATTAGCCTCTATGACCAGATTTTTCATTATTGAGCCTTTCCCATGATGGTATGCCTAGGTCCAATGTGTGTGCACATGTAAGTGGGTTAATTTAGGTATAGGAGAAGGGGTAAAAGGGCTGTGTCACTCTGGGAGAAGAGGAAAGCATGAGGAGAAAGCAAAGAAAAATTAGAAATTGAGAGAGAAACTCAAGAGGAAGTTTCTTTATTATCTTTTCCCCCTTGTTCATTAGTAAAACTCTATAATTTCAAGGGCACTGACATACTTTAGTTGCTAGAACCAATGATGAAACTACCCAGGTGAGTATGATTGCAAAGCAATACCTATACTTAAGACAACAAAACAAAACAAACAAACAAACAAAAAACCTATGCTCGGATCTTACTCCAGATCAGTGGAATCAGAAATGATATGTGGGGGATCCAAGGAAGAAGTATTTTATTAAAAAAGTTCCTCCTTGCAGATTTTAGGTAAAATGCTAGCATTTTATATTCTCATTTCAAGTTATGTGTTTTCTGATACTACCTAGTCTTTCCACTCAAGCAAATATCACAGTAAAAAATCTCTCACAATAAAATTTGACTTTTTAATGAATTTACCAATATGTTAACTTAAGAAACAAGGATCAAAAACATTACAATACAAGTAAATACAAGTGGGGACCTCTGCACACCTACTTACAAAAAATGCTTCACAAACTGAGCAATATTGTGAGCCAGGAGGAATTACTGAGAAAACATTTTGAAAAGAGGTCATTTTGGAGTTAATGAAAGAGGAGCATTTTCAAGATGGTATTTGTCTCTGTGGTGTCTATCAGACCTTTAAAATGCCGTGTCAAATCTTCATTTATACAAAACTACAGTCAGATATGATCTTCTGGTCATTTGATCAGTTATTAAGAAGGTTCACAATTGGCTTTCATTTTTTTCACTTACGTCAATTACCATTGTTTTACATGCTAATTAGCAGAGAAATGGATCAATTAGGTTGTTGGGAACAAAAAGGCTGTTGTTGGGGTAAAAAGAAGAGGTACAAGCACTCTTTAACTACACAGAAACTGGTGATATTTGGGGTGAAACACAAGGTGGTTCCTGCCAGCAGTTATCTACGGATCTAACTTCTAGGATGCTTTCAAGTGATAATTGTTTGACTTCTTCCATGTGTCTATCAGTCTATCATAGTGCCCTGTTTCAGCTCCTCTGATCTTAGCTGAGAGGTCACTGTCAATTGCTGTTAAGAAACAATTTTATATGAGCAGGTCAACAAAATATTTGAAGATATAAATATTAATTAATATTTAGAATGCCAGCCATAAACAAGGCACTTACCTTTCATGTTGAGAGGTGGTCGTTAAAACAGGGCTTTACTGGATGGGGTCTTTAGTGGATTCAGTAATATCACTAGTAAAATAAAGTGATAAATATGCATTGATAACACTAGTATAATTTATTTACTGCAGGTCCATATACAGAGAAGCTATGTGTGAACTGAATGTTTGATTATAATTTGTTTTGGCACCATTGTTTCTATCTGTGTTTGGTTTAGGGAGAAGTAGAGAGAAAAGGATGGTGATGACATTTATGTGTTATTTACCTGGAACCCAGCAACTAATAGCACCATTGGTGTTTACTGTTCTCAAGTAGGATAAGTCTTGGCTGAAGAGATCTGTTACTTAACTCTCGGTGCTGAAAAGAGAGGCAAATGGATATCAGTTTTAGTTATATGTTTTGTTAAAACTTAATTATCCTAGTTAGATATTTTATAAGAATGTCCATTTTTTTCTAAAGGAGAGCGAGTTGGTAAGGTTTGGTTAATTAGGTCTGAAATTTTGAACTTCAACAAGTTTGGTCAAGTGTAAAACTGTAAAACACTACACAGGAAAAGAATTATTTTGATTCATAAGCTATCTCCCAACATGAAACCTGAAGTTTTATATGTATCAGGGCATATTGACTTGTCATGATTGGTGCCCAGTGGTGAATTGGCTAATAACTTTGATGTGACAAAACAGTCTTTGATGACTTGGGTACTCTAGTTGTAGCCAGATGTGGAAAAAGAAAACAAAACTGTGATCTCTCTCTAATCAGCCCCAAGGTCCAAACTATTTAGTGTTTAAGTAAGGTTGAGCCCTGTGGAAAGATACTTCTTCATGCTAGACTTACTGTTTAATACACAGAAAGATTACCAAACTGTGTAAATGAGCAGTGAAAAAAAAGTCTTCCTCAGTCAGTCAGGATATATGTTTATACTATAATCAAGACACCAGGACTGAGCTAGAATGAAACAAAATCTCAGCAGGTATTGTGGGTCTTGGAAGGGATTGCATGACTATGTCATTAGAAAACCATATATTTTTTTCACTTTGAATTCTCTAACAAAAAAGGGGGGAGCTTTTGGCAGAAAGAAAAAATAGTATGTCTTCTAAACACTAAAAAATTCTCTCAGAGGCCTTTCCAAGATGTTTTGGATGGCTCTCTGGCTCTCACTCTCTGGCAGCCCACTCTTCCATCAGTGTTTGCTGAAGGTCAATAAAGCGCGAGCAGGCGGGGGCTGCGGGGTTCGTGTGTGAGGAAACCTGCTGTTGTTGCGGTAAATGCAGTGTCCACAAATTCATTAGGAATGCATTTGTTCCTGGAAGTGCTAGCTGTTCCAGTAACTGGCTGCCGCCAGTGTTTTTAACCATATTCTTCACTTTTTTGCGGACGTTACAGGGTAGAAAACCAGTCTTCTGTTCTCACTGCCTGCATCAATTTGTAGTTTGTTACTTGATCAGTTCGTTTCACCTTTTTCATAGTGTAAAGGGCAGTCTGGGACACTGTAGTTATGTCTGGGCCTTTCTTATTAGACTTTCTGATGAAAAGGAACTCTCTAGGGTAAGGAAAACTCTGAATCTACTTATTCATCTCTAAAGAAAATAATGGGTGAAAGGAAGAGCTGCAAAATTGTAATCAGTGCAAAAACTGGGGGAAAATAACAACTTTTCCCTTCCAGATTTTCTCATGCACAACGGGAAGACAAAGTATATTTTGTGATTCCACTAATGTGTTAATCATTAAGGATTCTTTCTCTCTGAGAAAATAAGAAAACATCTCTTTTTTTTTTCCTTTTTTTTTAAGCAACACTTTGGTAACCTAGCTCTTCTGAGAATCAATAAAATTAGTATTACTTGGAACCTATTAGGAGAAATTGTAAAAGGTAAAATGAAGCTGTGTGTTTCATACCAAAGTGGATGTTGTTACATTTATCTACACCAGCTGTCAATTTGAAGGAGTAAATGCTAACTAAGAATTTGTTGACTACCTTCTCAGAAGACATTTCTGGTCAGTCTTGAAGTAATGCCACCTTAAGGGGGTGACAACATTGAATTTCCTGCGATAACAGTATCTAACACAATGCGATTCTGCTTGCTTGTCACTGGCATGTTAGAGCTCGTGAGAAGTGTGAGGCCCTCCATCACGAATGGAACACATCTGTCCAGGAAATACACTTCACCATGCCAAAATGCTTTTAGTGTATCTGCCCCCTGAGTGCCCTCTCAAGCTACAATTCCCTGTCAGCAAGTACCTTGTAATTCCTTTCCTTTTATGTTGATGAAAGTCTTGATCTATTATGCCAATATTGCATACTTTCCACAGTCTCCCAGTAATGTGCATAGGAGCTCATGTTCTGTTACTTAGACAACCAACCTCAGCTAAGAGCATCAGATTTTGCAAAAAAGCAGTAGTTCAATGATCAGATTTTGCTAATGTCCCTCAACTTCCATTTTGAGGGAAAAAAATACATAGGAGAAATGATGAGATTAGATGCTAGTGAAGATTATGCACTACTTTTGGAAGGAGGCAAAGAGAGTGAGTCAAGGAAGAATTGCTTCATCCTCTAACCTAGTTTATTCTGACCATATCCAGAGAGTTGTGGCTAGGATGAGTCAGAACTGGTAGTCCTCTTGGGGTTCCACTTAGATAAGCAGTAACAGAGCCTCAGAAGGGAGCTTGGGTAGCCCCTAAACTCATTCTTGAGAAAATCATCAGAGCATAGGCTATCTGTTGTGATTTAAGTTATTTGGGCATTTAGAAACACATCATATTCACAGTCCCTCTGTGAAACTAAATTGTTGTATTTTGGTTTTGATCAGAAAAGACTACAGAAAGGGACCCCGACTAGAATAATTCTCAGTTTGCACTGATACCACTCAAACCATAATGTTGGGCAAAAATCTAGTTTAGATTCAGAATTCTAATTAAAGAGAAGTTGATTCACCCACCACAGCCAAGTCTTGGATCTTTTAGATGAACTGATGTTTCATTAGTTCCTAAGAGTTTACTGAATGTGTCCCATCCTCCAGTCACTATTTGTTGCAGAGATTACAGAGTAAGTAATGACAAACACATCTAGAATCAATGACTTTGTATCAAGCAATGTTCTAAGTGCTCTAAAAGTATTAAGTTAATCCCCACCACAACTTCAGAGAGAGGTATTATTGTTATACTGATTTTATAGTTAAGGAGCCTGATGCAGAAAGGTTGAACATCTTGTTCCAGTTTATAAAACTATTTAGTAGCAGAACAGGGATTCCTACCAGGCAGCCCTGACTCTGAATCCATGCCTTTAACCACTCTCTCACATTCCATGATTATTAAACACAACTGCAGCACCAGTAAAATGACCACTGAGGTGACAAAACCTTAATAATAGAGAAGAAGAGAGTTCACTGACTTCTGAACCCACGATCACTTGTGGCTGGATCTCTGAAATAATCCAAAGAGAGATGAGAAATATCCATCAAGTCTTCAACAGTCCAAGCTTCTCTGGATAAAATCTAGCCCTTTGACTGTGGATTTTAAAATGTTAATTATTTACTCTGACTCTAGAAGTATTCGATGAAAATACAAGCCTTACATTCCAAATTCCCCAAACTGGTATCTCAGATCCTGTATATTACCACCAAGGACTGCTCAAAAGGAAGATATCTTTCCAAGAAAGCATTAAAGTTTTTCATCATCTTTTTCTTTTCCTGATAAGATACACTGGAGAAATCTGCTTTATTGCAGAAGTCCTCAATGGTGACAGGAATTTCAAGTCATGGTCCTTGGTGAATGTTTCTCAATGAATAATACAGGAATTGCAGTAGACCTTTTAGCCTCCATCTCCCAGGCACAATGAAAGAAGGATAATAAATCCCATGGCATAGGTATAATTCAGATCTTTAGCTCCATATTCATATGATTGTTTAATATTTATTGACAAGTGCTATTTGTTGGATGCCCAAGTCGGCCAAACACTAAAGGAATTTCCCGCAGCAGAAACTCCAGTTTATAAAAATAACTTGGCAAATAATTTGCAAGTGATGTTCCTAAGTGATCATTATGCCATCTAAGGGAATGTTGAAGTTGGTATGCTGTTTTAAAGAAGGAGTGCACAAAATTTTATTTCACTATTTATTATAAGACAAAGTCTTCAATAAGAAAGAAATCTTAATATTATACTTCAAGTAGATATAATAATTTAAAAATGCAAAACTTGAAATGTCCATAAAGGAGTGATTTCATTATTAATTATTAATTTTGGTTTCTGGATCATAAGCTCAAGTTTTTTACTTTTTGATCTAAAACAAAAAACTGCCATTTTCATGGTAGATTGTGTTCATTTCAATAGTTAGAAATAGGTCAAAAGAAGAACTAAGATACTACCTCTAGCATAATGTAAAGCTTGATCTGCTTTCTTTTTGATGTTAATCTCTTTTTTTTATTTGATTCAAAAGTATACATATATATGTAACAAAACATGTAATTATATAATCTTCAGCTAAAGAGATAATATATCCAGGATACTATTCCAAGCATTGCCTATTGAACAAAGCCTCCCAGACCTTAAGAAATTGACATCTTGTAAAAATATGGGATGTCTAAGAGGACTCTTATGAAAGAAGCATGTGATAATTAGCAGTTGCTAATCTCACCTATATATTTGAAGAGTTTAGAAGTTGGAGCAATAAAATTCATTTCAAGACCTCAAAATATTTCATAGAAAGAATGCATCTGAGAACGATTTTGAGTGATAATTTAAGCTTGGATAGAGATCACAGGGAAAAGGAAAAGAGGTCAAGGCATGAACATGAGAAAGAAACTAACCCAAAAGTCCAGAACTAAGAGTGCTATATGCAGGAAAACAGTGAAGACACATTTTAAAGAGCATGGTGCCTTGAGCAATTTTTAATGTGAGAAAAGTGGATTGAACATCAAAATGAAGAGTTGACTTAGATTTTATTTCACGTGTAAAAGATCTTTTGAAGAGGGTCATTAAGTATTTACCCTTTACATAGTATGTCAGGCAATGATTTGCAAGATAGATAAGAGAGAAAAAAGGCTAGATATAGAAAAGTCAATTAGGAATGTGTATGTATGTGTACGTGTGCTTGTATTTTATCCTAGGGTAACATGATGAGTTAACAGGACCTAGAAGGGCAACAGAAGAATTTCTAAAATGTATCATCTGATTAGATTTCTAAAACTCGGTTAATAACTTCAAATTTCTAAAATTATTTTTTAACCATGATGAATTGGAAGGACATCCTATCATCCAATGTATAAGTATTAGTGCACCAAAAAAGGAGTACAATATTAAGCAGATATTTCTCAGAGGCTCCAGGCAGCTTAACATATGTGGAACTATTGAGAGAGCCTCTCAGACACCCACAGCATATTCACCAAAGTAGATTTGCAGCTTAAAATCACCAGAGCAGATGCATTTTCTATGACCAGGACTATTACTAAAAATATCCTCCAGGTTTTTTGTTCCAGATGAAAGTGCTACTTGGGTAAATTTGAGCTTTCAAGTTGAAGGTGCCACTATTATTACTTAGCTGTGTTCTCCTTATTTGAGACTGTTACTTCCTGTGGGGTGAGTGTTCCCTTGATAACACTAACTGTTCTGACAGTCCCTTGCATAGATTAGAGGGAATGGTCATAGCAAAGATGGACAAAGTTCAAGGCTTTCTGAGTCAAGGTCAGAATGAGTGCAGGATTTTGTTGTGCCATTCTCTCCAAAAGTCTTAACAGGAGAAATCAACACAGTCACTCACTACTGTCATTTCCTAGTAAAAGCTTCATCATTCAGTTCTGCACTATGATTCTAGTTTAGTGTAATACTAATGCAAATGTTTATGATTCTTTTTCGTACACACTTGAACTCTAATTCCTTTGTAGTCATTTTGGTTACAAACTCATTTAATTGAGGATACAATAAAATCTACTTTAGACATTTAGGTTTCAGAGAAAGACAAATATCAGATGCTTTCAATTACATGTAGTGCATAAAGCAACAAAACAAAGATACAGAACAAAATAAACCCTTGAAATGTGTCTGCAAAAGTTAGGCTACCTGAAAGGGAGGCATGGAGCAGAGAGGGAACATGATGTACCATGGTGAAAGATTCTTGGGATTTTACTGATGTACCCGATATGGTAGGATACATACATTTTTAAAGAGGTGAATCTATACTCCAAAAACATACATAGTGCTGTAAACCAATGTTATTTGTACTAACATAATTTAAAGGTGAAATTAAAACAAAAAGAAATATAGACTTGTTACACCTACCATTTGTATTTTTTTTAAGAGACTAGGTCTTGCTATGTTGCGCAGGATTGTCTCAAACCCACGGATTCAAGTGATCCCAGTCTCCCAGCCGCCTGGGATTACATGTGTGCACCACCACACCTGACTATCATTTGTAATTATCTAGTTTTGTAAACTTGAACAGAATTTTTGGCAACTAGCAATATGGCCATTCAGAAACAGATCTACATCCTAATCTTCCTTTCCTCTTGCTTTCTGTCTGAGATTAATAACTGCCAATTCCCTCAATATAGCACATTAGTAATAGATTTGATGATTCCATTGATTGATTCAAACATACACTTCAGTGACTGCTGGGTTCTAACATGGCTAATTCACTCTCAATAAGTGCAAAGAAAAGTTTTATACTTTGAGAAATTTTCTGTCTACAAACTTGGGAAGAGAGCTTATCTTCTAAGAGTTCAACAAAACCTCAAGACAATAGAAGTTACCTTGTAGACTAACTCATGCATGAGTTTTCTAAATATTATTTATCTGAACATTTGATAGACTTTAGCCAGATTTCTAATGTTTCAATATTTGCTGTCAGAAATTCCTACAAACTCAAAAAACCAGTTCCTAGGCAGCTGTTTCTCTGCTAGAGTTTTCATGTTTCCATCAAAAAATAGGTGAATAAATGTTAATAGAAACAGAAGACAAAGCTGATCGGATATCATTATTCTGAAGAAGATATTCTACTTTGCACATGAAGTGAATTAATAAGTTGATCACAGTCTCCCATTATTTTATTAAAAGACAGCCATACAACTCCTTTTTCAAGAGTAAAAATTCTTATTTACATTGATATCTTAATGTCAAATACTCATAGGCAAAAGGATGGTCATTATACCTTCTATGAGGTCAAAACCAAAATTGACCTAGATATTTGGCTTAACAAATAATCTACTTTCTGGACCAGGTTTTCTATCACTTTTCTCTATCTCTTGGGACATTGAAGTTAATGTGTTTAAAGGTCATACTTTAATCATTAGCTATCTTTAATTGATTAGATTCTAATTAATGTTTCATTTGTCATTAAAAAAGTTTTTCCTTTATTTGAGAACATTATATCATTTTATAATATAATTTTAGGGTACAATTAGGAATTATTCTCCAGTCACTGCCTTTTAATATACCATAACACCTCTATTTCCCATGATTCTTGATAATAAGTTGGGCCTATCTTAGATTTACCATCACTTTCAGTTATAAAAATATCCATATGGATGGATATATAAATAGATATTGGATTTTTAAATGCCCACTATATTAAATAAAAGCTTGAAAATTATATTCAGTTCATAGTTCTTCTCAGTTTCATAAGAGCTAGATTTCCTACAAAAATACTGAAGACTAAACTTCAGGGCCTTGCAATTTCAAAACCCTTACAAACCCTGTAACTAATATTTTATTTTGTAAGCATGTATTCTGCTTTCAAAAAATTTTCCCAAAATTGTAGAGGGACCACTCTCCAGAACCTACATTCACCTGTCCCAGCAATTAAAACCTCATCAGCTGCCTGAAGGATGTGTGGGAGGAATGGGGAACCAGTCTACCCTTCAACACTCCTCCTCTCCTTCATCCCTATAGAATTAAAGCAGAAGAGTGGGGTTTTTTAAAAAGTAGGCCTTTGTAGCAACTGTTTGTGGTTCCTTCTTGGTTGTGGATTCCTTCTCTGAGACAAGCATTTAAATACTAATTCTTTCTTGGGGAAGATTATGAGCTAATCTGGATAATGATCTCTCTAGATGATTTCAGATGACAGAAAAAAATCATCTCTCCTCTAGTACACATAAAAAGCATCCTCTGCACAAAGGACTAGCATCCTGAGTGGAAGATATTAGACAGCTCAAGTCTGATCTTTCCTGGCATACATCTGCCAAAACCTTCCACTGCCTTGTTTAATAATGGAGATAAGGATGTGTACTGCTGCTCTCCCTTTCTTTACCATGTCTCCAACTGTCTTATTCATTTATTCAGATATTGTCAAAGGGCTGATATCCAACCAACACATGAAACACCTTTTCCCTCTTTAAAACATACCCCCAATCTGTAAGAATGACTTTTTGAGTTTTCTTTTTATTTGTTTGAGTGAAGAATGATAAATAATTTAATTCTCGTAAATTCTACTAACAGTTTATTTAAAAGTTTATAAACCTTAAAAATAACATTGGATTTGGGAGCAGGAAAAAAGTAAAAATAGTATGACTGGGGAGAGATTAGTTGGAAATAGAGATGAAGACTCATTCAACTACTCACTGATTCACCTTCCAATGCACACAGATGACAGCCTCCCCTTACCAGACAAAGTTACACACATTTCTATCCATGTGAACTGTTCCAATTATAGCAATACTTTACCAACCTTATCTTTTGCTTTCAGATTATAAGAGTACAAAAAATAGAGATTCTGCTAAGTGAAGCATTGTACTTTGCTGCCTGATGTGGTATAAATAATTCCAGTAATTAAAATTAGATATACAAAATAAAATTTGTCAGTGAAGGTAGAAAACAGTACTTGTAGTATCCATAACGATAATCAACAACATGTGCTTATGTAGAAAGATACAAAAATAAATGGCTCAATCATTGAAAAAAATAGTGAATAAAATATTTTCTCTATACCAAGTTACGCTATTTTACTGGTATAATTCCTCAATAGCAACTAAATACATTGCCTGTGTTAACACACACACACACACACACACACACAATAATTTCAACATATAACAAGCACCATACTTCATTTACTATCAATTGTGGCCATAAAGAACAAAACAGGATAAGTGTGTACATGCACCATATGGGGATTTCACAAAATATAACATTAGAAAATGGGAATAATACAATGAGCCCAAATAGCTAAGACAAATAATTCTCGCAAAAAGTATGGTAAGTTGTTCATCTGAAGTTCATCTATTACCAATCAACTTTTGAAAAAATTAGTGGGACCCTATTCAATGAATTAGACACCAGTTCTGAAAGTATGGTTCAAATAACTACATGAATAAAGCTACCTAAATTGTTCACCACACTTTTTCTGGGTTTATTCTATGTGTAGTACATAGTACTCATTAAATATTTGCTAATAGACAATAAACCCCGTCAAAAAATGGGGAGAAGAACTAAAAAGACACTTCACCAAAGAGGAGGTACAGATGGCTTATAGGCATATGAAAAAAATGCTCCACATCACTAATAATCAGAGAAATGCAAATTAAAACCACACTGAGATACCATCTTACACCAGTAAGAATGGCCCATATAAAACGAACAACAACAAATGTTGGCGTGGATGTGGAGAAAAAGGAACTCTCTTACACTGCTGGTGGGAGTGCAAACTGGTCCAGCCACTATGGAAGACTCTGTGGAGGACCCTCAAACAATTGAAAGTGGACTTACCATTTGATCCAGCAATCCCACTACTGGGAATCTACCCAGAGGACATGAAAACATTAATTCAAAAGGACACCTGTTACGTGCATGTTCATTGCAGCTCTGTTTACAATTGCCAAGATTTGGAAACAAACCAAATGCCCAAAACAGATGATTGGCTTAAAAAAATGTGGTACATATACACGATGGAATACTACACATCAATCAAGGGGAACAAACACATGTCATTCGCAACAACATGGATGGAACTAGAAAGACTCATATTAGCAGAAATAAGTCAAAAGAAAAAGAGAAATACAGGATGGTCTCACTTATATGATGGATATAGGGAAAAACAAACAAATGAACAAGAAAAAATAAAAATAACCAATGGAACTGAACAATGGAGCAAGAGAGGAAGAGGGGGAAGAAGGTAGGGGAGGTGGGAAGCACAAAAGATCAGGATGGTTAACAGGTGTTAGTGAAGTGGGAAAGCCCTGGGGTACACAATAATGCAGCAATGGAATATAAATAAAAATACACATGGATATACAAAAAACAATAATAATAAAATATACGGATCCTATGGGGGAAAAATATTGCTAATAGAATAAATGAATGAATGAATGAATGAGAATATGAATGAGAAAGTGTTATCTTCCTCCAATTTCTCATCATCTAGAAGTTTAAGTTTCTATTGGTAAAATAGACTGACAGAGACCTTACCATAAATTATGAAGTACACTTTTTATTGTTAAGTCTACTTGTCACTAGACATAGGAGTTACATATATCTTTCATGTAAGAAATCCTTTTCCTTGAGGTTTTTGGGGATGTACAATTGTGCAACAATTGTAGAAAACAATCTGGAATTACCGTAACAAACTAATATACTCTATGACCTGGAAATCTCACTCTTGGGCATCTATCCAAATAGTATGAAAACATCAACTCACAAAAAATATGTTCCACAATGTTTATAACAGCATTATTTATAATAGGATATGGTAGCAAACTATATTGTGTCTATCAATATAGACAACTAAATCAAGATGTGGTATATCTATACTATAAAATATTATTCAGCTGTAAAGAAAGATCATATACAGTCAATTTCAACAAAATGGAGGACGTTTGAGATAATACAGTAAAGTAAATCAGAATGACAAAAATAAATACAAAGTTAAGATAGCAGACAACTTGATAGAGCAAAATATTTACATAAAGTAGTGGACATCAGTAAATGCCATGAGGATTTAAGCACTGAGGTTAAGAGGGAAGGTTAAGTAGAAGGGACATGGAGCTAGAAAACAAAATAGACATGTAGGGGAGAAAACTTGAAGAGGAACAAAACCTGATATGGGTAAGAGTGATGTGAAAGCCAAAAGAGACCAGATAATGACGTCAAATTAGGGCAATGTCAGTAAAAATGACATGTTTAACTTCAAACAAATTTCTGAATTCTCCATTTCACATAATACTTGCTAACTTAGGGAGAATCAAGGTATCTCAAAGAGAGTTTTATAATAATACAGTCAACAAGAATATATGGACAAAGAGATCTTCCAGTTACTTGTGAAGGGTTTCATCATAGGCCTAAGACATTAAAAACTTAAAACTGCATAGCAGTATCCATTGTTGTGAGTACACAAGCTTAATGTATACTGTATTATCAATAACACATTTTAGATTGTGTTCTCAAGACTTTCTATATTTACACTGACTCAAGCAGTTTGCCAGGGAACACTCTGTGTAGCTAACTAAATACAACAACCTGACTTCTTAATGGCACAAGTAGGACTTCCCTCATCCTGAAAGCATGATTTTGAAACCAAGAAACTCTAGTTTGCCCTTCAAGAAAGTGATTTATAGGAGATGGGGTAAGGAAAAAAAGGAACCCTACCTTACCCACATAGAAGATGTAAACCTTACCCCAGGCAGCATTGTGACATTGGCAGTGTGGGAGGGTTGTGAAATCCTGAGGGTATATTTTGTGGTGATGCCTGAAAGTACTGGTTACTGTACTGATGTCTCCCTATCATGCATCTCTATTTCCGGATCTACTTCCTTATAATTGCTAATGAAAACAAGGTCATGAGCAGAGCAATGCACAGGCTCTGTGTCAGTTTTTCTGTTGAAAACTTTAGGATCACTGTATTCCATTCAATTTCATTCTATTTTAAGAAAGAAAATAAATTCTCTTTTTTCCTAGTTAAGTAGATGCACTATATTTGTGAAAGATATTTAATCTTTTGTCCACAAACTATCAATTCATTTATTTCTTTATCTCCTCTAAGCCTTCATTAAAACCAGTCTCTGACAACTAATGTTCATTTTGCAAAGAATCAACAAGCCACATCACAGTATCTGAGGAAAATCAGGACAAGCCGAATAGTAGCCAAGTCTAAATAGGACTTTAAAATAAAAATAGAAGATGTGACTCAGAATATAGTACTCGTTCTTCATCTTACAGATGTTCCCAGCCATTGGAGTCAGTGTGGGCTATGACACGTACAATGTGGTCTAGGTTGGTAAAAATTTGGAGAGAAAGTTAGGCTTTTTTCAGACTCTTCCTATTATCTCATATTATTCCATATTCTATAGAACTGCATGAAAAACTTTGTCTATTCATTACTTTTCTACTTTCCTATCAAGCTTTCAGGAGCCTTAAATTAGTGACAGAGTGGTCTCTCTGATGGCATTTTAGGTTTATAAAACACATTATAGGAAATAAGTGTTTGACTTTAGTTACTTGTTAAGGGGCATTTCCTCATGAAATGTATTTCACCAATTACTTCTGTCATGACACACCATGCATAGGACAGGCAGGCAGAAGAGCCAGCCTCTCTGACCATGAAAGGGACACGACAGAAATACTGTCTTGATATTTATATCCCACCTACTCAGAAGACCAATTGAGAAACTCCATATGGACTCCAGTTTGCCACTAGCCCACAGAATTGAAATTTCTAAACTGGATTAAATTAAGAATTTTGGGATAAGTATAATACTTTGCAGATATTTATTTTCATAAGTCTAGGCAGTTTATTTTCACATCTCATTCTACCTAATTATCTTTTAGTTGACACATTAGGAAAAGAAGTGCATTCTTAGAAAGCTTATAGAAGGAGGAATTAGGTATAGTCAGAAGAAAATTTAAAAAGGAAAAAAAGGAATGCAACCAAATAATTCTAAGGTGTGTTGATAAGATAAAGGCTGTCTGTGTCTAGTTTTAAGATTAAAAAGATAAAGAAATGTGTCTTCATGGAGGCAGGTCGGTTGTTTTGAATTATCTTAGGGGACTGAAACCCCTTCCTCTCAGTTCTCAGCATTGACCAAATGGCAGATGGTATAAGTCCATTTCCCCCCAGTAAGTTCCTGTAAACAAAACTACTTATTTATAGATAGCGTCTCAGTACTGTTTTCAGTAGCCCAGTCAGACTGCAACTCAGAGCTACCTAACAACTGGAAAAAATAAAGTGATAATAAAATAAAAACATAAAATTCTGTCTTCAAACGTCTGCCTTAAAATTGGAACCAGGTAATCTGACACTGCATTTTGAGGACTTTCAAAATCATAATTGAAAAGTGGTTTAAAGACACAGAAAGACACCCGTGAGAACTTTTTTGGAACCAACAGAAAAGTGGACTGACATCATGGAAATCTGCCAGCAAACCAAAGCAAAATTTGATGAACATACTTCTCTTTTCTGTTACTCCAACTTTCTGTTGGGTCTTCATGGGAGACCCTTGAGGGAAGAACCATTCGGTTATAGATACATTAGGAAATCTGAGATTGAATATTGAAGGTCTCTGAAAACATTCTTCCTTATTTATATAAGTCAAATAATAATAATAATATAAACAATAATTCTGGTGTAATGCCTCATACATTTTTTTCAAGGTAATTTCATCTCAAATTTTCCTTATTATGTGTACAGATATATATTCACTCAGCAGATGTTTCAGAAGGCAATTCTTTTGATTTTTAATCTATAATTATATTGAAAATAGAAAAAAAATTAAAGCTACTTAGAACAATTAATGGTATGGCAGTTCTTGATGTAATGGTTAAACTAAATCACTTCATATACTTATCCTTTTTACCCATCAATCGTCAAGTTCAAGTTGTCTTATTTGTTCTCAAGTGGATATAATTGCAAGGGTTTTAGACAGTCTTATTCTTCAGAAACCAAATTTCAGCAGATTTACAAATTGCAAGTTCCATTAAAACATAACTATATTTCCTCAGTGTTAACACACAATAGGTATTTATTTGATATTTGTTGAATAAATATTAAACATAAAATGAGATGATTTCAATATAATGCAGGAAATAAGCCCTGAACTTATGTGGTTACATAATTCCTATAATTTAATGTTATGGGACTTTAGAGGAAAAAAAAAACTTTCAATCAAAGGATTATAGATGAATTCATGGAGTAATATTAATTGATAAGGATTTCAATTAGGAAACAGTACAAAATGGGGACATTTTGTAGGCAGAAATAAGAGAGGGAGTCTCCAGGCAAAGAAAACAAAGAACAAAATCATTTGGGGGTGGAGTAAAATGCAGTGTGCAAATAAGTATCATTTAGGTTAAGTCAGCATGAGTCCCTAGGAAACTAATGAAAGAAAATGAATTGGAGCCAAATTACAAAGGCTTTGATTGTTATACCCAAGAGCTGGATCAGTAGATTGGGGGTCCCCCAGAGTGCTAAATTTTTAAGTGCTGATCAATTATATGTATATTTATGTTTTAAGTTTTACAAATTACATACTTTATGTTATCCTCTAACCTAGCTTATTACCTACTATCTCTGTACACACACATTACAAGTAGACATTTTAAGTGTCCTATGGTAACTGTACTTTTAACAAAACATTGCAGATATAATAACTTTTTTACATTAACATAATATATAGCATCTACTCCCCGTAACATTTTTATCTCCATGAGAGCAATAAACATGCAATCATTCTGCGAGTACTTACTACAGGATCTTGGCACAGAGTAGGTACTCATTCACCTTTTTTTTTTTTTTTGACAAAGGAATAAAATGAAATGGTTGGTTGATTGAATTTACTTTGAAATGAGTATACATTAATTTGGAATCATCAAACATTTTTCACATTTTCCACTGGAAACTAACCTTGCATCCATCATTTTCTTATAATCATAAGCCATTGGTCTTGAAATTATCAATGACATTCTCACCATTTGATTAAGAAATGGAAGAAATAAGATTACTCATCTTGAAGTATAACACTGAAATATTAGTATATTGTATATTTCTAATAACTAAAACAGCAGTTGGTCTCCCACATCTAGTTATTTTTTCCAGCTTTTCTCACAGTTAGATCCTTGGAGCTCAAGCATTCCAAGTAGAATATTAGTTTTTTATAATAGGGGGTGTCCAAAAGGGAACTTACAAGAGACTCCAGATAATTATTACAAGCAGACTCTCTACATTTCTCTATTAGTATATGTACAATTTGTAACATGCTGTTATGGAAAAAAAGGTTTAGACATATAAAACAATGCTTTAAAAATGCTGATATAAAGTTGTTTAAATCGATAGAAATCCAAAAGATCTAATCATTACCTGCACAAACCCCAGAGAATTATTAGTCTCACTATATTTGCTTGTTAATATTATAGCATCCCAACTCTTTCACCTACAGTATTGCTGATGAATTCAGAGTAAAATTAATAAGTCAATTAAAGATTATGAATGAATAGATGAGTAAATAAATAAATAAATTGGTCACTATAATCAAAGCTACTTCTACTGGTTCGGGAGATTTTATTGTGTACCTTCTCAGATTCATCTCCTCCCTTCTATTTTCTACCTATCAAATGAATTCCCTAGTTTGTTGTCCTCTCATTAGGGTCAAATAATGGAAAGCACTAGAAGGAGATGGAAAGTGTGGGAGGAGAAAGAGGTCATGGTTTATTTTCCAGGTACTGCCTTGTGTTAGCACCCCCTTGGCAGTAGCTGTATCCTATGATGTTTCCCATAGGCAGACCCTTCTCCAATACTGCAGTTCCTACTGGGCTCTAGTAACACTGTTTTCTTCTTTTCAGCTCCAGAGGGTAACCATTTCCCACTGTTGCTAGTCTCTCAGGGTTCTCACCTGCCTTTGCATATTCCCTTACCCTAGTTATACCTCTGTAACTAAAACCTTGTTTTTCACTACCATCATCAGCTGAGTTGTTTAATACCATGATCATAAACTGATAAAAAGCTTAATCCTCTTAAAATAAAAAGATCTAAACTGCTACTGAAACTTAAAATGCTGGTATTAAAATATTTTTATTGACTCTTGTTTACCTTATTCCCAGTATATAATACCATGCAGTTTCTTTTAGACAAAAACGATGACCATCATATTCGTACAGACTAGGTAAATAAGAATCATAGAAAAAATTAATATAATGTTAATTAATATCCAGAAAAAATTCTTAGCTTATTGAAAATAAAATTTCAGAATTGCCAAATAGGTGAACAGGTGCAAGATTACACTTAGAAAATAAGCCTGTAAAAGTTAGAGTATTATTTATGCATGTTCACATGTGCATTTTTCTACACAAAAGCAGGACAAGTTAATGTCAGAGACCTATTAGATGAATCAATGGCAAGTAGCAAAAATATTTTCCTACAGATCTGTGTATCAAGTACTATCTATATTTCAGTGAAAGTATAGCTGGAGAGTACCTTGATAACCATAACTAACAGTTACTGTAGAAAGTGTCTCCAGAAAGAAAAGAAAAAAAAAAAGATGAACACAAAAAAATATTTAACATAGCTAAACAAATAAAAATCATTATAGCATGTTTTGAACATGTCATTGAAAATGGTTCATAGAAAGTTTCCTTAGAGAGCTTTTGAAAACATTGACTAGTTATTTTTATAAATCTGTAAAAAAAAAATTAGCATGTTTTACAAAATAATAAAGAGGAAATAGTTTTGATGAGTTTTTAAGAAAATCTTGTTTTGAAAGAAACTTTCAACAACCTATTCTATTACTTTAGGTATCTTAAAGATATTTGTTATAAAAATAACACAAAATAAATTTTTTTTTAAAAAAGATGATACTTGAATATACTATACTGGGCTTAAGTAATCATGGCATAACGTACTGAAAATAAGATCTTTTCTAGGTTTATCATTACTGAATATACAGAACATCTCAGAAGATGTGAAGAAAGCTAAATCTGTGGTTTCTGTGTACATACATTTATAGAATACACAGTAAAACATCGAAAACAAAACAAAAGGAACTCAGTAGACAATAAAAAACAATTTTTGTCTACGTCAAGTAAAATCACAATACTGAAATAACAGACTGTCCTTATGACTTCTTTAGCGATGCGCATGAAAGACAACTGTGATTACAAGATATTTATTAGAAATAGCCTATCCTGCCCATGGTGTATACACACCAAAGAGACAGAACTGGCACAGAGATGAACATCTTCTCCTGAATTTTTATGACCAAGATTGCCATTGTGCTATGGGTGTACAGGATGGAAGACTACCCGTCCCACCGTCATCACCAAATGTAGAAAAGCAGCAATTGTTGACAAATTGCATTATAAATCAAATTTAGGATCTAGGGTATCGAATAGATTTGCAATAAGACAAGGAGAGCATCTACATGGAAAAAAATATTAGAATATAATTATAAGGAGAAAAAACCTCATGAAATAGTGACACCATAGTGCCATTTTACAATTTTACATGGCTATGTTCTTCTAATCCTGCAATTGTTTTTTCACTTTTTGTTAAATTCATTATTACTATTCCTTTTTGCTACTTCCAAATTATGACAAAACCCCTATTGCTTCAATTTGGCTTCCACTATCAACAATTAATTGAAAATCCTCAGAGAAAAACTTAGATTTTCTTTGCAAAATTCAGCATGGTTTTCCACTATTTCTATCTTATCATTTTTCCTCCATGGGAACTGATAAGACAAGATAGCCAGTGGGTTCCCTATCTCTCCAAACAGACCTTCTCTGACAGCTTTCCACATCTCCCAGATGTCAATGTGCTTGCAGAACAGTCTTTTAAATGAAGAGTCAAATCTATACTTTAGGTCTTGATGAGAACAATAATTTGTTACATGCCATCAGAATTTTATCATCAGCCAACTCCTAAAATTATCATTGTTATAGATTTTCTGTGATAGGCAGAATATAACATTGCTTATAAAATCCTTAAAGGGAAGTTTCATTTTGTTGTGAAGAATGCATTTCTGAGTGTGAGGGGGCAGAGAGGGGAGCATGAAAATAGTCATGTGAAGATTCAAAGATACAACATTCAGTTTTCAACTCATAATACATCAATGACAAATTAATTGTAAAATTATGATTTTAGCACTAACATAGGAATTTGCTCATTGTGATATGCACAATATTTACTCTGTAAGAACTTTTAAGTTCCTAACAAAGAAATAGATAAGAAGCCGTGCTTGTTTAGTGAACTATGATTATCAGAAGGATTCAACCTAGCACAGTAAACTACCATGAATAAGATACTTCTTTCTTTCTCCTGAAAGTTTTGGTATTGTAGTGTCCATAATTGGCAACTTAGTTGATTTATGTAGATTTCATTTTGCAAAATATTGTTCGAATTATTTTTTCTATCAATTTCTGTCATCATCTACTAAAGTGTTTATACTCTTTGGAACTTACCATGAAGGCTGGTCCTGCTTTCCCTAATCTTCATCTGGGAAGGTCCTTGCAGATGCTTCTATTTCCTTGATATCTTTGTTCTCATTCCTGAGTGTTACCACTGAGTAAGTGCTAGTATATGAAATGTTATGTTGTTATTACAGAGAACCAATTGATCACAAAGACACAAGACCCTGAGGGTTTAGGGATTTGCTCAGCTCAGACAAGGAAATTACAAGAGTGTCAGCTTCACATTTACTTCAGGTGTAGAGCACTTTTTAGCCATGATGGAGAATTGAGCTAAAAATATCTAGAATGAAAGTTTATGTTAAATAGGGTATAAACACGCTATTCTTTTATAGGTTAGAAGCTAATAAAATTTAAAGAACAAAATAACAAAGAAAATACTGGATTTGGAAAAAAAATCACTATTTCCCCAAGGGAATAGAAAAATATTAACTTTAGCAGAAGAAAAATGTTAACATAGTTAAAGGGAAACTTTCTGGAAACTTGAAAACTTCTATATTGTATCACAGAAGAATAAAGTCACAGGACAGAAGAGATGGGACAGGGTCTATCCATTATTTATTCAATCCCTTTAAATTATCAGATGTGAAATATGAGGCTTAGATAATTTGCGTGAATTTCTAGATTATGTAATGAGATAGAATCAGTACTCAAGAATCAGTACTCAAGTGCTCGCTGGTAATCTGACTCCATATACAGCCCTTTTCCCCTGCCCAACTGACTTTTTTCCTTTCCATCTACTTACAAGGAAATAATATTTTTTTCTAAACAGAATGCATGAAAGAAATTTTCACATTTTATTGATAAACAGTGTCAAAGTTCTGAATTATCACTAATAGATTCTTGACTTACCTTTGTTTCTGTTTGTTTCTGTTTCTGGTCCTCAACCAGCTAGTTCATTATATTTTATTGCAATAAAATAAAAATGTTACTTGGTAAAGAAAGAACTTTAATATTTGGCGACTTCAATTATATTAGTATTTCACTAAAAAATACTAAAACAAAACTTTTTAAAAAGCTTTTTAAAATGTTGATTTAAAATCAACATTTGAACAAATAATGCATTGAACTATTATATGACCTACATTTTAACAGGTAAATATTTGATATTCAGGAAGCAAGAATTTAAGTCAGAATTATAAATATATTTTAGAAAATCTGATTTCTTGAGACTTTGCTATCCATCAATTTTCACTGTTTTTGTGTATTTCAAATATCCCTGAGTTTAATGGTAGTATTCACAAGCTTATTTACTTGCAGTTTTGCCTTTCCTTGAGGCATTTCTAAGTGCCCGAAACTATTAATAAGGATGAATAAATAGACACAAATGAGCTTCTTTTCAGTCATTTACAATTTAGTCCACTATGTGCTAATCCTGTATCTGCCATTAATCAACCCCAAAAACACAAGTCTTTCATTGTGCTCAGTGAGATGAGGCATATGTGCTGGAATTCAGTCAAAATATTAATTTAGACATTTGGGAACCATCACCTTCTTGAGAAAGCTATCAGGTAAAATGCATTCATTTTTAGCCAAGCTAAATTCCCATGCCCATGGATTGCACAACCCTGTTAAAGTCAGTAAGTGTCAAAGTCTTGAGCTATGGACTAGACAAGGTTGCCCAATAACCACAATTAGGGTTTCTAGCATCTGCTGTTCCTCTTTTGCAAATCTGAATTCTTCCAAAAGCTATCTCTTATATACATTATTCATGCTGATGTTGAAATAGTGACAATTTTACGAGGAGAGTTCAGTAGTTTGTGTAGCACTAGAAATCACTGTCCAAATGACAGAAGGAAAACTTACCCCAAGAAATGATCTCATAAATGTTCTTCAAACATTTTATTCTAGTGTTCCTTAAAATATATACAGAATAGTTGTTGTTAAATCTCTGGTTTGTCCTGAACTCTAAAAGTGGGTTTTAACCCTCAGTTTCAAGTTCCTTCATCGACTTGCCCTGATTTTACTTCTCTTTTTTCCTCCACTCCATATTTGTCCTTTAATCAGTTAAATGTACTTACATCGCAATCATCTCCTCAGTCTTGGCCTTCATTCTTACTTACACTTGCAATGTTTTACCAGTATTCAATATTATCTTTTCCCCTTAATTTACAAAACCCTCATGATAAATCAATTTAATGTAATTGAGATTTAATGATCCACTAATCCACTTTATTTTCTTCAGGGAATTTCATTCATTTTCCCCTTTGCTCTTTATAACCACTCCCACCCCACCCCCACCAAATGAGATGAAAACTCACACAACATGTAAATCAGCCATAAAAATAGGTATTAGCCTCAAGACCCTTGGTCTGAAAGAAATAAAAGAAGACCTAGTGAGACTCAAAAAGTGGAACTGAAAGCAATATTTTAATATATTTTTCTTTATTAAAAGTGTTTGGTTTTTATGGAAATTTGAGTATTTATGAAGTACTAATCATTACTGCTTTGTGCAAAGTTATCTTTCTCACTTGGAAATCAATCAAATTTGGGGTTACCTAGTACTAAACTTGATAAGAAGGACTTATTTTTGCAGCAAGTTTGGAACAAAATACATTTTGAACCCTACAAAGATATAATAGTAGTAGCTGTTTATATTGCAAATTGACTTAATACTTAAAACCACGCAAAACTCTACAGAAGACAGGTAGATCAGACAGATTATGATATTTTAGTTAGTATTTTGTATCTATCTTTCATCATTCTTAATGGATGACAAATTATTTCAACATAGCTCAAGATCTGTGACTGAAACAAAAGATTCTCTAACAATGTATATTCTTGAGATTTATTTCATGAACTTTTGGCTTGAAGGAGTTGACTTAATAATTTTCTGATTTACTAGTAAAGGCAACTCCTAGAAAATCTTTAAAAACATTTTAGCATAAAGTTAGCAGAATTTATGAGGTAGAAATTTCAACATTTTTATTCGTTCTTTCTATGCAGACCACATTTGTTTTCTGTGTAATCCTTTCCCCTCATAACAACAGCTGTACCACCGCTATTTAGCACCCATAAGTCTAATGCCATTCTTACAAAAAAAAACTCCTAAATTGTCTCTAAAAGAAGCACTAGAGGGGGCCAAAGAGTAAGTCAACATGGGGTGTTCCCTTGGCCTGCCCAACATCTTATCTTCTCTGTATTTACCAAAATACAAATACTTAAGGTAATCAATCAGATGATCAACTAATCTATAAGCTCATCGATAATCTGTTAAGTATAAGGCATTGTACTTGACATTCTTTTTAAAAAAAAAATACAAAGAAGTATGTGACTGACAGAGGATTTAACATTGCTACTTTGACTACCCTCAAGCAATGTCAAGGGTTCATGACATGGAGCAATTTGTAATTTTGCTGAGGCATGAAATTGAATTACATGTGGCACGATGTTGGTCTCCAGAAGGAATTCTTTAGCTCACATGCTCTTAGATGACTGGCCTACACATCTTCTCACAGTGGTTTAGAGATTCTCTATTTGTGGTCAAGTTTCTGTGTAGTAGTTCTCATGACATGATTAAAAATCTATTTTCTTTGTGAATTCTTTTCCTAAAAATGAAGTCAGCTACAGTTATGATGATGAAATTAAAGTGGAAGCAAAACTATCTAAGAAAGTGATGGTCTAATCCAAAAAATAGATGTTTTATGGCAACAATTAGATGTTAAACTGATAATCATGAAGTTGACTGTGGTATACCTCATGACTGATGAGAATCTACCATGTAAAATAAAGTCCTTATCACCAAAGAACATTGAAAAAAACATGACTCTCTCATACTGATTTTCATACAACCTACCTTCACACAATGAATGTCATTTCAATTAAATTTGAAGATCAGAGTATCCATATTACTTTTTTTTCAATGTTGCAATACAATATCACCATGTCTACTCCTCCAACACACAGGATTTGAAGTAGTCACCAAAACAAAGTTATTAGGGGAAGGTGTCTGATTTTGTTTTTAGTTCTAGCTACTAGTCAATAAAATTTAGCTTAAAATGAAGCAAACAACCAGGAACAGTCAGAAATGTTTCTTTCAAGTAATTATGACAACATGTATACCTGGGCTAAAATTGTTCCACAAGGAAAGGGAATATGGTATATTTTCTCAAATTGATGTAATTTTTTTCCCATGTAGAATAAGCCTAGAAACAGTCCTGGAAACCCATAACATGGTAACAATGTACACGTTGTACAATGGGAAGTATATGGCATATCTTGGCCACCTGTCACTTTAAAAGATCAAGGCCCATCATTTAGCTTGTGGCAGCTGTTGTTTTTCCATCCCCCTTTCTCCCTGCTGCTAAATGTACTTCCATTCAGCTTTAAAGGGTCTGTTAAAATTTATATATACTATTGTTTGCTTCTGCACTTGCCATTTGCATCTGATGTAGGCTCTTTGTGACCTTTCTCAAACTTGTAAAATTAGTGGTCCTAATAAGGATAGAAATTCCAACCATTGACTTCTTGACTACAAAACTTCCTGTATGCCTGGAAAAACACACAGCAAAATAGGGGGAGGAGGCATGAGGATAAAGGAAGCAGGAAAGAAACAAGTCATTTATCTCCTAAAGTTTGCAAAGTACTTTTTGCAAATGAGAATTCTTTGTATTTTTAAAATCCTCTCCACCCATTAGCCTCAACACTACATTGCTGCTATACTTACACCTCACTCGTTATGTATTTACTTTTTATATAACTAAGCAGCACCCTGTCATAAATGAAATATTCATGCAAAAAAAAAAAAACCTGCTCAAAATTCATTTATAAAAAGAACATATAAAAGCTACCATCTGCTCCCACTCCCAGCAAGCCCTTAGATAGCCAAGTGTAAGCCCTCTGATTCCACAGCGAGGTAAAGACAATGTGTCCATGATGTATTCCTGAGAGACAAGATTTCAGACTTTATATTAAGATGGATCTATGAGCCCTGGCCATCGAAATGCTTAGATCAACATTGATGGGCTTAGATATTGCACATAATGAATTCACGTGCTAGCATATTGTAATGGGTAGTCATACCCGGTCATGTTGTGCTGAAATGAGCTGAAACTTTTCTGGGAAGTTGTGAAAGCATTTTGTAGTCAATTGATACCATAATACTTTACAATATGTCTTCCTTTGAAGGAGGTTGTCCAGATAGTCCAGGACTTCAGGCTGAAGCATGAGTACTTGAAAACTTTTTGTTTGTTTTTAATTCAGTTAAGACAGCTATGCTACTTCTGATATTCTCAGTAAATTTTACTGTTCACACTGGAGAATCACCATTGCTATACAAAATAAAATACATTCTTAATTTTCCCAGTAGCTTAATTTCTCTCTAGTGGTAAGTTTCACCCTGATGTTCTATGAATATTAAAAATAATTCCCCTTTCTGTACATTTCTTTTCCCATCCAACACATTCCATTTTGTTCTATGTTCAATACTAGTCCCTCTGAAATCTGAATATAGAATTTTCATTTTCATGTTTTCATTCTGAGTCAATTAAAATAAGTTTGCCTGCAAGTGATCAAAATCCAAAATAATGGTGTGAACTTTTTTTAACTTAATTTTTGAGATTTTATTTTTCTTTTATAAGAAAAATACCCAAAGGCAAGTAGTCTAGAACTGTGGTTCAATGGTCATCAAGAAACCACACTCTTGTTCTTGCTTCTCCAGAGTTCTAAACTGTTAACTAATGGTTAAGAGTGATGTCTTCAATTTTATTCAGTCCATTACATGCTAGAGAACAGAAAGAAATTTCAGTTCCCTCTTTTCTTGATACGATCCAGGGTATAATATATTTTGAATATCCATCTTCGACCAGCATGTAGTCACATTGCCAAATCTTACTGCAAATTGCTCTGGGAAACGTAATTCCTTTGATTGATACATTGTCACCCGAAACACATAATGTGAGTTTTTGCACTATGAGGGAGGGCAAAATGGATATCTGGACAGGTAACTTGCAACCTCAACTTTACTTCACAAGATCATATCAAACTTGCTTCTAGAAATAATCTGTTCAGGCTTAGTTTTCTAACTCTCTTAATTAGTTAAATAATACAGGTGTTGAGCATTTTATATATATATATAATATGTATAATCTGAATTGGCTATAAAAGGGCAGAAACTGGTTAAATAATGCAGATCAACTAAAAGATAGCATTTCTGACTTTTTCTAAACTACACCTATGACTATGAAACCAAATTTGTTTCAACAAAATGGATATAAAGATGGACATCCTAGTATTAAAAATCTTTTTACAAGAGGTCATGCTTAGAATTTATGAGTTTTATATATTAATTCATTACTCTGAGTAGTTTGTCACTTTAATCTCTAACCTATGACAGTTGACAACTGTCAGTTGAAATGATTTTCTCTGGCTAAACTCTAACCATAAAGAATAAGATTGGGGGTGAGAATCCAAGCTAATGAGCTATTTTGGCTTTCTTTGTGGGCACTACCATGTTAGTAAGTTTGAAAATATCCTCTGTTGGCAGAATATAGCATTACCTTTGTCCTCACTCTCATGTATTTCATACAAATTTTTTTTTAAAGCATATTCTTATTTGAGAAAAATTGCTATCAAATTGTACCATATTGTTCTGGAAGCTTCCAAAGTTACTTAAAGCTGAAAGTAGAAACGAAAGCACTGGGAAAAATATCAGTAAATAGAAGAAATATTTTATATAGCCACATTCTTTATTATATCTTTTCTGTTGGTTTCTAAAATCCTTTTTCCCCTATATGAATTAACAAGGAACAGTGTATATGATGCTAGTAGAGTCAGACTTCCTAAGTTAATATCCTTGCTCTGTCACTTCCCCACTGTGTAACTCTGTGCATCTCAACTATTTGTAAAATGAAGATAATGTTAGTAACTACCTCATGGTTACTTGAATATTTATTGAGTTAATATGTTTAAGTGCTTAGAGTAGTGCCTGGCATGGAGTAAGAGCTTTTTAAGTGTTTGCTATTTACAAGCTAAAGATGGACACAAGATATAAAACTTGTCTGTATAGATCCAGGTCAACTTGAGGAGTTCAAAACTCATCTTCTATTAAAAAAAATAAAATAAAAGTGACTTTTTCATGGCTTATCAATCTTTTTTAAGTATATCACTCTCTTTAATGTTTTTATGTACCTGACCACTAAATATTACTCTTCATTTTTCTTTCCTTGCTCTTTTCCCTCACATTTATGTATCCCCTCCTTCTCTTTCTTCTCTTCCTCATGTTACTGACCTAATGTAGACCCTTTGAATTTTCTGATACATAATTCCAATAGCTTTCCTATCATGTTTTTGTACCTCAGTTTACTCCCTTCAAAACTATTTTAATAAGTATTATAGAACATTCATGCTAAAATCTGACTTGTGGATACTCTTTGCTGAAACAATCTCTAACCTACTCATCATAACATTTAAATGTATATAAGATTCCAAACTTTCTACTTTCATCTCCTTTTACTCCCATGATCCAGATAAATCAAATATGAACTTATACATTTAGGCACTCCTAATATTTTCCCTCACTCACATTACTCCATCTAAATCGACAGGTCTTACATTCTGAATATCAATATCTTAGCTATTTTATAGACCCACAAAGATTCAACTTTCTACATAAAACTTATACTAAGTCATAAGTAATCTTTCACGCCTGGAAAATTCTGTGACTTGGATATATGTCATAGTTCGTTACATTGCCCTTTGTGTTATAATTTCTTATTAATTCCCACTTGAGGTCTTAATCCAGATGTCTTTGTATTTCCTATTGAATTCCTTCTTTTTATGCACTGCACACATCCTAAAGATATCACTGTAATTATGAAATGTTAGTAGTAGTCCACAGAGTGAGTCTAAGGAAGATAAAATATAGTTTATCCTTGCCTTGTCAAACCCAGTGACACTGACTATGTCACCATAAAAGAGTAACCTTGTGTGTGTGTGATCAAAAATCTTTATTATTATTTTTTATTGTTTAAACACACATATATTTTACATCATTGTATACTCCAAGGTTCTCTTACCACCATGTCACCTGTGAACCATCATCATGATCTCTTGTGCTCATCCCTCCCTTCCTGGGAAAACTTTTTCTAATGAATCTATCCAGTCATCAAGTGGGGCTTTATAGTCTTG
>PVHY01000063.1:227361-360655 GCA_004024945.1 Uropsilus gracilis
AAAGAAAGAAAGAAAGAAAGAAAGAAAGAAAGAAAGAAAGAAAGAAAGAAAGAAAGAAAGAAAGAAAGAAAGAGCAAAAGGAAGGAAGAAAGAACAAAAGGAAGGAAGGAAGAAAGAAAGAACAAAAGGAAGGAAGGAAGGAAGGAAGAACAAAAGGAAGAACAAAAGGAAGGAAGGAAGGAAGGAAGAAAGAACAAAAGGAAGAACAAAAGGAAGGAAGGAAGGAAGGAAGGAAGAGAAAAGGATTAACAGAAAACTCAAACTATACAGATTTTTCTACTACAAAAGGTGATACCCTTCTTCACCAAGTAGATCACATGGATGGTGATAATTAACAAGGGGATCTTATCATGCAACTATCTCAATCCATTGGTAGTAAAGGGTACAATTAATTTAGACAAGACAGACAAGAGTAACAAAGATATTCCAGACTAAATAATGGTGATAATATAAATGAAGTTGATTTCTTGCTCATATAGTATTCCAAGGAAGGTGTTTTTGATTGAAAGTCCACTTTCCTCTGCATGGTGATGCACAGAAATTGAGATTCCTTCATTTCATCCATCAACCTCTAAAGTCCACAAACACCTATATCCAAGTGGGAAAAAAATGGGTACAAAAAATGGGAAGAGCATATCCCCTTTCTAAAAGTCTTGAATCAGAAATTATACATATCACTTTACTCATAATTTAATAGTGAATATATTAATATGATACCACTTCATTGCAAGACACATAAGAAATTTAGCAGTCTAGCTAAATGTAAAATAATAAAAAATGAATCTGTGGTGAACATGCATGGCTACAGTACCAAATAGATTAGTAACTATATGTTATCCTCTATCCATTTTAATTTTGACAGATAATAAACCTGAGATTCAGGAACTGTGACATATTGAATATAATAGCACTACACAGTGGGGAAGCCTCACAAATCCAAATATTCTAACTTCAACTTCGAAGATTAAACTGATTCATTAAAATAACTTCAAAAGAAAAGAACTTAATAAAAAACCTATGAAGTGTTATTTGGTGAGTTGACTCAAAAGCTGCATCAAATCTTACAGGACTAAATTCCTAACTGCTAAATAGCATTTTAATGTTTGTCTAGAAAAAGTTATTTTGTTGTTTTGCAGTGAGAAACAGGGTATCTTTGGAGCAAAGGTCACATCATAGTGGTGTACACTCTCTTTGTAGAAGTAGAAACTTTTTGACAAAGTCTTTTATCAATTTTGAATATAGAAGGCAAAAAATAGAGGAGATGCTATGACCAAGGAAGAGCTGGAAACCAGAATGTCATACCCTGTGGTTCTCTACTTCATCTTCTGTCACCAGAAACACTAAGCAAGTTTCAGCGAATTAAGAGACCTTCAAGAATTCATTTGAAGAATTAGGTCAAAAAATTCTCTATCAATAATAAGTGGAAGGCTGGGCACGGTGGCTCGTGTCTGTAAGCTTCAGTCTATGAAACGGCTGGGGCTAGGGACCGAGGTTCAAGTCCCACCTGGGGCCCATAGCGAGACCTAGTTCCAAAAAAAATAGATGGGCGTGGTAGTGTGCACCTGTAATCCCAGCTACCTGGGAAGCTGAGGCTGGGGATTGCTTGAGTCTGCGGTACCCTGGGGAAATGAGAGCCTGCAGTTCCATGGGCAAAAATAGTGAGACCTAGTCTCAAAAACAAAACAAACAAACAAAATATCAATAAGTAGAAAGTGAATTCTGTGTATGTCTGTCCAATGTAACAGTAATTCCACACATTCAATATCTTATTGAGACCAGTAGCAGGCAACATGCGGGTAGCTAGATCGTTTGCCTTTAAACACATTACTGTATGGGGACCAGGACAGGGGGAATATAGGTACATATGCAGTACAAAGAGAGGAAATGGTACAATAAATGTGCAATGTGCTTGGAACACAAGGAGCCAGCACCATTTAAGTTCATCTGGGAGAAAAGGATTTACCAAGGGAAGTTTTATAGAAATATGACTTTTAAGCAGAAGATTGAAGGATAAATTTGCAAGTTAGATAAGAGAGTAGGGCATTTTTGTATAAAGGCATAGAGGCATGAGAAACCAGAGCAGGTGTAGAAAATGGCAATAGCTCTATCTGTCTACTGTACTGAAAACATGAAGGTGAGACTAGCAAGACAGGCAGGATCCAGAATGTGAACATATTTGAAAGCCCAGTAAAGAAATCAACTTTGTCCTCCAAGAATTAGGAAGCCACTAGAGTCCATGTTGGTTAGGTGTTGTTTACATTATTGACATTTCTTAAATCAGGGTACTTAATCTCATTTGGTAGGAATTTTAGGAAAATTGGACAGCCAGTAGTATACAGGCTGATATAGAATGCTGTGAACAGACTGGCAAGGTCACCAGCAAAATAAGGCATCCAGAAAAAATAATAAGGGCTCAAAATGAGGCAGTGAAGTTAGAGGGGGGAGGGGTGGAGGGGCAAAACAGCAATTTGGGAAGAAAAGTAGAGGAGATAAGGTGATTATTTAAATTCATGGGATTAGGAAGAAAATGTTTGAGGATGCCCCAGATTTCTGACTAAATTGAAGTCTATCTTTACTCACAAAAGTCAAAAAAAAAATATATATATATTATTCTGGTCACTAGTGAATAATTTGAGCAAAAGAAAGTGTCATTTTTACTACTAACACTTTGGAGGCCATACCAATAGTACTCTTGCAAAAGCAGTACCAGAACTCATTGTACTGTCTTAATAGTATCCAGTTGGTTAAGTATTCAAGTAACATCAAGAACTGAGAACTGACTGCAACCTTTCAAAAACAGTCGTCTCGCCCAAACATCGCCCAAAAGTTTACTGGCTAGAGCCTCAAAATAGAATTAGCTTTGCCTACTTTGAAGTTGGTATTTATTATTCTTAGTCTTACTTTGCTTTGAAAAGAATAAAAATAAGAAAATCTGTAGTCCTCAACAAAAGTCAGCCTATATTAGAATATTACTTGATCTGGATGACTGCTGAGCATTACAAAGTTAGAAACAATCACAGAATTTTGTGCTGGATGCTTTATTTTTCCAGCAAGGTGAAAAAATAAGAGGCTTTTATCCCAGGGATAAAAGGAAACTAAAAGTGATATGACTTCAGTGCTATAGGAGTCTGGCTGAGGATGGCACTATGAGTTGAATTGGCACAGCACTGTAGCACTGGAATGGCATTTCTTGACAGGATCGGATGGCATATGTAGTTTTGCTACTTTTCTGATGCTTCTTAAATAAAGTTGAACAATTTAAGCCAAATAAATGCTCTATTCTTTACTGTCCTTTCAAATTATCCCTTTGTTGAAAGCATATATACCTGACTGTGCTCTACAAATTTCTAATGGCCTGCAAAGAGACTTTCATTAGCAAATGATGTTGATAAAATAATATACTCGTTTCTGATTTAAATGATTCGACACTTTTCTTTATTTTGACTATATTGTTCTACAACAAATAGTTTCATATTTTTAGGGAGGTGAAGGACCTGTACACTAAAAATGATTAAAAGTTTTTAAAAGAAATGGAAGATATAAAGAAATGGGAAAGATGTTCCCTGTTCATGGATTGGAAGAATAATATGGTTAAAATAGCCATATTATCCAAAGATATGTATAGATTAAGTGTGATTCTCATCAAAGTTTCAATGGCATTCTTCAAAGAAATAGAAACATTATTGTAATTCATGGAACTACAAATATCCAGAATAACCAAAACAACCTTAACAGAGAAAAATCTGATTTAAAAAAGAGTGTGACACCATCATATTGAAGTCTGAACCCCAATATGGGCAGTATTAAAACTGTGACCCCAATGTGGGCAGTATTAAAATTTAGACACTGAAGCCATTAGCTGCATCTGAAAAATACAGAGGTAAAAGAGGCCTAAACAGGAAAGGTGCTTTTAATTTGTTGCAAATTCTTTGTGTGTGTGGACTCAGAAAAGAGAATGTATCACCTAGAGGGGTGAGGACTCAAAAGAGAGAATGTATCACCTAGAGGGTGTGTGGAGGGAAATTGGAGCCTTTGACTTTTAAGAAAAAAAGAGATAAAAAGAAAAGGAGCAGACACTAGAAAAAAGAGACTTGAGGAGAGGAGAGACATGAGAATGGCATGCTGGTAAAGAGTAGCTTGAGTGACCAGGCTGGGAAGAAGTCCCCTGGAAGAGTGAGCTGGTGGTGACAAGGAGCCACGGTGACTGGTAGAAGAGTAGCTGGTGTGGAGAGTGTGGCACCACAGCAAGGTGGCATAGTGAACTAGTATCTGGAAATGGCCAAAAATTTGGAAAGCTGATTTGTGAATCAGCAATTGTGGAAGAATTTTTGAAGAGACTTAGAGAAGCAGAGCAACTTGGAACACTGGAGAAGAAGCAAGGAGAAGATGCTGAAGAAAGACTGGAATTTTCAGAGTGCCTGCCTCAGATTTGGAGGGGCAAAGGGGCACCATCTTGGACATGTATCTTCGTGAACTTTGGGACTGAAAATAGTGATTGCAGTAAGATAACTGGCCACTTGTGGCTTTAAGGACTTTTTGCTTCCCCTGCTAAATCCCTTGTAAATAAAACCCTGTTGTCAAACTGCATTTGAATGACAACTGCTATGAGCAGGTGGTACAAACCTGAGGGAACCTAGGTGGCAGAAGTAATGTTTTAAATGTGTCTTGTTGGTTGGAGGCTTCTGCTCTTTTTTTGGACTTAATTTCAGTATCACACTATTCACACCACACTTCAGTGCTGTAATATTCATGACAGTGTGGTACTGTAATAAAAACAGACATCAGACCAATGAATTGGAATTAACAGTTCAGATATCCCAAAAGGGAGAGGGAAGAACAAGAAAACAGAGGCTATTCAAGGAAATAATGGAGAATGTCCCACACCTGGGCAAAACTCAAAAATACCATTCACTAAAGCTATCCACATGCAAAACGCCTTACAAGAAGACCCGTAGTAGTCAAACTATCAAAATTTCAAGACAAAAATAATGAAGGTAGCTAGAGTTAGAAAGCTAGAAACATATAAAGGTATTCTCATAAGACCTACAATAGCCTTCTCAGGAGAAACTCTGGCAGGTATAGGGAAAAAGGAATGATGTATAATCCAATACTCAAAACACTCAGAAAACAAAAACTTCCAAGTATGAATACTATATTCTGTAAGACTCTCTTTTAGGCAAAAGGGAGAAATAAAGACTTTCCAAGACAAACGAAAGCTGAAGGAGCTTATAAGCACTAGACCTTCCACAGGAAATGTTTAAAGGCATACTCTGGTCTAAATCAGAGTGAAGAAAATCCAAACAAAAAATAAAAATAAACAAATAAGGAAATAAACAATACCAGAAAAATGAAGACAAAATAACAGTTTGACAAAACCAGACTCATGCGTGCTACAACCCACTGTATAATGCCACAAGAAAAATAGCTACATTTTGATAGTGACACGGAGTGACTTATTGTCATCCCAGTTGGTGTCACGCCTAAAGTTATACAGTAAGTCAAGACATGATATTAAGAATACCTCATCTACAATACATTTTCAGACCAATATTACATTATCTGTAGAGTTTCAAAATGGGGAGAGTAAAAGATCTCGTGAAAGAATTGACATTTAATGAGATGACTAAATTTAGTGTTGTGGGCTGAATGTGTGCCCCCAATTCATATGTTGATATGTGCTGGTAGGTGGAGGTGGAGATTTTGGGAATTAATTTGGTAATGAGAGGTGGAGCCCTTTTGAATATGATGAGTGCCTTGATAGAAAGAAGGCAACCTTCTATGAGGTAGGAAGAAGGAGTTAACCAGAGGCCAAATCTGCGGGCACCTTGATCATGAAATTCCCAGTCTCAAGTAGAAAGTGATGCTTTTTAAAAAAAAATTTATGTACACTAGTCTATGATATATCTGTTGTTGTTCTTATAGCAATGCTTAATTACTAAGTCAGTTGGTATTAATACAGGGCAACTTAAAGAAATACTCAAGCTTGAAATCCTTAACATAGAGTTACTAAAATCTGCTCCAGAATTAAGAACTTGGTTTACCTTATGTTCCTAGTGGGTATCTCCTAGAGCTGTACCATCACACCATTTCATTTTCACAAGTTGTACTATGCCACTTGCTCAGAGAATCTCTATCTGAGGATATAGATTGCCTACAGGAGATTTTCATTAATGAAATTTCAGTTTCCCTTGAATTAATGCTTTTTCCTACTTTCTGGTCTCCCGAAATTTACTTCAGAAAATTATTGGTGTGAGTGTCTTTAGTCATATTTCCCTTTGAACCCTGACTAGTGAACTGTTTGGAGAATTTTAACCCCTTCTATCTGTTTTAAACTATGTACTCTTTCTAGTCTTGTTGGTCATCCAGAGAAGTAGGAGGAAGAAGGATGAAGGGATCAAGGATTTGAAGGGATTTTTTTTAATTGTTTATTTTTAGAGACTGGATTTCACTATGTTGTCCAGGGTTGTCTCAAACCTGTAGTCAAGTGATCCACAGCTTTAGCCTCCCAAGTAAGTGGGATTACAGGAACATGCCACCACACTCTCAAGCTTTTTTTTTTTTTTTTTTTTTTCCCACTTCTGATTTCAGATTTGGTCTCTTCAGGAACAGATGAGAATTCTTCACAGTCATGAGTTAGCCTGTTTTGTCTCAAATAAACCTTCTTGAATCTGAGAAATAACTCTTTTACTTTTTTTTTTTTTGCTGTGGTCAGTGTTATTTAATTTCATTTTCTTATTCTTGTCTTTGCCTTCATTTCTTTTCTGAAGTTACCAGCCTCTGCCAATTTTCTTTATCATCTGCCCTTACAGCCAACTTAACTTTTTTCAAGTCAATGGTGTCAAAGCCGAACACATATGGGTACTGTCAATCACAAATGTTGCAAGATGGAATTAATTCCTGATGCCTACCTTATATTTAACCCCTGAGCAGAGGAACACTTAGATGTCCACTTCGTCTCTGAATTAAAGTTTTCTCTAACTAGTGCTTCTGCTGCTTTGATAGCTCAAACAAAAAGCCCCAGGACCTGCCTTTAGGCATACATGCCCTTTCCCTGTTCTAATGCCCTTACTTAGCTTTTCTCTTGGATTTAGCAAAAGAAAAGTCTGTCTTTCAGCTTTGTTTATGGTTCCACAGCCTAGAGGAGAAACTGTTTCTCCTAGAGGAGAAAATGTCTGCATTCCAAAAGCCATTGTGTCTAGAAACTGGCACACCCATGAACCTCATCACCACAAATGCCTTTGTATCTGCTGATATCTCCTGGAAACTTGACTTTAACTTCACCTTAGCCAGAAAATAGAGCCACTTTGGTCAGTGCCCATGTCATAGTGCATGAGGCTGTGTGGTTCAAGCTCACTCTTCTCTGCAGATGGTCCTGTTATAAGATGACATTTAATCTGAATCTTACTATTTTGTCTCAGGAATTCACTTTTATTTTGACATTAACTGATAGTATGATTATTTGTTTTTAACTCTTAATCTTGCTTTTAACTACATACCCCTTACTCTCACTTCCATCTTCCCTCCCTTTTCCCCTCCACAGCCCAGCTCCATGAAGACATATAAGAAAAGCCTAATTCACTGTTGAACAACTAGTTTAATAGAATAAACCTGCAACATGAGGAATCTAGAAGTTTTTTCCCTGTTTTGTTTCACAGAACTAAAACTGATTTGAGTTACTATTTACTGATGTTTCAGACTACTTCCTACTTGCTAGTCACTTAACTAATAATGCAATACTTGTTTAACCTTCATAATGTCTATATGCAGGAGGGAGATACCATTTTAACCCCATTTTTGCAAAAAGAACAGAGTGCATTAGAAGAGCTTTAGACTTGGAGAGATTAAGTAATTTTATTAGAGTCAGCCAGAGATAAGTGATAGAGTCAAGATTTGGACACTGAGTTCTTGTTCTTAACCATGGTTGCACAAAGTGCTGCATACCCTGAAAGGAGTGTTCCTTATCCTTCACATCCTTTTAAGTCCCATTTAGGTATCAGTTTCCCAGGAGATAATTATTTTACTCATTCACCAAAGATTTTCTGAGCACTTAGTAAGTGCCAATGACTGTACTAAGCCCTGGGGACATATCAACTAACTAAATGGGTAAGAGCCACTCTGAACCAACTGTGCTCAGGTGTAGACATGGCAGCTCTAGTTTAAGGAGAATCATTTTTCCCCAAATGAGGTGTTCAATGTTCTGAGAAAAGTTAGACTTCTCCACAGTAGGCTCCATGCACAGATGTACCCTTTGTCATCCTCTGCCTGCAAGTGTCACCTCAATGTGTACTTTGTTGAGAATGCGGTATTCCAAGTTAATCTGCCAAAATGCTGTCATGTCAGTATCATGAAAAAAAACATGACCTCATGTGGTTTAACCATCTCACTTTAGCATAATTAATTAATTAAAATAACATGCTGATAAGTTAACTTTTTTAAGATTATGTAGAAACAGAGTGTAAAAAAATTAAATACAGTTGTCCTAATTCCTTATCCAGTGCTTCCACTCATCTGTAATGTTATCACTTGGGAAAAGAGTGGGGTATATGTTAAAACCCAATTTTGCTGTAGGCAAAAATCTCACATGCATCATCATTTTCTCCGAAAAAGCTCCTTCATTTAAGCAACTGCCCATGAAGTATTTCTTACAGGGTTTTTCAAAGTGGTCTTCAACAATTAGGCATAAGAAAAATGTAGATTTATAGGACATGCATATACTATAATGATGTATGATCCTAGTACTGTCTCCTGTTAGACAGAGGGAAGAAAACAGAAAATTTAGAGAAACATATTTTCTATTGAGTCTACTTATTAATATCACCAGAAGATTCTGTTCCTTTTCCAGACCCACTCATTCATACTCATCAAGACATGCTACTTGAGTTTTCTTTTCCACTGAGGATATTAGGTTAGCATGACTTAGTTTCATACACTCACCATATTCTCCTCTTATCAGTTTATTGCTTTTCAGTTTATCCCAGTGCTAAAGGGTATAATCATCTCCTTGACTTCCCCCACTGCGCCCCTTACAGTGTGAACTTAGTTGCTTTGTTTTTTCCTTTTGACACACTAGCTTTGTGCTATATTTAACTCTAGTACATTAGCATTAATATCCAGCCGCACAAGTGAAGTTGCTGCTGTGAGTTACTTCCACCAGGTATGGTAGGGGTTTATTTCACTTATTCGTTTTGGGGATAGGGAAACAGATGTAAACACAATAAGGAAAAGGTTGAAACTTCTTTCCACAGTATATTGAATATAAATGCTTATATGAACGTTATGTCCATGATTTTATTCTTTTCCTTTTTTACCTTTTCATGCCTTTGGTTTTAGCTGGCACACAAAAAACTTACAAAAAGGGAGACTAACACAATGCAAACATGCTCCCCTGAAAAGAAGTATCTTAATAGAGAAAGAAACACAGATAACCCACAACAGAAATTATTACTAAAAAATAACCAGCTGCCTATATCACTACCTAGTATATAGTTAGTCCTTCAAAAATTGTTTAATAAATAAAATCAGCTGTGATTTTTCACCTTCTAGTTAGTCTCTTTACTTGGATAGGAATTCCACCCATGTTTAGAAAGGAAAGGCTGAACCAAAAAGGAGTTAGTTATTTTGGCTAATTTCTCCAATTTCTTTTATTTGTTTAGCATTTGATTTGTGAAGCTGTCTTTATTTCCCTCTTCCTCCATTTTCTATTTATCAGGCTCTCCTATTGTTTGTTTAAGCATTCAGACCACAATAGGGATTTATTTTTTAAGTTGCAATTGATCATTGCCTCATTAGAACAAAAGAATAAATGTATCCCAGGTAAAAAGTAACAATATTTTGTCTTTGGCTGATTTTGCTTTTGTGAGAAAAAAAATCACAAAAAATAGCATTTTCTTAATTCTTAGGTAATAGAAATTTAATTAATATGCAAAATATTTAAGATATACTGCAAATTTTTCAATTAAGGAAATGAGGAAAGCCATGGAAAAGAAGAAAGAGGGAGGAAAAAGACTATAAAAACTCTGAATCTCCCCATTTGAGCATTGTTACTACACCACATCCAGCAGCAAAGCATCCTCAGTGCAACACCTTAGCCATGTGCTCTCTGCCCATTTTGTCTTTTCCCTTCCCCCACTCCTTCTAGTAGTCACAGTCCCATACCTCTGAAACTAGAGTAGCAGTGTAAACCAGTGTTAACTCAAAAAAAAAAAAAAAATTAAGCAACTTTGATAATAAAAAATATAAAGCATATATGTAAAAGTATTTTAAATGCTAGGGAGGGGTAAGAATATACATTAGTAGCAAAAAAAAAAAGTAAGAAAAACAGTCAAATTGGAGGCAAGAGGACTTCAAGCTGATGGAATCATAGAAAGTTAGTGGCTCAAAAGGAGGAGAGATTTGAATATACTCTTGAAGACCTTTCCATAGGACTTTTGTGGGACAAGTAGAACAAAAATGGAGGGTGGTGCTACCCTTTGAGTCATGTCTGTTAGGATTAAAAGAGCTGTTCTCTTCTGGCTGTCCCCAAACCCCATCTATCTCTAGTCCCTTCTTGGTTGCTTCAAAGAGGACACCAATCAGAAATAGAAGAGATTTCTAGAATGCTCCCCAAGGTCAGAAAATATTGTACAGAAGCATTTAGACCTGGAATAAATAAGAATACATGCAATAAAGGGGGTTTTCGACTAGTAAAGGTCTTTCCAATAAAGATAAACCTAGCCAGGGTAAATAATGTGCACATACAGTGAAACACACCAGATCCATTCTAAATGGACTGATTTGTCTGTTGATATTCTGTGTCACTAGCTACTTTGAGCTAACAACTGAAAAAGCTAAAGATATTTTAGATTGCATGTATCTCTGTCCTCTTATTTTTATATTTATATTAAACTAGGTATTATTTTAATTATAAGCTTTAATTTGCCATTTTAATCTAGTCTTTTAAATAAATTAGCTTAAGTAAGTTAGTTTCATCTATTCACTTATCCAACATATATTTATTGAGTTCATACTGTTATATTACCAGTGTACAAGCTAAACAATGAAAAGTAGATTTAAGACAAAACTAGTGACTCTGTCTAGAAATACTTGTAGAATATTCTTAGAAAATTTGTTTTGTTTTCAATTGGAAGTTAATAAAATGTTTTTTTAAGGGGGTATAGTTTAGTCAGATTTCTACTCAATAAACACCCTTTTGATTGCCAGGTAGAATTGCAGACTAGACCTGTGACAAAGAGACTTGTTGGGAAATACTTAAAATTGGAAACAACTAGACTTGGAAAGATATTTCATCTTGAGAGTTAGAGGAGTTAAGGAATTAGCATGATTCTCGAGTTTCTGAATAGTACCCACAGAAAGTCTGAGATTGCTTCAGAAGGACTGGTCTTCTCAGGAGGGAGGGGTCAGCATGATAAACAGAAGAATAGGAAGAGTAGTGTGCTAAAAAGAGAAGTTTGAGAAAGGAAAAATTGAAGGCATATTGAAGAAGCAAGCAGCAGAAGAGGCTAAGAAGGAATGTCCACTGGGTTGGGAAAAGAATCTGGGCAGTGTGTTGAGCTGAATGATTCACAAGTAGAGACTGAAAGGTTTAGAATTTGTTGAGACAATAAAATAGTAGACAATATGATATGATGGAAAGTGGTAGGGCTTGGAGATGACTGATATGAAATTAAAGTAGCAGTCGCTTGTTTGAAGATCTTCTGTAAGTTACTCAACAATCTCAAGATTTCAAAGTGAAGATGATATCTCATGCCTCAGAATATTGTGAATATTAAAGGTTATCATGTTTATGACCTAGCAGTTTTAGATGAGTTCTTCATTCTTCTTTCCCTGTTTGTTTTACACTACTCCATGTTATCTATTTCTGAAGTCATTTTCAAAATTAAAAGTTAGATTAGACTAGCACCCTGCTTACTATCCCTAATGGTGTGACCTTACCCACAGAAAGGTCATAGGTAATCTTTTATGGTCTAATCCCTGCTTTTTCTTCAGCCTTATCTCATCACTTTGTCATCTCACTCCACTTATTCCATGTTTACAGAGTAATCATCTTTCAAACCTTTAAGTCTTTGCACAAATCACTTCCTCTTCCTATGTTGTTCTCAGTTAATTCCCTGCCTGCAAAACTTCCTATCAACTTCTCAAGACTTAACACAAAATACTAGTTCTACACTAGATGTCCTTGACCTTACCTTTACCCAGCACTAACCCTCACCACCTACACATGAAAATCACCTTCCTTGCTGCCATAATATTTTATAGATTACACCAGTCATACTTAAACAACATTTTAACTATTTGTTAATGTTTGAGTTTCCCTAAACCAATAGCAAAATGATTTTTCTTTGTTTTCTCAATATTTTTATGTAAATGCTATTTAATGACTATGGTTTTGGTATAAGGCCATCAGTTTCACAGGTTAAATATGCATCACATTAAAATTTTTAAGACCACATAAAGAAAGAATAAAATAGGACAGTACTTTCTTGGGAGACTTGTGGTCAGTTTCCTACCTCGAGGCTAGATTAGATTTGAGGTTCAGCAGATCATTATTTTACTGGCAAGATCTAGGCTCTAAAATCATATTACCTAAAAGCTTGTTTCCAGCCCTGATTTCTAATCCAGTGTGGAATTGATCAGTGGTTTGAGGGAGAGGTGGAATAGTATGATATTTAAAATAGATGCCTCAGTTCAATTCCCTTTCATTGGTCATTACTACCTATATGATCAGGGATAATAACAAAACATGTCAGTCTATAGTTTCTTCATTTATAAAACAGTGTAAAGAATAAAGGGATATGACTCCTACAGATGTTATGATAACTGAGTGAATTAGCACAATTGAAATGTTTACAATAGTGCTTGGCACATAGTAAATCTTAGCGTCTATGATTTAATTTCTTTCAAAACTACTGGTAGCCAATGTCATGCATCTCCACATGCTACTCTATTAGCAGAAAAAGCACCCATCATATGCTTAAAGAAAACAGAATTTCATTAAGGGAGATCCAGGTCCTGCACTAATTCTGAAATCAGTGAGTGTGCCCTATCATTCTTCTGTTTAAGTTCTTTGTTCTTTCAGCAATGAACTCTACAGGGGTAATTAGGCAGGACAGAGTATGCTGGAATGAGATTCTATTTCTAAGCCAGGAATTTGAGAATATTAGTGAGACTGATCAGTAAATATTTTTCATTATGACTGAAGCACTGTCATGTTCTAGATAAATGAAGTCAACCCTTTTTGTTCAGGACTGCATAAAAGACTTCTAAAATCTTGTGGACTTCCCATGATATTATGATGTTTGACATTAGAGAAACCTTGTATTTGAACAAGAAAGAATCTGAATTTACTCCACCTACCCCCACTCCCTGACTGATGCTTTTTTTCTTTTTTTTTTTTTTAACTAAAATAGTGCTCTTATCAAAGGTGTGTAGGTACTGTGGTGGTAGCCGCAATATAAATACAAGAAGACAGACAAGAGAGGATGGGGAGATAATTAACTCAATTGTAAGAGCTTCCTATAAGAAGTACAAAAAAGTTTCCCCATATTTTCATTCCTATCTCCAAAGAGGCAGAAAAGGGTGTTACAAGAGATAGCATTACAATCAGCTTTAGAGTTCAATGCTTATTCCAAGTCTTCTCCATTTTTCCACCTGCTTGTGCAAAGCAATCCACTTTCTCTATTGCTTTCTGCCTTCATGTAAATGACTTCTTTATAAATGGGAAAATGGAGAGCAAGCCTTTCAAACAGTTGTCATAAATTAGAATGAATTGCATTAATTCGAAATGTAAAACTAGGAGAGTTAGAAGAACATGCAACATATTTTCCCCAAATAACACTGTGAACAAGCACAAGTGTATACTTTGGGCATATGTATATCTTTCCTCTGACTGACAGCCTGAAGGATAGTCCATGTGATTTTTGTATTGCTGAGGTGGAAACAATCTTTATTTGGATTGAATAGCATAGTAAACAGGAATGAATAAGAGACACAGAAGTTTACAGTACAGATGGTTTTTCAATTCCTTTGAAAAAAAAAGTTGAATGCTTTATCAATTAAAGGTGGAATTGTCCTTTATTCTAGTCGACTATATTATAGTCTTTTCATGGTTGTGCATTCGGAAAATTCGAGGTGATACATATATTATGCCCTGGACTTAATAATGCCACACAGGTTAAAGGCAGCAGTGGAAGTTGTTATCCTGTGGTATTTCTCTGTAACAATTAAGATTCATCTTGCCATGTAGCTAGGTAAATATGAAGGAAATTAAAAATCTTAGTGGTATTAAGCCTAGATAACAAATTTGTATTACACATATATATATATTGTATCCATATGTACATATATATTTGCATGTAATATTACAGTGTGTGTGCATACACAGATACCCATGTTTCTGAGGCGAATGGGTAAGAGATTTTGATGATTCAAAAAAAATATTAAAATTTTTTTTAAAAAGGGCCAAAAGTGGTTTCCAGAGACACAGGCATCTCTGATTAAACTATAATTACTCCTATAGGTAAGCAGCATACACCTGTGAACCTAGGAGTTTTCTAGAATTGAAAGGAGGTTTTTTCTTCCCACACAGTCATCTGGCCCCATCAACTGAACAAATTGCATTGGATAGTGCCAGGTAGCTAACCCCACATCTACCAGTGAGGCTCCTTGCCCATCCAAGAAGGCAGAGGCTGTTTGATATGAACTATTCATAATTTGATAATACTAATATCAAAATGTAAAATAAAACAGCGCTCCTAAACATTTACCCAGAATTGTTTGTTTAATATGATTCTGGCATGCAGTTATTATTTATCTCTTAAACTGTGTCAAATAGTGACTTTTCCCCAGGATTTGTACTGCAGCAACCAGTACAGTTAAAAGGTCTAATTCAGGGGGCTCTTGAGAGATGAGTGGGCAAACATGCAGGTCTGACTTCCGGGCTCATCCTTGATTCTGCCGGCTCTTCTGCCTGCCTTCAAAAGACCAGTTATGGCTCTCAAGGGTGCTTTAATCTGGAACAATTCCCACAAAACAATCAATGGGATATCATTTCTTTCCTTTTCCCAAAGAACAGGATGCACAGAAAATAATGCACATGTAGTAAAGAGCTGAAAGCCTAATGCACGTAGGAAACTTGCCGTCCCTCCAGATCAGCACATCAGGCCACCAGATACCAGACTCAGGCAGGAGTTAGTCATCATTTTCTTACATGAGCCACGCTCTTCTCCCAGGATTGATGCGTCTTCTTCCCCTCTACATAAAGAATTAGCTGAATAAAGTAAAAATAAGAGGGCTCTCGGGCTGCAGATGGCTGACCAGCTGTTTCTGGGCAACTACCCATGAATCAGTGCCTCATCTGAGTTTTAGTGCTTCCATGTTTGGGGGGCAAAATATTCTGCATTTTGGAAAACTAGTTCATGGAAAATAATACAGCAAACTAACATTTATAGAAAACCACAGTAATCTTGTAACAAATGTCCTAAATTATGTACTCAAAAGCAGATCCAATTTTACCCAAGGTTCTCTGCCTCCCATGCTTGTCGGACCCTTTTTGTTGTTGTTTATAACTGTGACTATCCCTAACCCCCCCACACACATAAGTGCTTCTTTTTCTTATTATATGTCTGTTTATATCATATACTGCACAGAAAACAAGATTTCAGCCAGGAGAAGAGGCAAGGAAGTGGGGGTGCAGTGTGTAAAGTACCTCACTTTTCTGTCTTCTGTGGAAATTCATCGTAAATATTTTCATTTCGTGGGGTAGTAAAATTAATGCACTTTTGAAGCCATCCTGGTTCCCTTTTGAACAACCCTCATTCTCAAGGCTGAACTGCAATATTGAGGGTATTCAGAAAACAGAAATGGAACTTTATATTCCAACCTCTCCCACTCTCCATCAAGGAGAAATTTCTGTCAAGGCAAGACTTTTACAGACACCTTTTCTTGGTTATTCCCTTCAATTTTAGATGATTGTTTGATGTGAATATTTCTAAAAAGATATATTTTAATACACAGAGGAGCAAAGACACTCAAATTGTCTATTATCAGGGAAAAAAAGCATTTGATATAATGGGAGAGTAAGAAACTGTCTATGATCATTTTTATTCAATGAAAGCCATTCCTTTGGGTAGGAGAGTCAAATGCTAGAGCCCACACATGCTGCATGCATACCAGCATGAGCCAGAGGAATGCAGATTTCGTATCTGAGAGCAGCTGCTAAGTGAAATGGAACGTCCAACAGATGGCTGCATTGTCATTGTTAGGGGAGGAGAAGAAGGGAGCTATTTTGGTTTTTCTGTTGAGTGTGAGTGTGTGTGTGTGTGTGTGTGTGTGTGTGTGTGTCTGTGTGTGAACGTGTTTGTAAGTTTAGTATGTGTTTAGGATGTGTTTTCTACTACCTGGATCTCTTTGATCTTAACAAGGACTTTCATTCACTTTGAATCTTAGAACAAGTCTCAAATGTCATCTGATCACTTCACATGTGATGGAAAAGGAGAGAGATGAACAAGGACACAGAGCTGGTTTTAGCCAAGACCAGCACTCTTTCATTAGGCCATACTAAGTAGAAGTTATGCATTCTATTTACTTGAGCACTGGTATTTAAAACCAACACCAAACCTCAAGAAAAGGAAACACTACAGCAGTTGCAGTTTCATAGTCTGAATAATATCTGTGTATTGGTTTACTTTACAATCGTAGGGTGAAGTTGCCTTGTAATTTTCAAGTCAGAAGAAAAAACTGAAGACACTTTGAAGGAACATTGTAGCAAATGTTTAGCACCATATCACTAAATTTAAATAAGATATTATACAATATTAAGAGCAGTTTCATATTCCAGAAGATGACATGTTAAATAGCCAATTCAAAATTCAAAAGCCATGGTTAAGAGACAAACAGAAAAGTGTTGAAATCTCATCTTGACCTGTCTGCAAAAGGTCTCCAGCCCCCTTCTGAGAGAGCCTGGGTCAGTTGTATGGTCACATGGCTCACCCATTGGTTCATGTTTTTTTTCCTTCCAGAAATAGAATCAATAGAGAACAGACAAACCCACAGTTGCCAGTTTGTACAGTCTTGTGGTTTCTGTCAGGAGCTACAGACTCGAGCAGGTCTACCAGATAATGAAGGCAAACTATTTCAGTTCCTGTGGGTCCAGAGTGCCTCAGCAGAGTTCTGGTTTCAAACAAATGAATAACAAATTAAAAGGTACAGTAAAATAAGGGGGTGGTTAAAATATATTAACTAAAATCAATGTAGAAGAAATGTAGTTTAAAAACCTTGCATTCTCAGCAATAGTCTGTAATGTATTTTGTTAATCTCTTAAAATTTATGTTAAAAGCCTTTTAACAGAAAGTCAATATATTTGGGTGGTTGAACAAGTACATCATCCTATACTGGCAGCTGCATTAAAAAAGATGCAGCAACTCCACTGTCTGTAGGAAATGATCAAGGGTCTATCCAACGGAAGTCCCACCTCAAGGAGACCAGACACTTTCCCCCCAAACAGATCAAGGAGGTATGTTGAGTATTATGCTCTCCTACTCTGTCTAGGTTCCCCACTGACGTCAATAAGCGTCCTAGAAATGAAGCAGGATCAGAATACCAGAAACATAAACTAATAATAGAGCAAAAATGGAGAGCAGATGGAAAATAAAGCTTCTCGATAAAGTGTGACCTAATGTTATAAATTTGTTCAGGGAAAGAAAACAACTACAGCAAAACAAAAGAGCCTGTAAGCACACTTCCCTGGTGTTAAACTTTTGGGAACTAGAAGAAATACCTAGATATGTAGATCCTTCCAGAAAGAACTAAAAAGTAATTAGGAATACAATCACAGTCAATTTGGGGGTGAGTTTAAAATGCTGCTATTAATGTGCCTAGAGGTAAGCGTGACAAAAAAAAAATAGAAAACTAGCAACAGATTATTAGCAGTTTCTTTCCTTTACCCAAGATTTGTGCATAATTTTATCCATTATATCTTTATCCTATTATCCTCATGGATGAGTGGTGCTGGATTTCACTAGTATAACATTGAGCTTGCTGCTGAAAATAGTTAAAATTTGGGCCCCAAAATATAAGCTTTTGCAAAGAGCTTTCACTGTGTCATACTGATAGTTCACAGAAATGCTCTCACAATAGTCCTGCATCGTGCATGTGTGCATGTATGTATGTATTAAGCCACCAACATGGGCTACTTTTATTTCTTAGTATGAACATTACATAGTCAAACAAACTGCTCGCTATTCTAGGGTCTTGATACAAACCTCATGTGAATTTTACAGTGTATTCATTTTGACAGGAGAGATTTTTAGATCTATTTCCGATTCGAATTTATAAACATATTTTATTTTCATATGAAAATAGAAGATCCAAAGATGCTGAGATTGAACTACAAAGAAAAATTTTAGTAGTATTCTTCTGTCTGGAAATCATGGAGTTATACTCTGCATTTTTTGAAGTGAGTGGGTTACTAGTTGGGAAAACTGATAGGCTCAAGTTTTAGAACAAAGCTACACTTTCCATTAATTTTCTTTATTAACCACTGCTGGGATTAATAAAAAAGTGTACATTTTTCCCACCTTTTTGGCTTATTATTCTAACAGTTCTTGGCCTTTGCCTCTTGCACCCATAGAAAGAAATCATGTTCATTCAGGTAACCCTTGTAGGTTCTGCCTCTTCAACCTCTTATCCTTACTTAACAAATATTTTCCTTTGAATCTGACTCTTACTCTACCTAATCCTCTGAACTTGATATTTCATACACTTGTTATATTCAGGGAGCTCCCTTGATGTTAACCATCCTGTTTCTCACATTGTGACTGAGGTGGACCCATCCATCCTTTCCAGGCTCATGGATGTCCAGGCTTGAAGAGCCTCAAGTGTTCTAGCCACTGTCCTCCACCCTCATCTTTGGTTGGATAGTCCAGGCACATAGGCCATTTAATTATTCTAAAACAATGGACTCTTTATGGAATATGCATGTGTACATCACAGAATTTAAACCAAGAAGATTCCCAGAGATCATTCATTTAACAATGGAGGAAACTGGTGCTCAATAAAATTTATAATCTAAAGTTCTTATAGAAAGAGAGTGGCATAATGCGTATAAAGTGTTTTATAAACTATGTAGCACTCAACTGTATGCATTAAAAAAAGGCAATGTTTGTCTTCTAGGTGGTATGTTTGAGAGCTATTCCAGAGATGCTGCCATTACTCAAAATGTTTTAAATCTCTTCTTTAAAATTGTCATCTTAGGCAGTTATGATTGTCATTGTACAGTCACATCTTGTTCTTATCAGTGAAGGTATTATCCAGGGCTCAGACATTCATCTCAGATTTGATCTAAATGTCTTGGAAGGCAGAAACCATGCCTGTCTAGCTCCTGGTTCTTCGTATACTGCCTGGCACTTAATAAGCACCTAATAATTATTTGTTCACTGAATTTTTTTAAAAATCAAACACACCCTCTGAGAATACTGATTGATAGGCAAGGCTCTGAAGACATTTTCAAAATAGAATTCCCCAAATAAAATTATTTTTGAACTACAACACTATTGTTGGAATGAGTTCAAGGTTATTAATTATAGGGGACAACACTCATTGTATTTACACATCTGTGTTCTGGCTAACCTGTTTACATTGTTGAATTTATTTATATTTCACCTTTCAAAAAAAATTATGTAGACTGAAACAACATCAACAAATAGAAGCCTGTAATAAAAATAATGTTAATAAAAACCACATTACTGTAATCATTTCTCAGATATGCACAGCAAAAAGCAGCCTACAGGGTGGGTTCCTTATGTGTGGTAAGCTATGGAGTGACAGTAAGTAAAAGAAATAGAGAACAAATGAGACTCATTCAGTCTCTAGCACATGTCTGCATACCATCTGGGCCTTGTTCCCTATTGAGTAAAAGACTTACTTTCAGCTAGCAAGGAATGCAGTCACAAGAAAACTTTCTGGGGTGATTGGGGTGACAAAATTCCCAGATTGATAATATGTGCCCAGGAAAAAAGGCATCTACTATTATAACAGTAACCAGTCTTCAACGGTATTTTGCTAACAGGTAGAGTCAGTGTTGAGGATTCTGTGTGGCATGTGAAAGTGAGAATAATTCCTCTCCAGTGGACTGACATTTTTAATTTGTTTGAAGAGGAAGGATTGAGCAGAACACTTAGGGGAAAAATATATTAATCCCAATACATCATTGTCCACCTTTTCCAGGTGTGAGCGCCTCTCAGGACTGTCTAAGAAAGGGGATTTTGTAATTTTTTTCAAAACATTTTAGATAAACACACAAAAATTCAATTCTCACTACAAAATCGTGAATTTTCTCCTCTATTCAACTTCTTCCACTCTAAAACAGCTTGTTAGGCAAGAAGAAATACGATTTTACATTTTATGAATCTTGTGGGCTTGGGTCTTGCACTAGCAATTGCTCAGTGAACAGGTTTCCTTGTTCTTTTTACCATTCTCTGAAGCATCAGAAAAGTCAAGGGGGTTCAGCAAAATACAGCAAAGTGTGGCACCTCATAAAAACGAAAGCAAAGCATATTTAGAAGAAGTGGAGGAGGCAGTATTTCTCACCAGGCCACCAGCTTGCTTATCTCAGCACCACTCTGGTTTTGATATGGTCCTTGAACATGGGTATCACTCTTGATGTGTGGTATCCACAAGAACTATGTCACCTTTTTTTCCACTATAGTAAAAGCTATTCCAGTGCCATAATTAAAAACAGACAAACAAAGAATTATTTGAATTCTGAAGTGATTGAAAATTTGAGTTGTGTCATTCCTTTGGAGGGTAGTGTCTAAATCATTTTCCTTACTGCATCTCTGTCATCCTTCCTAAAGAGTTTATGATCCAGTCTCATTCCCTAAAACCAAATCCCAAGTTCAAATCCCATATTGGGTGCCATTGTGAAGAAAAAAAAATGGTTAATCCATTAATCAATCAAAATACTGTTTTGGTGTCCACCATGTGTAAATCCTTATAAACACATGTCAGTGTTATGAAGGCATTCATAATCAAATAACATAATGGGAGATTTAAACAAAAATAAGTAGTTTTTATACTAAGCAGCCATAGGGTAGAATAAAGAGCACTGGAGCTGGAGTCATACAACATGGGTTCCAAATCCAGCTCATTTATCATCTACATGAACTTAAAACAAGTTGGCTGATTTCTTTAAGCTTTGACATCTCTGTCTATAATTGACAGACAAAATATCTGGAAGTTAAATGAGAGGGTTACATAACTGTTAACATCACATATACAAGGACACAGAGGTGTGGCCTTCCTTAACAGAAGGCTCCTTTGAAAAATACTCATACCTTCCTCCTTCACACATGGAAAAGACAGATTTTCTCTGGGGCATTGTCTTTATATAAGGCAGGATCTGTTACATTAGCCACCTCTGTGAATGCCTACTTATCATCACTCTCAAAAGTCAGGGTTCCATACTGTTACCCCAACAGAAAAATACAAATTCTTATTTATTTCCTGTTTTTGCTTTTTTGCCTGGAAGAGATGCAGCATATTTCAATTCTGAATCATAGAGAAGTTGTGGTAAAAGCAAAATGAGAAATTCTTTACAGGCAAATGCCACATGGGTTACTTCAAGGCTCCCTGCACTCCCTGCACTGACACACTCAAGCACTAAAAATGTGAAGGCTAAGGCTGAAATGACCAAAAGTGATTTAAACATGGAAGCCACTAGATAGTAAAAGTTCTCATTAAAGATCTAGGAACTATGTCATTGTGCCCTATCAGCAGATAGAGAATTGTATGACAACTGTAGTCAGCACCAGAAGAGCTTGACCTTGACCAATTGTTAATTATTTCTCTACCTCCCAATCAGTGACTATCAGATCACTTTCCTAAATCTTATATAAGTGTGTGATATTTGCAGTTTGTGGCAGCAAATGGAGTCCAGGTGGAGCTGCATAGAAAAAACAAGAAAAATGGCTCCTCACCAGAAACAAGAGAGGAGCATGAGAGGACAGATTCAGACACCCCAGGCTCCTAAAACTCCTGTTGAGAAGTAGATTGTGGGAACACACACACACACACACACACACACACACACACACACACTCACTTCACAAGCACAATTCATTTATTTATTTTTAAATAGTCTCACTTCCTACTGACACTGGCAATGCTCTTCATTTTCATTATATGATAAAGGAAAAAAAAAAGAAGAGTTGAAAAAAAAAAAGCCCAACATTGTTCTGATTCATTCAAAGCCAGGCTCCTGAATTTGACTTTGGATTATTTAGTATCTAGATCTCACAAAGCAATGCAACATCACAGCTGAAGAAATGCACTGAAAACTTAAATTGAAAATGTAACTGAATCATCATGAACTGACAAATAAGGTGTTTAATATGTTACTTATTTTCGTTCTGCTCCTTAGCAAACGGAAAGGTGTCAAAGCATATGAAATAATATACACTTGACTTGCTAGCAAAACACTTATGAGAAAGTGAGAGGGGGCACTACCAATTGCAGGAAACACAGTTGCTTGTCCAGTCTCTGAACTCTTGGGACATGCTTTACAAATTGCCAAAATAGCTGCCTCCAAGCTTGTCACACAGGAGTTCACTCAGACAGAGACGTATTTTTTTTCCTTCTTAATCACGCACCTTTTAAGATTCATAATTTGGGATGAGCAAAAGGCTCGGCAGGAGGTGGGGATGAATTAAAAACCATAAAATTGATGCTATCACTCTGATTGACATACCAGTAGTGCGGCATACATTTCCTGTTTGTCAGGAATGAAAGGTGTTCACATTCTGTAATAATACCTAATAATGTTTTGGAAAGACAAACTGCTGTCTGACTACATTTTAGCAAGATGGATTTTTTTTTTCTTTCTGTCAGTATTGAAATCAGAAGCTACAGTTTATATTACAACTCTCTATAAAGGATGACCTAGATATTTAATAGCTGTAGCTATTCCAGTCCACTACCTAGACCTCCCCAAGTCTCTGATGCTATATTCTAACACGCCCGAAATCACCATTCCACCTTAAGATTAATGCAAGAGGGTGCCCAGAGAGCTGTCTGTCCAGGACAGTCATAATAAATGTAAAGGCACCAGTATCCTTTGCTACCAAAAGCTATCTCATCACAAAATTGGTCAGTCCTCTGCTTAGAGGTTTGTCTAATCTGGCAATTAACATTTGTGCAGGGTAGTAAGGAGAATTTTGTACACAGGGGTCAGGAGATCTGATTCCCTCTAGCTGTCATGTCACTGGCTATGTAATAACCATAACCACACTAAACCTGTACACACCTCAATGCCATAATGGTTGAAATACAGACATGTCTGCTCTCCTTGACTACTTGTGGGGTTGTTGAAGGCATAAAAACCAAAAATGACAGCTCTGTAACTGGCTTAGATGCACTGGAATGTGGATCCCAAATTTGATTTTGTTAACTAAACAAAGGATTTGGGAAATGTTGAAAGTCATCTATTTCTAAAATGATAATTCAGCTAAAGGAGGAGGAAGAATCAATGAAGCACTAGATCTTACATGCCAAGACTTTAGAAAAACAACCTAATGTAGGTGCAGCCTTATAAATATTCCTCTGATAGTGAACTTTGAGCCAAAGATGTGAGCTTCAGCTCACTGCCATGTGCTTACCATTTATATGCCTATTGAGTATTAATTGTAGGCAATGACCACCTAGGGTTCTGAAATGTTAAAAGTATTTTTGGTAAGGAGAATAAAGGGAAAAGATTAAATAACTGCAAATTTCAAGAGGAATGTTTTTTGTTAAATATTTAATGACACATTTTTGCATTTTAACCTCTGAAATTCTGTTATTTCCAAAGAAGATTTTGAGAAAATAGAAATGTGAAAACAGAGCTACAGTCTAATAATACCAAGTTTCAAGTGTTAGGCTAGAGTCTGAACCATCCCTTGTCTCCAGAATTGCAAACATAGATTGCTTAAGTTGGGAAACCTACAGAAAAATGACCCAAGTAGCAAAAAGAGGACATTATATAGTTACTGCTCTTAGCAATAGTAATACTGTTGCAATGGGATCAAAAGTGCTTTTGAATACAATTTATTGCTGTTGTTTTTGCTAAATCAAATAAAGCCTTTAAGCAAAAACAGGTTTCAAGCCTTCTGCTTATAATTGCACTTCATGTGACTTGACAATGCTGATTTCTGTGTAATTTTTTAAATCCATGTTTAGTAAAAGCAAAAAAAAAATGTTCTATTTGTCCTTCAAAGTTACTTCCAATAACATCAGTTCATTGGTGCATATGCTTACAGATACAGTGCAAATGAAGTTGTAGAAAAACTCTGCAAAGTCACTTCTTTACACACAACTGGTCCTCGTTAAAACCTGTTGGGGTTTTGATGCAACTCTTTCAAGATGTGAATGCGTTTAAATCATGGCCTGAATTAATTTTATACTCACTGAAATTGAAGCTAAAAGCAGAGTGCATGGATCATGTACTCATAACTTCAAGTAGCAACCCATAGATTGCTACCTGCTTCTTGAGTTGGATTGACAAGAACTGGAAGAAACACATTAGCAAACGGGATCTCAATAGTTATCAGTTGAAATCTACTTAAATCCCCAAAGTAAAATATAATCTGGGAGAAATAAGAGGTTCACCTTTTGGTTCTAGTCAATGATAATTGAAGGTTAGGTTAAGTAATATCCATTCCTCAACTGGCTAAATTCCTGAAATATGGCTACAAATATAGTATTAAATATTCAGGCCAGAGATATTTATCAGGAGGATACGATCTACATGGCCATGTACTTCATGGTAAGCATCACAGTAAAATATAGGTACAAATATGCTTAAGTCATATTTAGATACTTTCTATAAAATTAGACTGGCATTAATTAAATGGCAGAAAAGGCAATGAGAGCATTGTTTGGTAGCCTGTTCCAAGTTCTGATTATAACTTGTTTCCCAAAGAAGGAGCCGCCCACAGCTTAGAAGACAGATGAGAAGATCATCTTGCAGATTTGCTGTGAACAGCTCTGTTCAGCTCTGTCCCCACCAGACTCGGGGCCACACACACATGACCAGAGAAAACTCACAAAGAAAGCACCATTCCTTGCTCCAGTTTTGGCAAAGGCAGAGGTATCATGTCTCTGGTATCATAAATTTGCCTGGAATACTAAGAACTGCCCTCAACAGCAAAGTTGTCATCATCAACACCATACCATTTACTGAACACTAACTATGACAAGCACAAAACATTTTGCATTACCTCATCTCACTTTCATAATAACTCGTTGAAGTGAATACTATAGACACCTAAATTTCATGGACAAATAAACCAAACTGCATTTTTCCCTGGGATATAGAAATGGGTCAGAGTTGGAACTTGCATTTGCACTAACTCAATCTTCTAAAATTTTTATTTCTTGCAACCAGTACAGTTAGCTTAATCAGATGACAACAGTCATGGATTAGATGTTTTAAAATGCCATTCCACTTACAAATCTCTTCCTACTTATTCATTATTTGTGTTTGTTTGTGTGTGTGTGTGTCTGTGTGTGTGTGTGTGTGTGTTGTATATGCTTCGCCACTGCCAATTTCCAGGGACTGTTTTAAGCTCTAAGAATTCAGTAAAGCAAATGCTCTACCCACTGGGAAGTATTTTTTATTCTACATACTGTAGCTTCAGTTATGCCCTAAAATAACTGTAAAACAATCAGGTGCCACTAGAGTCACCCAATTTTTAGATAAGGGGTTCAGAACTTAGAGAAGTATAGCAACATAATCAAGGTCATGAAACTGATAAATGGGTAAGTTGGGGGTTGCCCTGACCTTCAACTGTCAATCCTATGGTCCTTTATGCTATTATTACCCAATTGCAGGAGTTCCAAGATGACTTTCAGTAATAGGAGATGGAATGTTTGTGCTACTAACTGGGGGTGTAAGACTCTCCTAATCTCTTCTTCTTTTCCCAATTCCTTCATACTTCTGCCATGGTGGTTCGTTTTCTCCCATTTCTGTGTGCCCAGCCTCCAGAAAGCTTGTGCTGTCCACTACTCTACTGTCTATGTATTCCCTTAAGTTATTCCCACCCACCTTTAGACCTTAAGGTTAACCTTTGTCCCCATTTTTTACTTCAGAGAGATCTGCCATGTTATAGAAAGTGATCAACCAGGAAAGATCTATTACTAAGAAGTCATAAATTTCATTTATCAGAATTTCTTGAGTGAGTTGAGTCAATGTTCCCAAAGAAGCATTCTCCCATGTGGTAGCTGTATTCTATAATATTTATCACAGGTACATATGGGCTAAATATGTTCCTATGTCTATCTAGGAAAGTTTACGAGTGGGTAATGAACTTTGAATTCCCATCAACCAAAGTACAAGTGACCTCTAGCAGAGGTTACTCTTTAATAATGTATTCCTGTCTTCACTATCACAATAGAGTTGAAAGGAATAAAAATTGTCCAAAATATATTGCTCCATTGTATCAGAGATAGAGAAAAGATAATAAATATAATGTAATAAAAAAACAATTTAAATGCAGGAGCAGCAGTAAAGATGGTTCTGCAGACAAAAGACAGAATTTTCTGATGAGAGATTTTCAGGTCTGCAGAGATCTGAATGAAAATGCCATTCAAGAACCTCTTCAATCTGACCCTAATTTTTTCCATTTACAGTGGGCTCCATGAGAATATAGAACTCATCTGATTTTGATCAACACTATATCAGCAGCACTTAGCACAATGCTATGTTCTACAGACATATTAGGCACTTAGTAAATGTTTATAAAATGAAGAACTGTCGTCTCAGACTTATCTCCAGTCATGCTCCACCATCCACTTTCCAACCAGCAGTGCCTACTCTTGACCATCATTTCCCTAAGCAAGGTTGATTTTTCACACTTACAGTTCTTTCCCCCCAGGCTGCAGCCTCTGCCAGTACTTGCCTCCTTTCATGACCTGTTGAAATGAGTTAATGAGTTAAAAATACAATGTATTTTTTATGGTCCTCCTACACCACAGCTTGGCATGAAGCAGAGAGGCCATTCCATACCCACCAGATCCCTGGCAAGGTAAGTGTGGTAGGCCCCTGGGTTGTTGGGTAGGTATTGGGGGAGATTGTTGAGCCCTCATCAGTTTCAGGTACCTCATGATTTCATCACAGAAATTGTCATCCTGTGTGTGTCATTCATTTGCTTCATTTGTTGGGGAGACTGATTTCTCTGTGCGGCCAGTCCCCAGATTATCATTTTGCTCTGTGATTCCAGAAATAATTATTTTGTCATTTCTGGACCCGTGGAAAGGATCATCGTGGTTTTTTTGTTGTTGTTGTTGTTTCTGGTTTTTTTTTTTTTTTTTTTCAAGTACATAGTAGAGCTCTTAAGCAAATGGGGTGGCAACAGTCATATCAACTTTGTACAAAGGTTTGTTGGACTGACTGAGAATGGGAAAACATTTTATTTCACATAATCATATAAGAAAATCCCTATATTAAATTTACCTGGACATATCAGGAATGGATTAAATATCACACATTGTTGTTGTTTTCTGACATGAACTTTCATCTTATTCAAGAGGGGACTTTTACAGATTTACTAAGATATTCATAAATGCCTTTCTGGCAGATTAGTAGGAGGCCTTCAGGATCTGGACTTGCAAGGATTTGGAATATGGTCTTCTGCAAGGACTGAGTACTAGTCAAATATAATGATGATTTAACCATCCATAGCTGTCAACTTCCAATGACATACTATGTGCGGTGGATAGCAGCAGGTATATAAAAAGTTAGTCCCTCAAACTAAGTCTCAACTGGACCCTGCCAAGACCAGAGTGGACAGTTGCCTACCTGAAAAGGCAAATGGGAACTAAAATTTAGCCTTAATTCTGTTTGTCAAACTGTATAACCTGGCATAAGATTTGTTGTGTCCATCCAGGGGAAGTGGCACCTTTTTCCTAATTCTCACAAAACACTTTCTTAGTCTTGCCCACACACTCCTCTTAGGCAATATTTGGCCCACCAGTGATTTTTTTTCCCTTTCCAGAATCTCCACTGTTTAACAAGACATACTTTTAGTTACAGGAAGATGCCAGAATAGAGAAAAAAGCACACCATGTGATTTCCCAAGGGCCAACATTTCCCAAGGGGTGGGTCTGACTAAAAGGACACAGAAACAAACAGTCCAACACCAACAGATATCCTGTCCAAATTCTCTTTATAGTACAATGTAGCTATATTAAATACAAAACAAGTAGCTTGAGAGTTGAAGGTGTACCTTGGAAGTGTTTGGTCAGGATAGATGACTTAAACAAGAAAAAAATCAGAACCTCTTTCCATATTTTATTGAATATAATTTTACCAAATAGGTATTTCCTTTGGAAAGGTTGCACTTCTTTGAACTTAATGCTCAATTTCTCATAAAAGTTCAAATTGTTCCTATCCTCCTTAGTCAATTAATGGTGATTGTTTTTATTGCTACAAGCCATGCAAGCTGGTTATTGTGAACATGCCATTAATCATGATTAAATTGTGTAGGCTGAAATATATCTAATACCTGTAAGAAAAACCAAAATCTAGCACAGCTGTAAAAATGTTTACTAACCTATAAATATTTGTGTGGACTTATTTAAAGCCAGCAATTGGAAAATAATAAAATTTGTATTTTTGTACTTATGAGAATTTATTGGTTTACTTAAAAAGGAGAATAGAGTCAACTACATTATGACTTCAAGTAGATATTCCTTTGAAAAACACAAAAAACATACTGGAAGTGTACATTTGAACTTTTTATGGTGACAGCTCTTTGACATTACTTGACTAGAACACACTATTTAAGTATCCCTCTAATCTTCCAATCTGTTCTCAGATGGAATCATATTAATATTTCCATGCAGAGAGAGCACCAAGAGGTGAACTTCTGTCTGCTCCTGCTATGAACTGAATTTGAGTCTCCCCTAAAGTACTACAATGCAGCAAGCCCTGCCTCCCATGCAACTGTATTTGTAGAGAGGGCCTTTAAGGTTAAATGAGGTCATAGGGTAGAGCCATACTCCAGTAGAACTGGTGCCCATATAAGGAGAAGAAGAAACCATGTCGTCTGCAAATCAAAAAGGCAGCTTCACCAGAATCTGGCATGCCAACACACTAATGCACTTCAAAAATAAGAAAATACATTTCCATTGTTTAAGTCACCTAATCTATGGTATTTTGTTACTGCCTCCTGAACTAATATAGCCCTTTAGGCAATATAACTAAAAATAAGAATTATCACTTATTTTTTTTTTACTTATTTGCTAAATTTTGGCAAATAAGTAAGTAGAATAATATTTTTTAATATTTTTAAATATTTTTGTGTTTATAAAAAAATGACTAAAAGCATCATTAAAAATTGAGTTCTCTTTATTGACTTTTAGCAAATATTCTAAGAAAATTTGGTGTTCTTGCTATGCAAAATAGTTTCAATAGAAATAAATTACCCTATTAGATTATGCTCCAAATTCTTCTTATTCAGATATCACAGAGACACTGCTGTTCAAGTTCCAACACAAATACTGCTGATTCTCTCACACTTTTTTGCATTTGCTGTTCTGTCTTCTAACTCCGTATTACCATACTGCTTAATCTTAAAATGTCGATGTCACTTATCATGCTCCACCTTGTAATTTTGTGACTTATACATATGCCTCTCTCCTCTACTAAACAACATGCATCCAGAGAGCAGGTTTCATGTTGTCCCTTTGGACTTCTAACTATGCTGTTTTGTCAATAATTAGCATATATTTGATAAATATATAAACCAAATGAATAAAATACTGAGTTATATAAATAAATTGGGAAGTGAAATCATAATTTCCTAATGATTATATAAGTGGGAAAAAAATGAATTTTCTATTTTATCTCAGCAATTTCCCATGAAAACCAAGAGAATTAGCCATAATACCCCCCTTTCATGCTACATTTATGAAAGAGAATGAATAAAATGAGAAAATGAAACAGCCCCTAATTGTAGTCCCCGTATTTTTTTAAGTTCACTACCCCTGTTCACTTTCTTAATTCTTACATCTTAGAAGTAAACTTTTACTACCCCATTTTCTATTGAGAAATTGATACCATGTGACTTGAAGTTGTGCATTCTTACAAACTACCAAAGAATAAAGCAACTTCAGTTCAACCTAACGTTTAGGATTAGTTCAATATATATTGCCTTTATTTTTCAATTATCTTTCCTTAACTTTTCCTTCAATATTCTGGCCAGAGGAGAGATAGTTAAAGATATTTTCTGCTCTTTTTCCACTTGACATGACTATTTTACTGTGTGTAATTTGGAGTACAGATTCACATTTCCCTGTGTTTTTCATTTTCCTGCCACTCTGGGACAATATCAACCTCAAAGTTTCCTATGTAAGAATTACCCTATGTAAGAATTACCCTAACCACCTTCTGTACAGTACCTTCTAAAAATCACTTGTAACCAGTCTTTGATGCCAGCAAGATTCTGGTATATCTCAGAAGATTCTAGCAATAGAAAACAAAGCAGGCATGTTCCTTCCAGTCTAAACACATATTTATACTACTTGCCAAAATACAAAATTTAGGAGGAGAACATAATTTGAGATTCAGACAATTTTTGTGAGGATTAGTCTCCACTAGGAATGGAAAGCACTTTGGTCAATATGGCAGAGACCAATAAAAAAAAATCTCAATAACACTTCTCAATAACAATAATACTTGTGCTCAGAAAAACTACATTTTCCAGTAACCTTGGCAGAATGGTGCCTCTTCACAGAATCAATGTTCACCAGTTTCCATCTTGGCCATAACACACATCATGTTTGCCACTTAACTAACTAAATGCAGATCACATAGCAGTGAGCTCAGAAGAAATGCTAGAAGGTAATCCCTTCTCAAGATGGAAGAATTATAATTCCAGGATCATAGGATGGGAAGCTGATATTAACCAGAAAAACAATTAATAAGGAAAGTAACCAAGATTCTATGGTTGTTTGTTATAGCACAGAGTACTAATTGCCCGGACTAATACAATTTCTCCAAAGTCTGAAAATTGAAATCGAGGGCAAAAATCATGGGTCATTTTTCAAAAGAAAAAGGATAATATGTTATTCTTTGATTGGTGAGCACTGTTCAGAACATTCTCTATTCTACCTCCTTTTCTTCCCCATGTCCACTTTCGTACACCCAGCTGGTACTTAGGTAACTATTATCAGAGAAGACTGTCATGGAAATTCTTCTCAGTGTCTCCACAGGAGACTGACAAGACAAAACCTTATTGCTTTGTGATCTGCATAACAGAAATAGGGTGGAGAATATTTTCCCATTTTAACAAGAAATGCTTGGAGAGCAGAACAGAGGACAGTCACAGATCAGAAGTGGAGAATGTTATACTAGTTACGTGGCATGAAAACAGCCCAGTCAGAAGTGACAGGAGACCATAGCAAACAGAAACCTCAAGAGAGTAAATCAACCACTCAGACAAGCCCATAATTGGGTAGGGCTGAAATAAACTAAAAGAGCTCAGGTTAAATTCCCATTTTTTCCCTTTCTTGTTGAATTTCCCTCATTAAAAGCATCCTAACTTTCTGGCTAATACCTCTGAGTAGCACTATTTTACACTGTGAAGGAAACTATTGGAATTACACATGGACCGGGGAACACACTGAGCTTGGCTGTCCATCCTCTAGTGAACTGCATGATAATCCTGTTAACCTTTCTATCAGGAGGTCATTAAACACTTTTGAAAGCTGTTTCCTTTCACATCAGGACTGCATGCGAAATCTGATCTTGTATTTTTAATATAAGCTGTTCAGCTGCACTGACTTAACTCACAGCCCTTCACATGTTCTGTATGGTCTTTTCTTAGTTTGTCTTGGTTACTGATTGCTTTTTAGCCTCTCTCTGTCTAGGTGTTATCCTATATTTTTATTTTTTATTTCAACATATAGTACATTTTCTTTTAATAGTATAACCCCTATTGTCTAGTTACTTTTGGTGCCTTGTTTATTATTCATGCCAACCAGTTTTCTTTCATTTCTACATATCACCTTTCTGTGCAGCAGTCTATACATTTGTTATGTTTGGAATTCATTTTTATTGCTACTTAGCTACTTTATAAAATTACCAGCTTTTGTTAATTCTAATTGATTTCTGCATTCTACAACAATATTTGTATTCATTTCCAAAGACATTTTGCCATCCCTTCCCTTCCTTGTCTCATTCATTCCATCCTTACTTGCTTCCTTCCTTCTTCCCTCTCTCCCTTTCTCTCTTTCCCTTTCTTCTTTTCTCTCTTGTCTATCCTTCTTTTCCTTTTCTTCTCTTTCTAAAGTATGCCATTAGCTACATAATAGCAGAACTTGTGTTTGAAATATTTTTAAGAATAATCAGTCTTTTCATGTTTATCTTTTTAATTATGCATTCTTTTCATTCAGCATGAAAACTCAACTTCTTAGAAACTCTATTTTTTATATATATACATACCCAATACAGAGAGGACTTATATTTTTAACCACATTTGAGAAACTGAGTAAAATTGAAATGTCTTCTGGTGGATAACTTACACAAAATGGATTCCTGGCCTCTGGGGAAGAAGACTCCATAATAAGACCCTATCACTTAATTAGCAATTCAAGCATCACGAAAGTCAGTTTTCAGGAGTGTCAAGTTAAGAACTTGATGTTTTAAAGAAATATCTTTGCAAAACAGGGGCCTAGTCATCATTGGATGAAGGACACTGATTTAATCTCCAGGGGTGACTGAACCTAGTGTTTGGGGTCCTTCCAAACATTTAATGTCATTTCCAAATGTTTTTGATGCAGCACAACCCAAAAAGGATTTTGGCAAACTGTGTTTTCCCTTCATTTTAAAACCCATGAGTATTTCAAGGGAAATGCAATCCATATGTCTTTGATTCATTTACACTTAAATCATCTAAATGCCATTGTGTAAGAGCTATTTGATGTACAAGAAGCCTGTGAGTCTGTTTTATAAGCCTTTTTAAGCCTTATTTCTTTGAATCAGAAAGTCATGTTTTGCCGGCCCTAAACAGAACTTGAACTGGGAAAGGCTCAAGTTCACTTCTAAACTGAAAACCCGCAAAGTTTTGCGTGGCTTCTGTACTTAGCAATATGTTTCCTCATGCCTAAAGCTCACAAACACCCAGCATTTCTCTTCTCTGTCTCACATGTAGTGAGAACAGGGTAAATCAATTTTTGAATCACATTTTACTTGTAAAATTCACATTTTGAACCTCAGTTATCTCCCAGGCACTGCCAGAAGTTAAAATAGCAACACTTGAAAATTAGGCTTTTGCTCTAAAAGGGCAAAACAGTCTATAAAGTACATAAATTACTGCTTCTGTACATTTATTTGTTTGACAGGTTTAAGATATAAGTGTGGCTTACATATGGATTTTCAGGATGCCAGATTGGATGCTCCACGAGCTACAGTCACAAATGTAACCTCTTTTTTTAAGACTTATGTTTGGGAGAATAGAATTGGAACAATCTTGCTGTTCTGCACAAATCTAATTGCTGTGTCAAAACAGCAATGGAATATGATGAACATTTGCATTTTTCTCATTTACTGGTCTTTTCTATGGTTTTCATCGTACTTGCATAGTGGTCAAGAAGAAAGTATGTTGGGCTAATCTGCTTTCCTCCTCCATAGCACCACCCTAAAATGTCTGTTGAATTAGGAAGCAATGTTTTTTGGGGAGTAAAATGTAGACCTCTGATCAAGAGTTTAAAGATACCCCAGTGAATAACACTGATTGCCGTGGACATAGAAGCACGTCTTGAGAATGGATAAATCTTTCCCAAGCAAAAGCACTAATTATCTTCAAATGTGTGATTTCTTTGTTTTTATTTAGACACATCTTAGAGGTTGCATTTTAGTGAGAAGGAAGAAATAATGATGGTGTGATTGTCTGAGGAGAAGCAATATTTTAAATTTGCATTCGAAGCTTGGGAGGTGGAGATGAAGTTAAAAAGAAAGAAAGACATCCAGGTGAACCTAATTATTCCTTATGTGCTCTCTCTAGTTCACAGATATGATAGACTATCATGTTTGTGTAATCAAAAGGATTATGAAATTTAAGTTTGAAAAAAAGGATTTGGGCGCTAAATCTAGCAAACAGTTAATTATGCTGAGATAATTAGATAGCAGAAAGTGTTGGATTTAGTTCTTTTTCATAGTTAGTTTTCATTAACTACCAAGTCTTCATGTTTCTCTGCAGGCAGAAATTATTAGTATTCTATTCTTAGGAAAATGGTGCATGACTGACAAAGAATTATGCTTTCAGAAAAGGTGACAGGACCTTTATGTTGACCACATATTTTCTTTAAAAAAATAGTTTTTTCCCTACTAAAATTTCTATCTAACAAAGTTTTTAAATCTAAAATAAATCCTGGAAATTATGTTAGTTTAGAAAATTTCAGGGTACTATCATAGCACAACCATTTTCTGAGCATCAACTTAAAACACAAAGCAAAGAACTTGAGTGCTTATGATTTTGCTGCAGGTAATGCAGATTGAAGCAAAACGTATGATTAGGACTGTGTAGTAATAACATTAGGAAGTTTGGTTTGGTTTGAAACATCTAGTACTCTACTATAGAATTCCATGACAGGATTTATGGGATTTAAATATAGGTAGTCATTTTCAAGCTTAAACAAAACTCAGCAGTTTGCTACTAACCTACTCTCCATACTCATCCCTTCTTGTCCCAGCTACATCCACATACAACTAGTAAGCACATATACTTTGTCAGCCTTCATCTACCATCTCAGAATGACTTACTAGCTTGAGAACACATGCGCAAAGCATTCTTCATCTCACCTATGGGGTCAGGTTGACTAATTCTTGGTCCATACAAAAGACGTTTCAAACTCAAAAGAAAGTAGTCAACACCAATGGGAACATAGCTAAGGGTCTTGCAATTTCTTAAAGACATAACTATGAAAGGGACATAAGCTAAGTTGCAGAAGCTTCAAGAAGCTGCAAATCTCATGAGAGTAAATTCGAGTCTTGGGAAATGTTAACTCTTTCAATTTAAATGAATCAGGAAATATCTTTATAATGCCCCCTTGACACACATATTTATTCATCACCAACACACACTGACATGTATACTCAATACACAAATTTCAACCCAATGCCCCAGTAAGATTTTATAGATTTAATTTCTAAGTAAAATTTTGAATTCTAAATATAGCTGTGTACTCTGAAAATTATGGACAATGAGAGTTAAAGAAGCATTTCACACAAGAGGACAAGTTGATTCTTATCTAAATCCCATTACCCACCCTTCTGTTATGCAACAATGCTTTGTTACATAATGAGTAAGATTCATTATGTAGCATTTTAAGATCTGAATAATAACCATAAAATCTTCAAGACAAATTTTTAAATGTTTAACTATGACAAAAGTTTAACTTTAACTTAATAGTATTATTTATCTTTAAGTGGATTTTTGAGTAGTATAGCAGAATAATTCCCTCCCCAAAATAGTCAGAGGCACTGTTATAAGAGGGAATCTAGAAGGTCAAAGTCATGGAGAAGAGATGTAAGAGTGAAACAGAGGTTGGAGGGGTGAACTATGAAAGGGACATAAACTAAGCTGCAGAAGCTTCGAGAAGCTGGAAAAGACATAGGAGCAAATTTTCCCCTTAGACTTCCAGAAGGAACACAGTCTGCCAACACTTTGACGTTAGCCTATCGGACCCATTTTAAATTTCTGACATCTAGAACTGTAAGAGAACAGATTAGTGTTTTTAAATCATTACGTTTATGGTAATTTATTACTGCAGCAGTGGAAAACTAATACAAGTACTAAATTCTTTCCATTTTAAATGTACCTTTTTTAAATCACTGACTTTATAATAGCACATGGTATCTATGTTAGTTTGCAACTTCCCCATGTTCATTGCTTTAAACAAATAAGACAAGTAAGTTTCATTTTGCAAAAGGATACTTCATAGGACTCCTAAAACGATAGTTTTTTTCTGATGCATATAAACATCTTATTAATTTATTGTACAGAAAATATGATAGATTATAATATATAAATTTCATGAGAGTTTTTAGAAACATATCAATTTAGTTGAAAGATAGTGTTAAGTGCAATCTTGCCCTTCCTCAAAATTATCTTACATTTCTCTAAAGAGTAGAATTAAGATAGCCTTATTAATCAGGTAGTATTATATTTTTCTCAGTTAAATTGACTTAAGGCTTATATTTTATACTGCCTAGTAACAGAAAGAAAGAAGTCACTGTAGATTTCTATCCATATTTTGTCCCTAAATGTCTAAATATCAGAAAAAATGTTCCCTGAAATTCAAAAGCTTAGGCTCAGTCAATGATATCTAAGTCTCCCATCCTGTCATTCCCTCAGTCTCTGCTCTGTTCTCTCTGCAGCAAAAAGTGCAAGGATTTGCAGAATGATCCAGAATGAAATAAGGGCCACAAAAGGTAGATGCATACAACATACTTCACTGGGTGGTTCTTGGATAGAGTTGAATGAGGGGGTAGCCTCCACTAGGAGACAGGAACCCACCATCCAGAAGGGGAAAAGGACAAGGAATCTCTTAGAAATATAAACCAGAATAGAGCATTCATGTCAAGATGCTGTCACACCACAGAAAATAGTCTCTGGGTCCGAGAGCTGTGCAGGGTAGCAATTCTCATCCTTAATAGTTTCAGACATTGTCTTATTTATGGTTAGCAGACTTCTGGTGCAGTCTCACAGGCTATATAAAGTCAGTAGGTTCTAAATGAACCAAAATATACTTATTTGAGTTATATATAAAGCAATTTGATGTTTCTGAACTTGAGTCTGGTGCCAGCAGGCTTTGGGTTCATAGTCTTCACTTGCTCTAAAGAAGTAAACAGCAGCAGGAACCACAGGGGTGACCTCTGACCATTTAAATGACATCTGGTTTGTTCTTTCATCCATATTCCTGAATCCTTTTCTCTTTTTAACTAATCATAGAACTTAAAATACTTCATCCTCAACCTCTTTACTGAACACAAAGTGTTCCACTACACCCTTGATCCAATTCTAGGTTGGTTTATCCTCAAAGCAGCATTTTCCTTGGTGCACTCAAATAAAGATCCTTCACGTTCTTATATGTCAGTATCATGCAATCAAGAGTGAGGAACAGCTTCCAGATTTCTCCTCAGGTTGACCCTTCTGTTAAAGAAGGTTCAAATTTCTCCTAAAAGGCCTCTTTTATGTTTTCACTCTAGTACCAAAAAAAGAGAGAATACTTGTCACACTGATGATCAGTTTTCTTTTCATTAAATGTATCCTCTTTGCACATGTCATCTGTTGGCCTCCAGATTATAATGCCCATATTCACTGAAGATTTCTTCTGAATCACAGCTTCTTTCTTTCTGAATGTTTGTTATTATCCTGAGTAATTTTAATGTCCATTACAACGAATTTTCCAATATGTTCCAACAACAGAAAAGTCTTGACTTTCACTCTTTCTCCCTAGCTCTTCTCTCCCCCTAGATCTTCTTAGGAACTAAAGCTTCTCTTCACTTTAGAAATCAGGAATTCTGTTCTGCTGTTCTTGACCACACCTTAGTTGTCCACCTTCCCCCATACCTTCCCTTGTACTTTGCAAAGTTCTTAGAAATCTTGATCCCCCACTATTCCTTAATAGCTTCATTCTCTTACTTACTCATATTCTTAAACACCCCTACATCCTTTGCAACTGCATTCTCTTCTCACATCTCTTAAACCTGGATCAATCATACAAATTGTCTGCCCCTGCATTCTAAGACTGTGGTTGAAAACAAAATATGACTGTGTAGACTGGAGCTACGAAATGTTTATAACTTCAGCATGACTCTCTCCTTTACCCATAAAGATTTTACTTGTCTTCTCTTAGCTTCCACTCCCACTTCCCTCCATAGTAATTCAAAACATGTGTCACTCCAACTCAAAACCCCTAACCAACTCCTGTTTCCATTCTCCACAGAAAATGCTAATCTTTCCTTTGGAGTGAAAAATTGGAATTCCCAATTTAACTGAATTTCAAAACCTACATTCTCTCCATTTCTGTCCCTCTCCATCATGGCCTTGAATACTCACTCACTGAAAAAAATGAAAAAGCTAAATGACATCTTCCAGTTCTTCCTTGCCCACTACAAGCAGGTTATCCGCATATATCTTCCCCTTAAAAAAAAAAAAAAAAAGTTTTCCCTCTTTTCTCCCAAATGTGTATTTCTTTCTTCTATAAGTATTCTATACTACTTCTAAAATACTTTAGAAGTATTTTAAACTTGAATTATATCCTTAAGTTTATAAACAGCTTCCAATAATTCTTTTGTCTTCATATCATTTGCCTAGAGTTCATTCTCTATTCACAAACAAGTAATATTATTAAAAAGCTGATCTGATCCTACTATTCCAATTTTTTGATGTCTTTAAGAAGTTCCCAAACACGTAACTTGCAAGTCCTTCAGAACCAAGTTTCTGCCCACCATCAGTCTCTTTTCCCATGCAATTATTTTCTTATAATTTTAACTCCAGTGAAACAGGCATACTCATATATTCCAATACTCAACAAACCTTTGGACACATTTGGATGATTATGTTTTCCTTCATCCATGCTTCTCTTGATGAGCTATTCATTTTTCCAACTTCTAAAAATCATCTATAAAATCTTCTCTGAGCAGTTTCTTCAGAAATGATCAATTCCTCCCCTTACTTTATTATTAAAGTGCTAGATGAAACTTGAAAAATCAAGGAAGGCATTTCAGATGATGAAGCACCCAAGCTAAGACTTTAAATCTGAGTGGATATTTGCTAGGTGTACACATGAGGAAATAGTGATTGCTAAGTCATTGATCAGAAAGAGATTGTATGCATGCTCTTCCTTTTAGACTGTAAGAGTCCCTAAGGCAAGATCTGTGCCTACCCAACTTGGAGTCTTACCATGGCACTATCTGCAGAATAGAAGGCCTCTAAATTCTTGTAAGGCAATACAGAGCAATAGGATTTTACTACCTTAACTTTCCTTCTGTCAGCTTTCTTTTACGAACAATGTTTCACAGACATCCTTCACTTACAAAAACACCTCTAAACTATTTGTCTTCCTGCTATCAAGGGGCAATGGTCAAATATACCATTCATCAAAAAAAGAAAAGTGAAAAAGTTTTAACAGCAGTGCCAGCAAATTCAGAATGAAAGGAGTGAGAATAAGGCAGATTCATAATTAATTAACTCTATATTTATACCACAGTAGCTAGGAGCTGCTAACTATATGTATATATACATAAGATATATAAAAATACATGTATCATACATGTAAATATATATGATATCAAATCTTACAGATAATAAGAGGAATGGCTATCCCTCCCATAAATAGAAAATAAAAGAAGCCAGCCAAAATAAATGTAATTCCAAGTGGGTAAAATATACTCTACTTGCTTTTATGTACTAATTGAAAAAAATCAAGGGTGAATAAATAAAATATGTGTCTTGACCTCTATAATCTAAATGCACAATGGATAGCAATGATTGTCTCAAAATAAAAGACTGCAGAAAATTCAGGTATAGGGAGAACATGTATGTCAGAAAGATTAGAATACAATTCATTAAGGAGATGATAACTGCTGTGACAATTAAAAGCAAACATTATCTGATCAAGAGAAGAAGAGACTGAACATATTTTAAGTTCCATAAGTAATGGTCCACAGGGAAATTTATGGAACCAAGTCTTGAGAACTATGGTAGTCATTAGTGCTATTCAAAATTATCTAATTTTATTCCCATTGCATCAAATGTCAACTTTGTATTTTCTAATTTCTCCTATGGTTAGATAGAACCAGGTGACTCTCACTTTCCAGTGGTTTGTGAGTTGAAGTTCATTTTCATTTTTTTTTACTTCTGTTCCATGATATTAAATTGCAAATTTATGATCCTCTAAAGTTCTTTCCCTTCTTTCCCACAACATGGAGATCAGCAACACCCAGGATGATGATATTCCCTTAGGCTAGATCTTTGAGTAACCTACATGGAATATAAAATATTCTCGATGAGCTGAAATGACCACATAACATGTATGAGTAATAAGCACCTATTATTTTAAGACTGAGATTTTGTAGTAGTCTGTTTCTATGCATTAGTCTAGACTATACAAACAAGTACAGAAACAAGACATTCCATTTTGATAAGCATATTTAGCATATTAAATGGAGAAGAGATCATACATTTGTAAGGATAAACAAGTCAATTTGTGGAGAAGCATGAATTACAGATTAAAAGAATTTGAACTCTTATAGACAACGTGGAACTGTTAAAAGTTTCCAAACAGGGAAATATTATGAACAGAATTGTACTTCAGGAAAATCAATCAAGCTGCATAGATGATGCCTAGGAAGCAGAAAGACACTTAGAAGCAGGGAAATAAGTTATGTTCTTGTGAAAAGCATAGAAGTCATGGAGTTTAAACTAGGGGTAGTGGCTGTAGGAACCAATTTGGTGGAATGAATACAATAATTTGCAGGTCCTGGTAAGTGATGAGGCCCAAGGGACTTATATATCATTCCAAGATTTTGAGCCTGAATGATTGCTAAGATAGTGACACTTTCACTTAAATAGTGAAAATAGAAAGAGGAACAAATTCAAAAGAAAAAGATTACAAATCTAGGTAAAGCATAATGCCCAACTGGTAATGTCCTGCAGACAACTGAAAACAAACCAAATATAGACATGAGTGTCGTTTGAGACATGAGGTCCTGGTACAAATGAGATTGTCAAGGGAGTGAGGGAAAAAAAGGAAACCAATGATAGATGACTGGAGAACATGTACATTTAAGCAATAAAAAGAAAAAATAAAAATTTTAAGAAAGGTACATTTTCACAAAGTCTAGAGATGGGGGGATTTCAAGGAAAATGGAGAGATTAACAAAACCAAATGTAAAACAGTGAATATTTGTTCAAATCTATTAGATTTGATAACTTTTAAAAGAACTTTTTTATGTTACCACATGAAACTGAGAAAGAAACCAGTATACAAAAGACTGAGAAGTGAAAAGTATAAAACAAATTCAAGTTGTGTTTTTTTCATTCAGCATAGAAATACTTAGCAGTTGAAATAAATGAACTAAATTATTATTATAATAAATCATGTTATATATTAAAAATAAAAAAACCTGATACCTGATAGACTCATAAGCATACAAATAATCGAGGCTTATATTGTTTTCTGAATATATACCTACTATTTAAATAATACAAACACAAATTTGTGAAATTAAGAATAGTGTTTACAATCTGAAGAAGGAAGAATGAAGGAGGACCATTTACTATTATCTATATATTCCTTCCTGAGAGAATAGTAACAGAAACAAAATAAGAAAGAGATGAAGAAACATAGACTGTTTTTTAAAAAATATTAAAAATTGAAAGAAAATAAATAGGTAGTAGAGCTACAGAGAGAAGAAATCATAACAGGATTTTATATATTCATCTTTTTAAGATCCTGGGAAACTAGATAATGTTTGTAAAATAGCAATTCACATCTGAAGTAAAAACTATCATGAAAATGGGACAAGAAAGCAAGATTTCAGAATCCAGAAGGGGATATATATATATATAGTTAGATTTATAAAAGAGGAGAGCAATGTTTTCTAACATGAGCTCATTCATTCATGTTTTATGCTCCAGCTAATAGAAAATTCTTCCAGTTTCCTACAACTGCTTTTTCTTATCTTTTTGCCTTCTCATATCCATCTTTCAAAAATCAACTCTGAGATGAACTAGGTAAACTACTCTATTAATCCTGATTACTCATGTTGTGTAATTTTATAGCATTTCATAGTTTTCTTCTTGATCCTGCTTAACCGGTTATTACTGTATATATATATATATATATATATATATATATATATATATATATATATATATATATATATATACTATATATATATTCCAATATATATATTCCAATTCTGTATTTCTCTAAATTTGTCAGAGCTATTGAGTATAAACATGAACAAACACTTTACCAAAATTCAATGAAAATAATTTTTTTTAAGACTAGATGACTGACAGGATCCAGAGGAAATCTGATACCCATTTTAAGAAGGAACCAAGGATCCAGAGAAGCTCATCAACCACAATGATGGTCAATGTTGAAAGATGGAAGCAATTTGATTACAAGTATGAATGTGGCACAACTGTCCCAAGATTCTCAATTTCACCACATTTTCTTGAATATTTTCACAGTGATTCTGATTTCACATCACTTTCTCAATATCCTCATTCTGGGGACAAGCACCCTGACCTTGACCATCTGATTGAGCTCTAACAGTTTGGGCATAGAAAGGAAGAGAGCTTCTTTACCTCTTGTTATCAGAGCAAAACCCAGATTCCTGCCATAATTTACTATAGTGAGGCATTTTTCCCCAAAATAATGATGGTCAAAATGTAGGCCACAAGAGATACAAAAATATGTTTGCTAAATCTCACAATATTTTGGACCTTTTATATTTTAGTATTTCCTAATATATGATTAGCTTTGATATAAAGTCACAAAATTAATGAAATAACTTTAATGAAGAAGGTTGGCATTTAATTTACATCCAATTTCAAAGGGAAAAATAAACAGTTTTGATAAGGCATCATAGATTTCTAACTACAGAGCTATATAATTATTTCATGATCTTAAGGAAGCTATGACTTCTTTATCTTTAATCTTTTAACTATAAAAAAGAAGATAGTAATTCCCACCCAGGAAGTTTTTGTAAGGACCAGAAATAACATATACTTTATTTAATATTGCACATAGGAGGCACTCAACATTCAGTGGTTATTATTTTCACTTTTCCAATAAGAGGTAAAGAAGAAAAATACAGTTATATTGCTATTTTTATATGTTAGACTGGCAACCAGAGAGGAAGTATAACATTGTGGTTAAATACAAGGAGAAGAAGTCTGATTTACTGGATTTAATCATAGCTGTGCCACAAATCTACAACTCAGCTGGTTGATATTTGCACAATTTAACCTGTTGTATTAATCTATAAAATTCAGATGATGATGATATCTTGATATACTCAAATCTCCTTTAGGAATGTTGTAAAATTGCATTAATAAACATAAACAATCTTTAGTAGTGTTGGTTCATATTAAATAATTTATAATTACTTTAGATATTAATACTTCATAAGTATATACATATGTTAATTTTTGTCATTAGTATCATTTCTTTTTTAATGTAAAGTTCCCCCCACATGTGAGCTCATTATTTCCATGAAAGTCACAAATTTCTTACTTACTAGCCCATAGGATGGTAAAAATAAATTATGTGATCATGAAATAACTCAAACTGTACTTGCATTATACTTGCCCAGATAAGGAATAACTCTACTGCCTGTCCACATTAGCACAATGGTCAAACCACAAAGAATATTTATATTCTCATATATTAAACAATGAGTAAGTAATTACTCTATGAGCCAAAACTTTGGCCAGATTAAATGTTCAATGTCTTTGGAAAACAGCATGGTCTTTGTTTTCATGGAATTCCCTATTTTCATATACTGCTAAATTAACAAATGATGTGTTAAATTTTTAATTAAAATAAACATTTAAATTTGCATTCTTAACAAATTTATTACTTAGGTATAAAATAGACTAAAATCTCCAATTTTCAAAGGCTAAATTTCCTTATGTTATATTATCTTTAAGTGCTTTCCATTTCTAAGATATAGCAGTCTCACTAAGTTCACTAACAGAGACCTGATCCAGTTCCCAAATTATAAACCACCTAATATTGTTCAGTACTTTCCTAGTTGTCTAACGCCTGTTAACTGTTTTACACATGGCTATCAAATATCATAATAACACTACAAACCAAATTCTGAGTTCCATTTTAAGCAATAAGAATTAAAGGTAAATGTAATCATGGAGTAAGTGGCAGAGCTTGAAGATCAACATCTTTGCCATATAAAGCATTACTTGCAGGATTTAGAGAATGACCACCAAGATCCACATGCATTTTCCACCTATTTTACTCTCACCTCTGTGTATGAATTTTATGGTTATCCTGGATTTAAGTTGAACTTCCACTATTCTATGTCTCTTTATTAAATCAAGCATCCTCTGGGCTCTTATGTGATCTTCAACTGAATTTAACAGATTTGTGTTTTATCTAGTTGATGATAGTGATATACAGCGTAATACTAACCTTCTAGTGTCACCCCATAGCTATAACCATATTATAAGCTTGACAATTACATATACTCTGAAAGATGGATCCACAAAAGAAGACTAGTTATAAATGATACTTACCATCCACTAACAGATTATGGATGAATTTCACCATGACTTAAATTTTTACATAAACTTAGTTCTCCTGTATCATTCATCAGCAACCAGGCTCTCCTTTTTATTTCTCTCGTCTAACACTATCCCAACCCCTTTCAACTCCATTCCCTGTTAATGTACCTCTGAAAGTCATTAACTGCCATCAGCAAAACTTCCTATGTTCTGAACATGAATTTTTGAACAATGCATTTATCATCTCACATTAACCAAAAGCTGATATTCCCTCGAGAGCTGTGCTCCCCCTGATTTACTTTCAAGTGGAAGCTGTCTCCTTTCTATATCCCACAAAACCCAGAGTCTGAAAATGAGGTAGGTTCCCTTTGCTTTTCCACTTATGGAAAATTTCTACTCATCTTTTATCAAAAAATCCCATTCCTATCAGTTCAGGCTACCAGATATGTCTTAAGTCCTTGTGTTAGTATACCAAGGTTTCATATATATATGTGCATGTGTGTATATATGTGTGTGTGTACATATGTATACACATATATATAAAAGTATAATTGAAATAGATTTATGCAAAACATATAATTATATAAAAAGTATAATTGAAATAGATTTAAGAAAGAAATATTTGTTGAGGATAGTGTAATTAGACTTGAATAATATCATAAGTAAGGCAAAATAGAGAAATGAGAAAGTATTTAGAAAGTACTGTGATAATAGCTTGTCTGTATTTTGCTAAGAATTGTTTTATATAGAAAATGGAGGCAGGAAATAAAGAAGAAATTTTCTAAACTCATATCTTCAAGTAGACGAAAGGAGGAAATTAGAGCATAAGTGACAGATTTAGCCCTAGCTCTTAGATCAGCATCTTTTTTCCTGATAAATCTTACTTATTTTGCCACCCATATAAGTGATCCATTCACAACCCTGGTAACTGTTTTCTTTCAGCAATTATCTTCTTATATGTCTACCTTAATCACAAACCCTCATAGTACAGTAATACATATCTTAATAGAATCATAGTTACAAGTCTTAACTTCAATAATACCTACACCAAATATTTTTTGGCCCCATTGAGAATCACAGTTCTCACATTATCTTAGTCAATTCAATCTGACTCAGATTAGATTTCATTACTTTACTGTTATCATGATTATATTATTTCTCTGCTTATAAAGCTCCTATTCACTCTGTTTTGCAGTCTTGGTGAAACTGCAACTTGGCTAAATTCATTATACAAATGAATCTTGTTTTTAAAAAACACTTAAAACTATTAGGAACAATAAATCAGTACATTGAAGTGTCAAGCTGCAAAATCAATATCTAAAAATTTGTTTTCCTATATGCAAACAATATAAGAACTAAAAAAAGAAAAAACTAAAAAAAGAAAAAAATCAAGGAAATAATATAATTATCATCACATTAAATACAACAAAAGCTAAGATGTTATCAAAATAATTAGAAGACACTATAGAAGAATAAAATGAATGGATAGAAGGAATGAAAAATGTTCTCTACTCATAGATTAGAAGAATTAACATTGTTCAAATGACAGATGCTAAACAAAATAAATAAAAAATAAAATGACAGGTGCTAACATAGTTGAAAAGTATTTTGTATGTAACTTTAATAATCTCTGCTTTAGAAACTTAAAGGTCATAATAAACACTGAAGATCAAAGTTAGTACATAAATTGAAGCATCTTTAAGTAGATACTTTCACTTTAATCCTTGCATAGTATGAAATTAGCATGGTTTTTCAATCTGAAAAATATTCCTTAGTTGTGCTGCTGTTAAATATAATTTCACTGAATTTAGCAAGAAAGAAACTAGTAATATCTGGTATTGATGTCAGTCTACAGACTCTTAAAAACACCTATTGTATGCTAAAAAGTTGTGATAGTCTTTGTGTGCTATATACAAAATACAGAAGAGATGAAATAAAGTTTCTTACAAGCAGAGTTTATAATTCAGTTGCTTTTACAGAACACGAATAATCCTTAGGAACATGCCCACACCACATACATATAAGAATACACTTGTAAAGAACTACCAAAGCCTGCTGGGAGAGAAGAGGGGTAAAACTTGTGAATCACTTTAAAAAGGAGCCAACTAATCAGAGAGATGAAGTCCTTCATATTTCAGTTGTCAAATGAACACAGCAGTGTAGAAAGTAGAAACAGCAAGAATTAGTGTGATTTTTCCCAATGAAGGAATAATAAAGTTGTATAGATATTAAAAAAAATAATAAAGTTGTAGAGAAACAAATAGTCTGATGATCAAACTTAAGAAGAATTAAGAAATTGTATTGGATAGATGGAGAGTGGAAGGAAGCCTTGCAAGACTGATATAGGAAAAAGAATTAAGATTTAAATTCAATTTTCACTCAATTTTCAAAATTAGTAAGGAGTTTCTGTAGTCTGATGTAGTATAACAAACCTGAGTATCAATGGAGTTTCTCTGTGGTTACAAGAATTTCCAATGGGTAGATATCAAGACCCCATAATGGCAAACTAAGTAATTCAGATCTTCCTGCTGATGGCAATTAGAATTGCTGAAGGTGAGATAGTTTTGATTTCAAAGGTAGTTTGCTTGAACTCAGTTGTGAAAAATTCCATAGTCAGGATATTAGAGAGGAGAGCCTGGAGATAAATCCAGCATTCAAGGTTGATTAACTACTGGAGATAGTTGCTATTCCTGGAGAGACTAGGGACATTTTTACAGTCTTACATGCAGTAACATGCAAAAAGTACACTAATCCTAAAATCATAGCCTCATAACTGTCATTCAGATTAAGACAGTATTTTCTCACCATACAAAATTTCTCTCACAGCTCTTCTTTCTCATTTAATAGCTATGCCTCTTCTGTCATATCCAATTTGTTTTGCTTATTGTTGCACTTTATACAAATGGCATCATTAGAGACAATCAAAATAAAATGAGATTAGTAAGATGGCCCCAAATTCAATGTCTAAATCTTCATATAAAAGAGGAAATTTGGACAAAGAGACAGAAACATGGAGGGGGGATGATGTGAAGAACATGATAGGCATGTAACTGAAGTGATGCACCTTCAAAACAAATTTAAATTTTGCAGAAAACACTATAAGCTAGGTAAGACTTGGGAAGATTCTCCTCACAGTAACCAGAGAGTATAACCTATCATATACCTTTGTTTTGAACCTCTAATGTTAACAAATATGAAATAATAACTTTCTGTTGTATTAAATCACCCACTTTTGAGTACTTATGAAAATGCCAATAAACTAATAAAATATATAACAAAAGTGATTTGAAGGCATTGGAAAATAGCCAAAGGCTATTTTAAATAGGAAAACTATCCTATTTAAAGATAGATTTCCTACCCTTAAAGGAGGATAGATGTGTCAGGTAAGCTCACATGTATCTGATTCTTCCTCTAAAAACATTTTTCAGTTTAATGTGATAGTACAGGTCGTAAAGCTGAGACAAAAAATAGGATTTTTAGATAATTTATGAAAATACAGTACTGGAGTTTATGAATGCAAAAGTGACTAAAAGTTGAGGGAAAATGTAGAGGAAAGAGAACTACAAAAAGGAAAACCCCAAAAGGTCTTAGTAACACTAACCTCAGCTGATTCTGAAATGGCACAGGACATCTGGGAAGCTAACCAGTTGGGTGAAGATGTAAACAGCAACCTGATGCTGGAGAGATGAGGTTTGGAATTCAAGTCTCAGCAATTTTAAGGGACTTGATAAATGATTTAAATTTTGATTAAAAGTCTGAAAGAGCCATTCCTTAGAATTAGGGACAATATTCATTAAATCTAATCTTACAAAATCAAAAATAACCCTCTATAGATTAAGGCAATCCACCGTTACCATTTTACCTCCCTTCCCTTCACAACAGTCACATATCCTAATAGGATAATAGATTCTACATTCTGTAAAAATCATCCTTTATTATGTCAAGTTTGCAATCAAATTTTTGGAACATTGATTGAAAGTCGTTGAAACAATAGAGAGAGAATTTGACCAAAAGTGATTCATAAACTGAAATCAGTAAAAAAGACATTTATATAATATAAATTTTGCTAAAGAAAATAGAGGGGAAATTACTATAATGGAATAAAATAGAGAGAATTTCAATAGAAAATTGAGGTCTACTTTTAAAAATTCAATAGTCTAGAAATGAAAACACTATCTGAAATTGATAACGCACTTAATATATAGCAGATATACAATTAGATATAACAGTGGTTGGAATATAGCAGAAGGCAGATATTGAAAGCTCAAAACCAGGCCAATAAAAATTTCAAATTGAAACACACAAGAAAAAAAGAATAAAAATAACAGAGCAATGGGACATGATCAAGTAGACTAATGTATACATAACTGGAATCAAAACGGTAAGGATGTAGAATATGGAGTAGAAGAAATATTTGAAGAGATAATGGCTAGAAATTTCCCAAAATGGTTTAAAGACTGGCTTAGAAGTTTGGTGCCCTTCAAACAGTTGTTACTAGAGAAAAGAATCTTTTCCAGTCTTGCAATTCATTCACTTTGACACTATATTTTGAGTGTTAAATGAGCCAGGCACCTCAAATATACCAAGCACCTCTGTCCTCATAGCACCTGTGATGAAAACAGGAAAGGAAACATTAAAGACTCTCATACTTTGGTTTTGATTATTTGGAGTGATAAAGACTGAGGACCCAAAGATAACTTTAAATTACAAGATTGAAGACTATCATAGAAGTTCAGAAATGAATTATACAAATAGAGAAAAAGGATGGATTTGAGAGACAATAAGATATTCTCAAAAGCAGTCTATTCAGTTAAGTAGATATAGACAATTAACCAATAGTTAAATAAAGATTCATGAGCAAGCCAGTATCATTTCTTTCTTTCTTCTATTGAACAACTGGCTCAAATTCATATTTTTCCTGCCTAAATCAATTAATTTCAGCTTTGCAGGAATGTACAATGCTTTATCGCTGAAATAGTTAAAAACTTCTTGACTATTAATACAATAAAATAAATATTTTGTTATGAATATTAATACAATAAAATAAACATTGCATTTTATTATATAGTACACATTATAAAATTTGCTAAAGCAACATAATTTTGCTGGATAATAGTTATAAATATTTTATATACTCTGACAGGCCAACTATTTTTTTCCACGATACTAGTGAACTAACTACTTAGACTTTTTTGTTTGACTACGGGTAAAAAGTAGGGAAGGCTAGAGAGAATGAGTCACCTTTCATGCCAAAAATGAAATATATCCCACTCACCCTAGCTAAAAAAAAATGTAGTTTTCAATATTTTCTTCAGTTACCTTCTCTTAGAAAGATTTCAATCATCTTTCAAAATAAACTTATTCTTCCATTTCTTCCCACAATAGGAAGTCAGTTTTGAAATAGCATAAAGTAAAAAACAAGTTTGTCCATATTTCACATCCAATTGCAATTATTATTAGCCTTTTCATGTATTTCCTGCAACCCTTTAATAAATATATGAAGCATATTACGTTATTATATGATGCTTGGCCTACATTTTTATATCAATTCTATGTTTACAAAAGCATTATCCAATGCTATAAATCTCACTATAATGAGTTATATTGCATTATATAGACATGCCATAATTCATTTATCATTTTTCTAGTTTTGTTCCCAATTTTTTACTTTTGCATTATTTTGAAATCAAATTCAGTATAATGATCCACTTGGGATCCATAAATTTAATATTTTGTGTTTTCTTTCCACTAGTTAGATGATAAATTAAAAGATAGTTGTTTTTGTCTTGAACTTAATGTTTAAACAGTCTGTTTCTTAAAATTTGGTTTTTATATTAAAAGCCTTTCAAAACTAGACACACCAATCTAGACACACTTTTGCGGTATTTTCTTAGTATACTTCTCTTAGAATATTTTTGACTCAGTATTTCCATACATAGAACACTTCATCTACCTTTGTTTTCATATACGTACAGCTGATTTCATTGCATGGATGCACCATCATATATTTTGCTGTGCCTGTTGATGAAAAAAATTTTATGGTGCTTTCTTAAAACAATGAATGCTGAAATTAATATCCTGGCAGACCTTCATGTTACTGTGCACAAATATTTCTAAAGGACAGGTTTCTAGAAATGTGATTGTTTAGAACCCTCAGAAAGTTTTACCAATTGGTTGACTTCAATGGGAAACTGACATGGATATCTTGTTCCGGGTTTGGAGCTTCAGTAGAGAGAGGCTAAAGGAGCTGTGACCAAGGCAGTGGCATACTAGTCAAAGGAGCTGGAGACCAGGCACTTACTTGTAGGCTCACAGACCTGACAGCGGGAATTTTGTACAGTGAGTAGAATGTTCAACTCATTTGAGGAATATCTGACTGCCACGAGAGTAGACAGGGGAGCCCTGATCAGAGATGAGAGAGAAGACAGCTGCAAACTATACACCTTGAGGACTGTACCCACCTTACACTGTGCTTGGCACATGCACCCTGTAAAGCATCTTGTGCCACACACCAAGGAGAGTGCCAGTAGGAGGTACAATAATGCAATTTGAGCTCTGTGACTCAGACAGCTTTTGCCCTCAGAACAAGAATAGAAGACGGGAGGAAGATTAACCTTCCCTCCCTTACCAGATTGATGCTAAGTCTTCATATTAGCGCTCTCTCACCAACCACCAAGAAGATCAAGAAACAAGTTAAAAAGAGAATTCCCAAGTGAGACAAAAAACATACAGCAACACACACACATAGGAGGCAAGCAACATCTAAATAAAGGATGGACACACTGAAAGTGAAGAATAGAAGTCCAGACACTACAGAATGGACACAGAATTTGAGAACCTCACAGACAAATATCTTAGAATAACTTCAAGAAATTCTCAGTGAGGTCTTGGAAGGGCAAGTAAACATAGTAAGGGGGGTACAGAATCACAGGTGATTCAGGAACAAGTGGAGATATTTTTAAAATGCAGAAAGAGACACTGAATGAAATGAGGACAAATGAGAGACAGAAGAAAGCAGAGACTCTTCAATAAGAAATAATGGATGATAATTTATCTGCTCTAAGAAAAGAACTAAACATGGTTGCCCTGGAAAGCAAAAAAAAAAAAAAAAAAAATTCAAATTTCTAACCACACACACACACACACACACACACACACACACAAACAACCTTCACCAAGACACAGTGTTGTGAAAGTATCAATAATAAGAAGAGTGTAAATGGGGGGGAGGTGACAGAGCCAAGAGCCAAGATGCTTAAATTTTATGGAGGTGAGGCAGATGCACATACGGAGCTGTGAAATTGTCCTCTTCAAATTAAATAGCTATTTAAATTAGTGGCTATTCAATAAAACATGAGAGAAAAGAAATTTAAAAAAATAAAAAATTAGTTTCAAATAAAGAATAGACATTATCATTTCAGACAGAATCTCAAAATGGCCAGAATGAACTAGAATGAACTAGAAATAAGTGGTTTTGACTTTCAATTCCAAGGCTTAGCCCCAAACAGCAAACTATTCCCAGTGGTAACAGCATATTCTTAAAAGGAAACCACCACTAACCCAACACTAGCACTGTGAGAATGTCTGGCACTAAGACATGAGAATACATCTCCTGCTCCCAAGTAAGAAATATAGCCATTTCTAAGCAACTCTTTATTTCACACTTTATGGCATTCTAAGTAAAGCTAAGTGTTCCCCACAGTGAAACCTGTGACCTTTCTAAGATGAATGTCCCATCTTTACAGTGATCCATTTCCATTAATATTAGCTTTTAGTATAAGTTTAAAAACAAGGATGGGGTATGGTTGCTATGAGATAATTTTGTGTGCCCCAGGATGAAGCTGCTCTATCTCCCCATCACTCCTAGTTTGACTCAGACATACAAAACCCATCATTTTAAACCAACAATATCACAATCTAATGACTTCTAAATCTGCTTTTTTTCTTCTTTCCTTTCTTCTTCCTGGTTTGAACTGCGTGGCTACACATTAGATCCAGCAGGAGTGAACAAAGCTACATGCTGACTTAAGAAAAATGCATAGGGAAGAAAAACTTTTTGTTATAGATATATAAAATGTGGGAAAGAAATGCTGTCAAAATGAAATTAAATGTTGCCCACATATAGCATATGTTTCTTCAAACAGAAGAGTGACAGCTATCAAAGACAAAGGTCCCAGAATGACATCTCAGAAGATGTGGCGAATTCTGAGGGAAAAAAAAGATTTTAGTGTGTTGTTTCAAAGCACTTTCTCATCAGAACAGCACTCATAGGGGGAGCCTGAAAGGCAATGCCAATGACCTGTTGGTTCATCAGTGTTTAGACAGAAAAAGAGTTTTGGGTCTGGACATGATAGCGCTCACATATAATCCTAGCTACCTCGGAGACTGAGGCGAGGGATCACTTGAATCCACGGGGTTGAGACAACCCCATGCAACACAGCAAGACCTGGCCTCTAAAAAAAAAAAAAAAAAAAAACAGAGAGAGAGAGTTTTGTTTCTATTTTAGAAAAAAATGGGCAGCAAATCCAAATCAGCAGTTGATAAAGTTGTTGGTTTCTTGTAGTCAATGAATTCTGTCAAGCATAGTTCTTTTTCCTACTAAAAATCACAGTGCTGCTACACAATGAGTCAAGTACAATTCCACCTCAAGGTTTCTCATATATCCCAGAGACATGCTGATAAATGTTTTATAAAACTGTATCTAAGAAGGGGGGGCAGAAAAATATCCGCATGCCTCAGCGGATGCCTCACCGCATGCCTCAGGTACACAAGCTTTATTAAAATAAATTTTTGTCAATAAAATTAGTACATGGGCACCCAATTTATGAATGAGTAAAACAAAATTGATAAAATCAAAAACATATCAAAATGTCACTCAATTGGTATATGTGTACAATTTTGCTGAATCAGAAATAATTTTCCGATATTAGAAAAATATTTCTTTGACTTTTGTGCTTTTTACAGTGTAATGAACACATATAAGGCAATAAATTTAAATCCACATTATAAACATTTCCTCCATCATTTTCCTAAGCTTGCACAACAAAAAAACTATAATTCTGTCTTTGATTATTACCATTTGTTGATTTCCATAGTGTAAACACTCCTACCATGGCCAATTTCAATCTACCAATGTGACTCAAGGAACTGGTAGGTAGGAAGAAATGCCTAGTAAAACACCATTATTTAGTATTTTCACGATATGACACAATAGATATAAGCAACCTCAAGAATATAGATGATAGTACAAAACAAAAATTAAGAAATTGTTTTCAATATTTATTATCTCATAATGTGACTTATTGTGACCATGCATGTTTTAATTTCTCACAAAGATATGTTAAATTACCAGCTTGCAATTTACCAATTGACTCTCAAAGGGTATATCTAGCTCTCATAAATCTTTAAATATTCCTGAAGACTTTTCACAACAAACAAAAGTTTATTTTCTAAAATATCCTTTCCGGTTTGCCTGCTTGGACCATCTCACCTATTTTTCTGATATAAAAAATATTAAAGGTGAAAATGGGCTCCAAGTAAAACTCTGCATTTTTAATAACTCTAACCAATAGCAATGAAAACAGACAGCAATGCCATTTTAGTGAACAATACAATTAAACTTAAAATTTATTTGCTTAAAAAATATAAAACATAAAAATGAAGGCAAACATTTGTACTAATTTCCACAGTGAACTCTGACCAAATCCCAAATGTTTTGAAGTTGGTATCACTGCTCTTTTATTAAATCTCTTTACATTGGAGGCATGGATATGGCATAGAAAAAGAAGGTGTATGTAAGAAGATATATGCATGTCACCTTCTCAATTTGGAGATGTACGCTTACTATTTGTTCACTTGTCAATATCTACTCCAAGACGATCCATATCCTGAGGGTCTTCCTTCTGTGTTATGCTATTTTAAAACAGGAACACTTACATATTAATTAATATGTCATATACATCTTGGCAACAGGTTTTTCACTTCCCTGCTTATTCACCACCTAGAGAAAATAGAATAATTTTCTGTACAGAGTTAAGAATTTTTATATTCTTAGTAAATAGGTTTTTTAATACTAATACCCAACCAAGTCAGAAGACAAATAATATGAAATAGCTTTTAATGTTCATCTAAGTTGACTTCTTAATCATAAAGCTTTAGCTCAGCATGAGCTTTTAGTTTACACTGAAGGAGGAAAGAAGGTTTTAGTTTTTGCAGCATATATATTTCTAGTACTACTTTCTGATTTTATGGGCAATTCTGTCTTCATGCTTCCTTAATCTTGAAGCTCTTTCAAAGACAACATACTGTGCCAAATGTACAGTGATTATGTAATGTGGACAAAAATCCAGTGGGAAATGTGTAGAGCAGATCAAAATCATTCCACTTAAGACCTTTTACAGTCATTTGATCTAATGATGTTCACTAGGATTTGATGTACTAAAAGGCAGCCACTGTGAGAACATAAGGATTGCATCAACATGTGACTTTCAGTGTAACTGGGTTCATTGTGGTCTTTTAAAGATGATTTTACATACAAAATAATATCTATACAAAAACAAATCCCATGACAAACTTTCCAAATCATTGAATTTTATGACATTTCCTATGGAAAAATCTCTTTTTCTTGTCAAATAGACTTCAAGGCAACATCTTACATGAATAGGAAATGATATAGAGGAGTTCCCTGATTACCCACATTGGAAGTTCATCTGATTTGGGGGGGAAATAAATCTTCATCTAGTTTGCCACTTCCAATTACAATTGCAGTGACAGATGAAATTATTAGATGCACTTCACACTTGTTAAGAAATAGTTCCTTGTTCCTTTTTATTCTTCAGTTACTTTTTTCAATTTTAACCAGTATTATATATTTCAAGATTGAAAAATATATGTGTCATTTGAAGTTGAAATCAGACTTATAAAGAGTTTGGGAGTCATGACTTATATCCTTACAATTAAAAACTGAGTCAACTGAAAATTAATGACATATTGGACCACAGACTACTAAAGTGGTAAGATAAATTGCCACCCCAGAATCAGGATAGGTAAATCCACAGTCAAAACCAAGATCTGCTTGCCTGGAGCAGAAGTCACCAGAGCCATACTGGCGGGAACACTTAAATGGCAATTTTGACAATTTGCTGGAGGCTAAATGGATTAGTATGAAAATGAAAAGCTCTAGCAAACTGTATCTCTGAGGATCCTTCATTTCTGTGGGTTTTACCTCTAAGGGCTACACTAGAATCTCAGTGAAGATAGAAGAAAGATCTCTAGATTATGGCCAAATTTGTGAAACACTTTCAGACTCTTCTCCATAATAGAGATCTAAGATGAAAAGATATTACCTGAGGCATATCATAACTGAGGGAAAGGAATTCCTCTAAATGCTACATTCTTCAGCTTTCTTATTCCCCTTGGAGAAAAAAGTAAACATTAGAAACAGGAGTCAGTTATTTGAGGAAATGGAATAGGAATTATAAACCCCCAAAATTAAGAAGGCCATTTTGAAAGGAAATTACGTTTATTGGGGAGAAAAAAATTCAGTTTAGGGTAGAAAGCTAAAATGTGTCCCAAGGTGGATAAAAGTTGAGAGTTTTTAGGAAGGAAAATGAGGTGAATGGTAAAAATGTGTTAAAGAAAACTCTTCTTGGTGCTATATAATTGATTACTGATTCTGTCTTCTAAGTCCATAATCACTGTCTTTATAACATGGATGACTGGTTAGGCAAATAATGATCTGCTCATTGACTTCTTAAAACCATTAGTTTTTGACCCAAAACTAATCTAAAACAGATATCTTGACCCAAAACTGCTGAGACAACAAAGTAGTTTTTTTTTGTTTGTTTGTTTGTTTGTTTGTTTTTGGTGGAATCTCTGACCCCATCCAAAAATGGTTCTGCTTAATGCCATCTTTGCACATGCTGCTATAGTCAAACAAGGAGATAAAAGGAAGAGAAAGCTATATTATTGGACAAGAAGGGTAAAAGTTATAGCCTTTCAACAAGGGCCTACAAAAAGTCTAAGATTTAATTATAAAATCATCAAATTATTCCAGTTCTCCTTATCTTACCACATCATCAGAGCTCTAGTATAAAGACAGTGGCTTATCACTGAAAGAACTACAAGACATTGGCTCCCTCAGAGAGTACTTAGAGAAACCCAAAGTCAACAGAGTAGATAACACTTGGGCTCAAGAGGAATTTTAAAACTGTTTATGCCTACAGCTACAACAAACATAAACACACACCAACCCTAAGCCAGATTAGCATAAATCCTCACACTATGGGCCTATTTATATAAATTCATATTGCCTCATAATCATGTCTGATTTTCAGAAAAAAAAAAAATGGAAGCTTTGCTGGAAAGCAAGAAAATACACAATCTGAAAAGACAAAGCAATCATTAGTACCAGACTCAAATGTGTCACACATGGAATTATTAGATATAAAAGGAACTACCAGAAATTAAAAAGAATAAGATTGAAAGCTGTCTTCAATAGCTTTATCCATAACTTATATATGTCAAAATTAGCAAGCTAAAGAGAAATCAATAGAAATTTCCCTGAAATGTAAAGGGATATAAAGAACAACAATGAGAAAAATTACAGAATATTTTAGATCTGTAACCCACTTAAAAAATTTGTTATGAGGGCAACCCTTGAACAACATGGGTTCAATTACTGAGCCCAGTATGCATTGCCTTTTTTTTCTTCTTGCTATCTGTATTCAACAAAATACAAATGTCAGTTACTTGACTCCATAGATGTGGTATTGGGTAGAAAAACAAAACAGTATACATAATTAAGCTTACAAAGGGAAGCAGCTGGTCCTTTAAAGCCAGCCACACACCAGGTTTGTCCCAGTCCACACAAACAGTAGCAAGACCACATATACTTTAAAAGGCAGTAAAAGCAGATTTAATTATTAAAAGAGAAAAACAAACAAAAGTCACTTATGCTACAAGGAATCCCTCTCATAATCTTACCAACTAGTCAGTCTCTAGTCCAAAAGTCTACACGTAGCCTTCAGTCATGTACTACCTCAAAATGGTGACTGCCCCACCTTCAAGCTAAATGAAGGTACCTACTTCCAAAGGCACAGTTATTCACTTCAAGCCAGAAGAAGCCAAGGGCACCATTGAGTCTTCTTCAAAATCAGGAGATTCAAATCCAATGAGGAAACCTGGATGGCATCTTGAATTCTTCTCCAAAAGGCACAGCTTGGCATTCTTTCAGTTTCAACTCTAAATTGGCCCAAAATCGGCAAGTCTCACTTGATACAACAGCAGCAGACATTCGGACTTCTCACAATGTCAACACAGCAAGTTCTCTTCAGTTCTCCAGACAATTTCCAGGCTTCACAATTTCAAACTTAAACCAAATTCTCAAGCACCAAATTTCCAAGTCAGTTTGCCCAAGTTACAAGTTTCTCCAGCATGCTTCTCCAGGCTCCCCACTAGCCCAGGCTAGGACCCTGCTGCAGCATATGGCCAAGGTAGCTAAGAGGTCTCTAGCCCCCCTGTTCCTCTGCTCTGTGCCTTCTCTCTCCATACCTTCTCTCTGTCTCTCCTCCTTAAATCCCCTACTATTGATCCTATCATGAGATGGCTTGCCTTCCTTTCTCCAAGTCTCTGCCCACCAGGACACAATGGCTGCCATTCCAATTCAGCACCACCATGCTGAGGGCCACAGGCCCCAATTTCACCATAGTCCCCCTCTCAGATGGAGGACCTGAAAATTCAAGGACCAACTATAAGGGATTTTAGTATCTGTGTATTTTGATATTCAAGGGTTCTGAAACTGAAATTGGGTAGCAAAAGCAATAAAGCAGGATACTTAAGTAAATTTACAAACAGGAGCAGCTGGCCCTTTAAACCAGTTACTTCTAAGTTTATCCCAGCCCATGCAAGCAGTAACAAGACTACACTAACCTGAAGAAGAGGCAAAAACAGTTTTACTCATTAAAAAGAAAAAATAGACAAGCCTCACTGAGGGGTACAAGGAACCCCTTTGACTATCTTACCAACTAGTTCAGTATCTAGTACAAAACTGCAGGTGGCTTCTTCAGCCATGTGCATCTATAAAATGGCGGCAATTCCACCTTCAATCCAGGTGAAGGAACCAAGACAATGCTGTCAGATCTTCTACAAAAGCAGGAAATTCAAATCCAATGAAGAAACCAGGATGGCATCTTCAATTCTCCTCCAAAAGGCACAGCTCTAACATTCTTTCAGCTTCAACTCTAAAGTGGCCCCAAACCAGCAAGACTTGCTGTATGCAACAACAGCAACAACTTCAGACTGCTCAGGATTAAAACAGCAACACAGCAAGTTCTCTTGAGGTCTCCAATTCCCAAACTTCTCAGTTTCAAAGTCAAAGCAAGTTTTCAAGTATGTTCCCAAGTCAACTTAAACAAGTCACAAGTTTGTCCAAAATGCTTCCTCAGACTCCTCACTGCCCTGGGCTGGGGATGGAAGCCCACAGGATGGCTTCCTTCCCGACCCTGTTGTCAGAATATGGCAGTAGTAGGCCTCCAGCCTCCCTGCTGCTCCTCTGCTCTCCACCTCTCCATGCCTTTTTCCTCTCTCTCTCTCTGTCCCAACTCTCCAGCCACACTGCTTAAATCCCTTCTCTGTCCTCAAGTGAAGCCTTGGCTTTCCTTCTCAAAGCCTTTGCCCACCAGGGCACAATGACTGCCATTCTAAAGCAACACCAACATTCTGTGGGCCACAGCCCCCAGTTTCACCACAGCATCCTTATCAAAACCAGTCCCACCAAAGGAGGACCGCAATTAATTCAGGGTAATGACATAGTTGAAAATTGATGTACTTAGAAGAAATCATACTAGCAGAAACAAGTCAAAAAGAAAAAGACAGAAACCAAATGGTTTCACTAATATATGGGATATAGTGAAAAAATAAAAGCCTTGAGGAAAAGTCAAAACAAGCTAAGCACCAAACTGAAACACACAACTTTGAGCAGGAGAGGAAGAGGGGAATGGAAGGGAGGATGAGGGTGAGTAAATCTCTGGGATTACAATGTTGTGAAATTTATATATAAATAAAAAACTTAAAAAAAAAAAGAAAGAAAAAAGAAAATTGAATAGATGCCAAATTGCCCTGGTAGGCAGAGCCTGAAAGAACCCACTAGAGAAAATGAAGAGCAAGGAGCATGGAAAGGACACATAAAAAGGAAGGAACAAGGAAGGAAAGGAAGGAGATGAGAATGGCAGGTTGAAAGAACAGGCCCATTTGGCCTGGCCAGAAGAAACCTCCTGAAGAGTGAGCTGGAGGTGGCAAGGAGCCATGGTGACCGGTAGAAGAGTGGCCAGTGTAGAGACTATGGCACTGCAGCAAAGTGGCATAGTGAGCTGGTACCGGGAGATGGCTAGGGATTTAGAAAGCTGATTTGTGCATCAGCAATTGTGGAAGATACGTGAATATCCTTGGAAAAGTGGAGCAGCACAGAACACTGGAGAGAGAAGAAGCAAAGAGAAGACATGGGAGAAAGACAATGACTGCCTCAGTTTTAGAGGGGCAAAGGGCTCCATCTTGGACATGTGTCTATGGGATCTTTGGGACTAAAAATGGTGACTGGGGTAAGATAACTGGCTGCTTGTGGCTGTGAGGACTTTTCATTTTCCTGGTTAATTTCCTTGTAAATAAAACACTGTTTTTTATACTGCTTTTGATTGGCAACTGCTATGCATGGGTGAGAAGGATCTGGTAAGAAATCTGGGAGGCAGAAGCTGCATTTTAAAAGTTTTTTTTCCCCCTATGGATTGCTAGTTGGTGGCTTCTGCTCATTTTAACCCAATTTTACAATAAGCTTGGGAGAGGTCAAAAGTAATTTTTGCCTTCATGGAGGTTGGTTCCTCTAACTCTTACATTGTCAAGGGCTTACTGCATATGAGTTATTTCAAAATGCAAATATGTATTATGTATTTGAAGGACTAATAGCCAAAGCTTTTTCAAAATTAATGACAGATACCAAACTATAAATCTCGGAAGCTTTAATGAACACCAAACAAAATAAGTGCAAGAAAACAACACGCAAGCATGTAATATTCAGGCCACAGATACCATAAACAAAGAGAAAATCTTGAAAGAGGAAAACATACTTTAGGAAAAAAGGATTGAACTTAGTGTTAACTTTTCATCGAAGACCATGAAAACAATAAAAGGTTCTATGGGGACTGTTTCTGACCTTTTCATATTTGTTTTTTTATTAATCTAAAATTGTTCTAAAATAAATCCTTTTTTAAAAATAATGGGCTGCTGTGCTAGAATATGGGTAAGTTGGTGGTGGGTGCACTATGGTGCTAATACCTGATACCAGCAAAAAATTAATTTTTAAGAGTAGATTACTTTCAAAAAATGAAAAACTAGGCTTGTGACACTGATCTAGCTCAGAAGTTAGTTCCCTATCCTGAGGTTTGATCATTCTCCAGGTATTCAGTTATTTTGTACCAGGGAAGGACAATGAAAGTACTGAAAAATTCTAATTATCACTTTATATGCTACAAAGTATTTCTTTGCAGACCTATATACACCCTTTTTAAAGAGGCAATATCATAGAGAGGTTGTAAACATGAATGTTTGAATTATTCTGTTAGGCTTCAAACACTGGCTCCACTATTTTCAGTCATGTCACCTTGCTCAATTCATTTAGCTCCTCGGTACTATATTTTCTGTATGAATATGTAAAATGAGACTAATCATAGTACCTACCTTAAAACATTTAAAGATATAATGTTTATGTAATTAGAAAGTAAAAATACTAGTGTTCAAGAAATGATTATTTGTCTAAGTTGGCTATGAAGGTTTTTAAAATAAACCTCTTTCTCACTCTAAACTATAGGAAATATTAAGTGTGTATGCTTTGGGTAGAAAAAAAAATACCAGATCTAAATCTAATTCATTACACTGAATAATTACTTATTTTCACTACATGTTCAGTATGTGTGTTTTTAAAATGGCATTAGACATAAATAGGTTCACAATACTGTAAGATTTAAAATCAATATATGAAATCCAAGATATAGAATATATAAAAATCTATTGTATTGCTAGAATGAACCACATATTAAATAATTCCATTGACAATAACAAAAAAGAGTAAAACATAAGAATAAGTTTACTCAAAGACATGCAAGGATAGTGTAATCAAAACTACAAAACCTGTTCAAATAACAAATTAACTAAATTGACAGACATGTTTACAGATTTGAAGGCAACACTGTCAGACATTAGATTAATATAATCTGAATCTATAGATTCAATACAAATCCTATCAAAATTCTGATTGCATTTTTTACAGAAATGGGCTATCTAATGCCAAAATTTAAATGGAGTTGCAAAGAAATCAAGAGAGTTGAGAGTCTTTAAAAAATAAAGTCGGACGAATCATATTTTTTATTTCAAAACCATTATGGTACAGTAATTGAGATGATGTGATACTGGCATCAAGGTGAACATACAGATCAATAGACTAGAACTCACAGTACCAAAATAAAACCAAGTTCCCATGGTCATTTGTCTTTTGGCCATGGTTCCAACATCATACAGTGATGAAATAGTCTTTCAACAAATTCTGTTGGGTGAATAGTTCTAAATATTACTTCACACATCTAAAAAATTAGCTCAAAGTGAATCAAAGACCTTTATGTAAGAGTTAGAACTATAAAACTCAGGAGAAAATCCAGTTGTAAATCTTTATCACATTAGACAATGACATTTTTTCTTCAAAAAAAAACAAGTCCATTTTTACTTATTGGCTTTCAATAAGCTTTAATCTTTGCAGCATAAAGCATTTCAAGGACTCTTTATGACTTTACCAGGAAGTTTATTACAGAATTTGCCAAAAGTTATGCCATGTTTCTATGGGTATGTGTTACCTTTTCCTATAATACTCCAGATTTATTTAATTTGTCAGCAGGAATCACTGTGGTTTACTTTCTTTCTTTTTTTTCCATAAAAATTCATCTTGTCTGGATAGAATTGTTTCATCTTGAGCATAAACACCCTCAGTTAAAGAGTTATGTGTCCCCTGAAGTTCGTATAGGTAGCAAAAATGACCGTAACCACAGTCTTTCAGTCGTATTTTAAAAATCCTGTTCCCAGCAGGCCATAAGTCTAGTATCTTCTCTATTCTGCCTAATCTATTACTGGGATCCATACAAATTACTGAGTAATATTTTCTTAAATCTGATATCAAAAGCACAGGCCAACAAAGAAAAAGTAGAAAAATTTCATTAAAACTCTGTGTATCAAAGGATATGACCAAATAAAATTCCTGCAGAATTAGAGGAAATATGTACATTACAGTAAATAAAGTTAAAAAAAAAATAGTTCCTAAAATAAATCAAAGAATTTAAATAGACATTTCTCCCTCAAAATTATACAAATGAATAATAATAATAAATACAAAATCAGGTGTTCAACATCTCTGTTATTATGGAAAGACAAATCAAAATCACAACATGATGCCTCTTTATTCATTGGAATGACTATACATTTTTTTACATGGTAGGGAAAAGGTAGAGGAATTGTAATTCTCACAGTTGCTCTGTCCTTATAGAAAAAGTTTAGCAGTTTCCTAAAAAGTAAGCATAGATTTAGCATATGATTCAATAATTCCATTCCTAGCAATAAACCTAAGAAAATTGAACATATCCTTTTTATACAAAAACTTGTACATGAATAGCCAAAGCAGTATTATTCAAAACAGTCAAAAATTTAAAGCAATCTACATATACATCAACTGATAAATCAATAAAATTATGGTATATCCATATAGTGGAATATCATTATATCATAATAAAATATGAAACACTGATATACTCCACAACAGAGATTAACCTTGAAATGTTGTACTTAATGAAAAATATGAGACAAATGGGTCACATATTGTATGATTCCATTTACAATATACAGGGGAGAGAAAGCATGTTAGTGGTTGCCAACAGAGATAGTAAGAAATGAATAGCACCATTAATGGAAATGAAATTTGTGAGGGTGGGGGGGACAAAAATGAGAATGCTCTGGAATTAGATGGTGAGGTTTACCCAATCTTTTGAATATACTGACAATCACTGACTTCTATACTTTAAAAATTATAGATTTTATGTATATGAGTTATCTCACTCATGAAAATGGCAGAACATACATGACACATATTTAATTAAAAAATTTAATAAAGGGGCTATTTACAAATATAATAGGCTTACTAGGGGAAAATAGATGAGTTTGAAGTACTAGTGGGCAAGTACTTTGATCCCTAGTACTAAAGAAAGGAGTAATTTTTCAGATCTCAAAAAGAGTTGTAACTGAAGGAGATTGCAACACAACAGTATCTGAATTTTCTGTAGAGACTCACTGCCCTTTCAAATGGTGCCCAGCACAGTATGATGTCTGAGCATTACCTCAGGATTCAGTCTCATAGCTCATAACTTGTCCTGATCTACCAAAGTTTGTAAAATGACTAATCTCAATAGCAGTCAAGAGGTAAGGAAATTCATCTAATAGAGTTATTAAAGGTTGGTGCCCTGGAACACAAATCTGGAGGAAAAAAGATATCAATTCCAGAGGAATGAAGAAAAGATATAACAGACTTAATCTGACTACTATTTGTACAGTAGTTCTAGGGGAAATGGAAGGGTTCTAGGGGAAAGGGAAGCAAGAGTAGAATAATAAGTTATTCCATTATTCCAGAGTAATGAGATGGTGACATGCACTGGGATGATAGTAATGAACATGAAAAAGTAAGAAACACCTCAGAGTTTTTCCTCATTCTTCATAATAATGCCTAGGGGCAATATATGTGGTAAGTAACAAAACAGAAATGTCAAATGATCATATTGTCCAACATTTAAAGCAGAGTTTAAGTCTAATTAACTTCACTATCCTAACTCAAATTCCTAGCTTAGGGGAAGATGAGGTTCCACAGAACTACAATTGATTACCAACTTTGACTCTTTTGTATACTGGATTTCATTTTTGAAACTGAGTATACAGTAGCTGAGTATACAGTATACAGTAGCAGAGAAGAAAAGTATACAGTATACAGTAGCAGAGAAGAAAAGGTGATGATTTGAAACATGCTTTCTTAAAAAATAAATGAGCTTTCCAATAAAAATCTAACCTCAACTTATAATAAAGGAACTGAGACCAGGGAATTGGCCTGTTTTGCTAATCTAGGGTTGTCCCATGAGCAATTGACACAGCTGGTCCTAGAATGTAGGTCAGCCTATTGGTAGGTTATTGTGCATTCAGTCACACACAGTTCATTAGCAACAGGTTTCCAGTTAAAACCCCTCTTCTATCAGCAACCTCATTATTACAAAGGTGTTTCCAACCATGACAGTATTCTTTTTGTCTTTAACCTGGCTACACTGGAAATGAAAGCACATTGTTTAAAGTTAGATTCATAGTGAAAGGATTTCCAAAATAATACTAGTAGCATAAATTAGTGGTTAAGAATCATGTTTTTAGGTGTCATTTTCAGAAGCAATATGTTTGTTTTCACCCAATTATGATTCAGCATGTCAGATTGTATTAGTCATGTAGCTTTACCTTCTGATATCATAGTTCTAGCTCAATATAGTAAGTACAGACTTCTGAAGGGAAAGGCAGCTTTTGATTTAGCTTTGCTTTCACATATGGAACACACATTGTTGTATCAGTGCAAAGAAAAAGTCAAGAAAATGCTGAATTTGCCAGAGAAATGTGAAACTGGGTTTTTGTATTTTTTTCCCTTTTTTTTCTTTTTGTGGTCAGAATTGAAAGTGCCACCTGGAGAATGATAATCTTAAGAGATTGTCACATTTGTGACTTATCATGACTTCACTTATATTTGCTGGTGGTCAAACGCACCCTGAAAGCCCAAGATCATGTCCGAGAACCACCAGGTACAGAATTACCTCTTGAATTCATTCTAATCTTGCAGCATTTAGATTCTATGTGATTTTTAAAATTAATGACTTATTCATTTCTTTTTGTGGTACCTAAAGATACATATCAATGATCAAGATAGGCAAAGACACTCTAAGGATGTTGGTGACTCAGTAAAAGAAAAATTTCAGTCCCGTCTCTTTATAAGAAAAAATTTCCATCACTCTAAATCAGACCATCTGACAGTCCCAAGTCATTAGATTTTGAAAAGGAAATTCTTCTCTGGCCAATGGCTATGATCTATTTGCCCAGCCTTCCTCTTGGAAACAGAGTGGCTTGTGTTCAACTTCACTTTGACCCCGCAGGTTTCAGTCTCAAAGCTACTCCAGCTTCATGTTGGTGCAGATTTTAAGAATACCAAAAATAGCGTAAAAGAGAGAAGGTCCATGCATATTCCGTTTTGAACTTTAGTCTGGGAAAGTACCTGATATCAAAGGAGTACTTAGGAAATGTCAAGAATGGCATTCCAAGGGCAGCATCTTCTGAAGTTACAGTCTTGCCAGGGCCATGCTTGCCAGACTGCAAAGGACACCCAGAGAAAAGATAGAAGTTCTGGTGTCAAGGGCTGTATCATGCCCCATGGTATTAGTTAGGAAAATTTAACATTATCAAAGATGCAAAGTGAGATTGTTGGTATTAAAGTTGCCAATAATATGTTTTGATAATACCAGGTCCAGGGAATGAGTGTCTTTCCTGAAGAAAAGTTGTTTAGATTAAGATGTATATGAAGGTATGATAAGTGGGGCACAGTGAGTAGATTTTCTCAGAAAGCACATGTGAATACCTTGAGAAGGGGTACTGGGGTGTTTCTCAAGAACTAACATAATTCCAGATGATGGTAGCAGAGGAAAGAAGACCATAATTAAGTAGTAACCAGAGAAGATAAGTCTTGCTACATGCTCATCATTCTCAATGGCCTTATAGCTCAATGTGCAAAGAAAAAAGGAAGCAATAACTTTGATATCACCTGGAATTTTGCTAGAAATAGAGACTTAAGTCTCACTCCAGACTTACTGAATCAGAATTTGCTTTTGAACAAATTTCTCTAGTGATCAATATAGATGTAAAGTTTAAAAAACACTAGGCTATGATCTCTATTCCTTAATGTCTAGTAAAATAAATAGAAAGTTACTCCTGAAACCATCTTTGCTATAATTATCTACTTAGTTGGGAACTTATTATATTTTTGACATGATTTAAAAACCAATAGAAATACACGACTCTCAGACACACACACACATGTATATGTATATATGTGTGTATGTATATATGTGTATATATATTCATATATATCCACATCTTATGTATCGAATGAAAGATTGCAATTCCCCCAGAAAAGATATTTATTAGCTTAGACTGGGGTAGTGGTAGTACAGATGAGAATTGACCTTCCTTGCCTAGAAACTTGGAATATATCATTGCACTCATGTGCACAGTACAGTCAGAATCTAACTTGTATTTAAGACAAAATGTTATTATCTTAAGGTTATTACATTTTTTTCTCAATCAAATCCTCAGGAACCAGAAGCTTTCTAAAAAATAAATTAGCTAGCTAATCTAATTTATAGAACCATGCTTTGTGAAAAGGGGACAAATTTATCTATACATATAAAAATGTCACAAAAGTGTAATTTTTACTAATTCCAGCAGAAAAATCTGGCATTTGTGCCAGAAAACAAGAGAAATTGCAATGCTCCAATATGAAAACATTTAAAAGAAAAGCAAAATATGATGTATAGAGACTGTAGACTTTTTGTTTTACTTTATATGAGGGAAAAGGGGAATTTAAAATTTCATTTAACAAAATCCATGCAACTGTTCTTTCTATAAAGTCATCTAGGAAATATCAAAAGTCAATGCATTTTACTGATTGTTTTTAAAGTAATAAGTCTATATGGAGTCAAAAAAACACTTTAAAGCTCATGCAAAATTCCTTTAATGATAGTATAATAACATTAATGATATCAATATTTTCTTTAAAGAATTGTATTTTAAAAATCCCACATTTTCTATGTAAGACACATACAAAAAGAAAAGGATCCTAAGTGATTCAGAGTATGACCGATTGAAGATTCAGTGATTTCAATGAGTTAGAGCACGGAGTTTAGGAGTTTAGTACAAGTTAATGTGATATGTAAGAGAGAGCCAACAGTCTGAAAATTCTAGTATATTATTAGCATATATATTTTTTCTAAACACATATAGTTTTTTATTTTTAATCAAGTTCAATAATTTTTCTAAGATATTATTCTTTTTGTTTGTTTTTTAATTCATTTTATTGATTTGTCACAATTGTGCATTAATTGATCCCTCCTCCTCCCTCCATACCCCCCCTCTGTATCTCCCCTCCAGTCACTCCATCTCCCATTTTTCTGCAATTTGTTGGTTGGTTAAGTTGTTGGTTGTTTGGCCTGTTGTTCTCTTCCGATATTTGGTGAATGTGTGTGTGTGGTTTGTTTGTTTGTTTATTTTTTTACCCCGGGGGCTTTCCCACTTCACTAACATTTGTTAACTATCCTGATCTTTTGTGCTCTTCACCTCCCTCACCTTGTTCCCCCCCACCTTGTTCCCCCTCCTCCTCTCTCGCTTCATGGTTCAGTCCCATTGGTTGTTTTCAATTTTTCTTATTTCTTTGTTTTTCCCTATATCTTTCATATAAGTGAAACCATCCTGCACTTCTCTTTTTCTTTTTGACTTATTTCTGCTAATATGAGTCTTTCTAGTTCCATCCAGGTTGCTGCAAATGACATGTGTTTGTCCTCCTTGATGGATGCATAGTATTCCACTGTGTATATGTACCACATTTTTTTTAGTCAATCATCTGTTTTGGGGCATTTGGTTTGTTTCCAATTCTTTGCAACTGTAAACAGAGCTGCAATGAACATGCGTGTACATGTGTCCTTTGAATTAATGTCTTCATGTCCTCTGGGTAGATTCTTAGTAGTGGGATTGCTGGGTCGAATGGTAAGTCCGCTTTCAATTATTTGAGGGTCCTCCACACAGTCTTCCATAGTGGCTGGACCAGTTTGCACTCCCACCAGCAGTGTAAGAGAGTTCCTTTTTCTCCACATCCATGCCAACATCTGTTATTGTCTGTTTTATTTATGTGGGCCATTCTTACTGGTGTAAGATGGTATCTCAGTGTGGTTTTAATTTTATTTCCCTGATTATTAACTCAAAATGGATAAAGGACCTGGAAGTGAGACCTACAACCATAAAATACATAGAAGAAAACCTGGGCAAAACCCTTCATGAATTTCACCTCAGAAATCCATTTGGGGAAACAACTATGGCCGGCAAAAAAATGAAGGAAAGCATAAACAGCCGGGACTATATAAAACTAAAAAGTTTCTGTTCAGCAAAAGAGACAATAAACAAAACAAAAAGAAACCCAACCAACTGGGAGAAAATTTTTGCCCTGCAGAAAGTGACAAGGGTCTGATAACAAAGATCCACAAAGAGCTCCTGCAGCTCAACAAAAACAAAGCAAAAAACCCAATCAAAAAATGGGGAGAAGAACTAAAAAGACACTTCACCAAAGAGGAGATACAGATGGCTAACAGGCATATGAAAAAATGTTCCACATCTCTAAGATATTATTCTTACTTGAGTCTATAATATTTAAAACACAGGTACAACAGTACCTGACATATAATAAACTGTAAATAATATTATCTATCACCATAATCTCACATTGTTAATATAAGCTAGTGAAAAGCTATAAACAAAAAGCATTTATGTTATATCTTCTATTCAGTCTCAAGATCCTACCTCTTCGGGAATTTCTGGCATTATGGTCCAAGAATATACGAATTCAAAATGCAGGCAGTTAAGTATGCAAGTATCTATCAAATCCTAGCAAATTCCTTATCAAAATAATTTTTGCTGGGTTAACTTTCAGGTTTTCTATCTCATTCTCTCACCTTGTCCCTACCAAGTGATTTTTAACTTGTGGAAATAAATTTTACTATAGTGTAAACAATGGTAATAGTGGCAGGCTGCATCCTTGTCAAATGCCATGTGAACCTTTGCACAGTGCTCAGTAGTCACCTTGTGAAAATCTCACATAGGTCTATGCCTCTGGAAAACATGCACCGAATTGTGCTTCCTCTCTGGCTGTAACTGGTCCTAGGTTACCCATGTTATATAGACTTATGTTACAAAATGCAGATCACATTTGAGTGCTTCTTCTTAAATGCTTAATGGGAAACAGAAAACCACTGTAATGTTATACTAAGTTATAAGGGCTGTGGCTCCACTCACAGAAATCAGCCCAGCTTCTAACTGGCATAGAGCCTACAGCTCAAGCAAAGTCCCAAAGAAAGAAACCCCTGAGAGGCATAAAAAAACTGACAGAGGAGTTCAAATAGTTTTCCTTTAATCTATTGAGCTACATAAAGCATGGCATGATAAAGGATTCTTCAAGGAAGTGATCCTATGAAGCATCATTAAATAATAGCAATGATAATCAGAAAGAACTGGGTGACCCTAAAGCATAATATTTAAAGACAATGGAATAATAATGATACCACTTGAGGAGAAAATGTATGCAATAAAATGACCTGATAGCCAAGGAATGAGTGCAGGATTATGATAACTTTTCACTGGTGTGGGTCTGAGAAACTTCTAACACAAACGCTCTTCTAACACAAGCAACTCCTCCGTCTTCCTTCCACAACCCTCAGAAAGGCTGAGTCTCTATGATTTCATAGAGCAAAAAAGTATTAGCTCAATTGCCAAGTTTAATGAATTGGAAATTCTAACAGAAGCACAGTTTTGAGGAGAATGCCAAGGTCATCTCTGTGGGAAAAGGAAAACCATGATTCATTAGTGTTCATTATCACAAAATAAGGTGAAATGGAACTGAAGAGGATGCTTTATAGTGCCCAGCACTGTCCAACATGGAGTTGAAACTATGAGTGGCTATGCAGGTATTAATCAATTTGAAATTTTTACGAACATTTTTAATTCAAAATTAACAAATCATTTCAAAAATGCCCATTTAATTTTTTTCAGACTGCTTAATACTATGTATTTCTACCTTCATTCACATTCAATCTGTTCTCTTCCTTTATTACTCTATTGATGTTGGCATTTCAAAGATCACCGCTAGTCTCTGTGCCATCAAATTCATCAGTCTTTTCACAAGTTTTTGTTTTTTGGCATCCTTAAAATTTTTGGTAACTTTGAAATTCATTACATAGAACTCACTTTTCCTTTGTTCTTGTGTGGTTTGATCCCTCTGGTTGTCTTTTGTCTGGGCTTTTAGAATAATTGCCTTCTCTCTAGCAACTCAGGTTACAATCTTTCCCTGCTTCTGCCTGTTCTGTGCCTTCTGTTGCATTGATCTTATTAAAACAGTTACTTTATCCCACTGATTTTTACTCAAAAGCCATGTTCTTTCATGAGCTAAAAGTTGACCTGGACCATTAGATTCTAATTCCTCAAATAGCTCATTCAGTGGTTTACTGAAATAGGAATTTATATCTCACTTAGGTAATTTCAGTTGAATATAGGGAAGGGCCTCTGCTCCAGGTAACTCAGGAACATAGATGAACAAATTTCTTGATTTTCACCTTGAATATGAAATCAAATCAGCAAATGGAAGAGAGAAAATGGAGAATCACAAAAGAAATTTTTCCGTCTCCCATCTACATACCATTGGCAAGGATCAGTGATATTCCTAAGATATCTGCAAAGGATTTTGAAAATGTGCTCGGGAAGAAAAAGAGAAAAACAAAAGATTAATTGAGAGTAGCTTATGCAGTCTTTGTCACAGTTGTGCATCATCTGTTACAACTCCCAAACAAATTTGAAGTCTTTATGAAATAAAGCCTGCCTTATCTGTTCATGTTTTCATGGGTAGACCTTGCTTATTTACACAGCTTTTCAGAAGCAAGACTGTCTTTCTCCTTAACTGGTCTCCTCCTTCTTTGCACATATAAATTCTATATTCCTTTCAGAGCTTGGTTTATTTTCACATTTACCACAAAGATTCCCAAATATCACAGTGACCTCTACTTTCTCAGAATAGATAGCAACATTTTCTTTATTATTTACTGGCAGATATTGTTTCAGATACTAAAGACCTTGTGTAACTATCCAAGTCTGGAATATACTGCAGGTTCCCCGAATAGAGAAATAGCTGCACATGATGTTGTACTGTAGAAGAGACAGAATTTTGTCCCAAGCCAAAAACCAAAAACACTCATCCCTGTGCAATTTCAAGTTCAAACCAGTCCTCCAGGGTCTTTTCAGTGTCTGCCTGTTCATTAATATGTTTCCTTTTCTCTGGAAACCCCTTTCTAGTGACAACAGTGAACCCCAAATCTCATGTAAGTACTAGGTGACTCCCTCCTTCCTTTCCCATAGCTATTATAAGGCTCTTAGCTTTTTTAAAGGGGTTGGTTGATGGCTAAAGGACAAATTTCTGCCATGTGGCAAAACAGAGAAAGCCAGTCAGCAGAAAGAAAAAAGAAAGCATCTGTTCAGGGGGAAGTGACACAACAAAGAGACAGCTAAGAAAAGCCTGACATAGTTCTAATTCCTGCCACTTCTGTTTCTTTGGTCTAATTGCATTTTCTTTCATTGGTTCTGAGGGGCTTCCCTATACCCACCTAGTTATTTGTTCTTTTTCTTTCACATGTCAGCAAAGTAGCAGAGTGGTCAAAGCCATGGATCTTAGAGTCAAAGAGACTCAGATTTGAATCTTAGCTCGCTCTGTCACTTGCTAAATTTGTGACTCATAGGAAAATCATCTATTTCTCTGAATTAACTGCTTTCTCATTTTTGACATCTCAGATGGTTATATAAGGTACTCTATAAAAAGCCTAAAACAATGTCTTAGAGACATAGTACATGCTCAGTAAATGGTATTTGTTACTTCACCTGCTATACTTTACCTAAAATAAAGTGCAATAGATTACAAAAGGCATCTTTACTGCATCAGTGTTAAAGAAAACATATGAAAGCATGTGATTCACGGATTGATGGGCTACGTTGCTGATGTTATTATTGAACCTTGGCACATATTCAAGGGGTCTTACTAGGCCTCTCTAAACATGGCATCAAATAAAATCTAGTAGTTACCAAGACAGGCAGAACCAGAACTCTTGTGACAATTCTCTCTTCCTAGAGAAATAGAAATTATAAGTATTATTGACCTCTAGGTGAATTTCTGATCCTAAGAGTCCAAAAGCAAAAGTGTAAAGTAATTTTTTGTCTTTGGAAATATAACACTTCCCCCACTTAAATCAATGTTACTCAAATTGGAATGACAAGCAATAACTATTTGAGAATGAAAACTTTTTAAATTCTGTTTTCCAATTTAGTGTGATAATTAATATGTGAAAGAGAAAAAAAAAAGGACATCTCCACTTTCATATGTTAGTTAGAAATGGCAATATTGACAAGATCAAGTAACTGTTTTGATCATTAAATAATTACAGATGCTATAGAATTTTGCAATGGAATAAAATACATGCAAATGCCAAAATTCTATGCTAGTAAGTCACTGCCTTAAACATATGGAAATTTAATTTAAGACAAATGCCTGAGAAACATCTAATCATAGAAACAATGCTAGTATCTAATGCAAAAACAGTAGTAGGCAGTAAAAGGACAAAAATATACATAATGCTTAAATTGTGTTGCATGAACAAAAATAGATATTTCTGACTTTTAGAGAATTTTGTATTGTCTCAGAAGTTTGTTGGAGTGACAACAACTAGTTCAAAGAGAGAATAGTGGTTTATCCATTCAATGGTAAAATTGAAGTCATTAAGTACTTATACATTTTCCAGGGATGTAATAAAATATACCTTGTACAATTTGCCTCTACCTCTCCAGTTGGAAGGACAAAAAGTGCAGTGAGGAGGTTGAAAAAAATTATTTTAGTAGAATTCATAAATACTGTCTTGATATTACATTACTTATAGATGAGAGGCAAAGGTAAATCATGGAGATCTTGCATAATAAACAACTGTTTATTTTACAAACATTTGTTGACCACCTATGTTGGGCCACTTAGGAGATACAGTAGATTCTAAGGGAAACTACAGAATTTCAGAAGGAATAAAAATACAACTTCCTTTATTATGGTTAATAAAGATGTCTGTCCAAGAAAAAAATGAATACAACATAGATGATGAGTGTTACAGAAACCTAAGCATACTAATTTAAAACCAATTCTTAATCTCCAAAAATTTTGCAGAATGCAACTTCATGATTAAAACAACAGTTCAAAAAAAAAAAGAAAATCCAACCTACACATGAAGAGTATGCTTTATCACAATGACACCATCTTTTTCACTTCACTAATTCAACTTCTCCAAATAGCTCATGAGGTACAATTTTACCTTCTCAAGGTTCAAATCTTTCTAAGACTCACATCCATACATGACATAATATATACTAGATCATTTTTTAAATGTTGCATCATTATAAGAATAGATAAACATGAGGACAAAAGTAAGACATAGTTGTGGACCAAGTAGAAACATAAACAGAAGCTAAAGTCTTCTTAATGGGGAAACAAAGGAAGCTTCATAGTTTTTGAAAATTAGAGTATCAAAAACATTGTTTATGAACGTGTAGACTAATTCAGCTTTTATGGAAAACAGTTTGGAGTTTTTCAGAACAGTTAAAATAGATCTACTATATTATCCAGCAATTCCATTTGGGTAAGGTATCTTACCCCAAAAATACAAAGCACTGATTTGAAGGGATATATGATTTATGGGATATATGGATTATTGGCATTATATATGGATTATGTTCATTGCAACATTATTTAGAATATTCAAATTGTGAAAACAATAAAGTACCCAAAGACAACAGGGTGGATAGAAAATATGGGACGAACACAATGGGATTCTATTCACCTTAAAAAAAAAGATTGGAAATATTGTCAATTGCAGCAACCTGTGTGGAACTGGAGGGGTCTATGCTAAACAAAGTAAATCAGAAGAAGAAAGACAACTACTGGATTATTTCACTCATGTATGAAAGAGCAATATAAAGAAGTAAAGCAAATGAACAGATAAAACAACTTTTTGAAAGCTGATTGACTGACTGAGGCTACCAGAAGGAAAGGTTGAGGAGTAGAGAAGAAAATGGGTAAGTCCCCGGTGAAGTATGATGGGTACATTTTCATTGGTTCTCATGTGTTACTATACCCTTGTAGAGGTATGACCCTTAACCTCTAAATCATATACAGTGTTGTTAGGCATCATTGCCTGAAAATACAGGTATACACACCTACATGTATTTGTAACTATCACATTACAGACAGAATACCTTCTCAGTATATTTTTATAAATACATTAAAATATGGACATAATGTCTCTTTTATAACAAGTTAACAAACTGTGACCCAAAGGTCAGCTCTAGTCCTTTGCTTCCCTCAAGTTTTATAAATAATATTTTATTAGAACACAGTCATGTTCATTTAGTTACATAGTCTATGACTGCAGAGTTATTGCTACAGCCAAAGGAGCAATAAACATAAAATAGTGTCAGGACCTTCATTGACAAAACTGTTAATCCTTGAAATAAGAACTAGAAACTTTATTTCTTTTAATCTTAAATAGATCTGTGTTCCCTTCCATAACTTTTTTTTTTTTTGCATTATTTCATGTTTGGGGTTGACTTCAAGTGCATTTTTCCTTTACTTTATAGGCCCTATTTTGCAGAAACATATCTCTCATTAAACCCAAACAGAATCTACAGAAATCCATTTTGTATGCTCTCTTGGATGAATTGATGAATGCTACCTTCTTCCAAGGAAGTTTATAGTAAAGCAATTTCTTGGGAAAATCTTGTAAAAGCAATATAAGCAGTGGTATACCATACATATGGAAAATAAGAAATGCAAGATTACCCATCATTCCCAGGTCTTTGGTGAAACTTTGGAGTGAAAGGAAAGGAAGAGGAGTATACATGTAAACTGAAGATATAACAAATGTAAGATACAATTTATTAAGATGAATCTGGATCTAAGTTTGAGATCTTATAAAAGGCTTCAGTAAGTTTGTAAGTAAATCTACTTCATATACAATTGCCCCTTTATGATTTCACAGACATCAAACTAGGAAAGAAATTTCTTTTAATTGAAGTAACAGTGCTTTATAACATGTAAGTTTGAAAAGTCCATCACTGAGAATCAACATGTATATACTACATCAAGTTTACCACCATGCATTTTCAAAAGAGAATACATTTGTAAGAGGATTAAGAAAGCATGAGTAAGCAAAAATATTTATCAGGGCCCACACATTTCAGTCAGTAATTATTATACTAATTATATGACATTTTATTACTTCTTTACCAAAATGAAAAGATTAGTTAAGCAAGGTAGGGGATATATACTTCTCAAACACTTACTGAATATAAACCATATAAATGACTGTCTAATAGCTGTTAAAATAAATACTCAATTTCTACTTTTAGGAAGCTTAGAATCTACTGAAGAAGTCACTGTGAATAACTGCACTCTTACCCCTCTCTTAAATGTTTTTTTTTATAATAGATACCAAAATCTGATTATTTACTTCTAAGGATACATATACCACTTCCTTCTTGTAGAAACAACCATAAGCAAAATACTCTATCAGATATGTTATGATATATATATATATACATATATATATATATATATATATATGATAATTGACACTTTAGAGTCAGCCACTATGCTAGGTCTATATTTCCATTGACTCACTTAATCATTTGGAAAATTCTATAAAGGAGTTAGGATTATCATACTTTATCACAATCTTAATGGTTAGACACGCCATCATGTCATGCAACACCAAGGGAAAAATGTTACAACTTAAATCATAACACTCCATCCATTGCAAGACTCAACCTGATTTTATAGTGGTTAATTGTGAAAATTGTGTACTGCCAGACTGATATAATGGTGAATATTAATCCTATTTTCCAGGTTAAAACACCAAAGCTCAAATAAGTAAAATTTCTGTCTAAGGTTACATAGCTAGAGAGTGGCAAAATAGTCTGACTTCAGAGTCCATAGGGCTAAACATTGAATGTCACTACAGGTGATAGAAAATTGTGATTAAATTTCTCATTAAAACACAAAGGTGTTAGCTGCAAGCAGGAAACAAAGTCACAAGAAGATATTCCCTTTCTGTGTGCTGGGAGTTCTTTCTTTATAGGTTACTTTATAGTTTTAAATTGTATTTGGGCTATTCATACTACCCTTTTATTCTACTATAATCATGATTCGAGATAGTACAAATGAGTAGGAGGACATAACCATTAACAAGTGTGTCTGTCGATTTAGAAGATACTGGAAAGCACATTGTTAAGTTCCATACAACAGAGTTTTCATAGCAAATGCATTCTTGGAAAATGTGACATTAAAATTTTTAATATATCACAGTTTTATCAATTCTCTTTGCAAAGTTCTTTTGCAACATGACTTTAGGATGGGGAATACCTGTGTATATCCCAGTGTGTCAAATTTTTATTTACAAGAAAGAATAAGGCTGTAAAGTTGTGAACTACCTAAAGACTAAGGCTGTGTATAGTCTGACACTTAGCATATTACCTTCTAAAAGAGTCAACTAGGCTTTTTAAAGGTAAATTCCTGACTTTTTACATTTTTCAACATAAATTCAAATCCTTTGTCATTTGGCAAGTTCTTATGTTTTGGCAAAAGATTATATATATATATATACATAAATATATATATTTATATATATATATCACCTATATTGTGTTGCTTGACTATTACTTCACCATATGAAACACAAGATTTTAAGATTTCCAATGTCATTGTGAAAGTGAAGTATACTTTCAATTGTTTATACTCCAAAGAACCAGAAGAATACCTTTTTGCATTGCATGCAGACTTAACAATGGGTCAGAGTCTACCTAGATCCACAGTTTGCATGCTGTTTCTTGAGAAAGTAGAACAAGAGATAAAACTTTGTAATGTATGGTTTTTTCCTGCTGACCCTCACTTCATCATTAGAAACTATATCTCTTGCAAGGGAGTTTAAAGTTATTTTTCAAGATCTACGTTGGATGAGGTTTAAGGCCACCCTAGATCATATGTTTTGGCTTAACCAGTCCCTAAGAATATGAACCCAAAATGAAACCTCATTGCCTTGCATCATGTTCAAAATGAATTTTCCTTTCTAAAGCCAGAATCTATTTCATTCTAATTGCAGTTATTTTGTCCTATCTCATCCCCTATAATCAAAGTATCATTTTAAAATGTTAAGAAACTATAGATGTCAAGAGTAATTGGAAATGAAACAAAATGTAACAATTTGATCTTTCATGAGTTAGTATTCATATCAAAATATAAACTAAAAAGGGATTTTATACCTGGAATATTCTGGATATAACACTAGCAAAGAAATGGAATGAAAGGAGAAAAGTGGCAAAGGGCAGAAGGGGAAAAATTAAAAGTCTGTGTAGAACAATGATTGTTTACTTTAAATGCAAGGGATATTCTTTTGAAGTGAATATTGTGCTAAGTGTTAAGCCAAAACCAAAATTATATAAATGGAAAGAAAGTAAAGGCTTTGAGTCCCCGATGGATTTTTTAAATTCCTGTGGAAAGTTTGATGGACTGTCTTTTTTCTTATAAATAAACTATTGTGGTTTTAAGACATGTGTTGCGTCTTGGTTTATTTAATTCTGAATAGCAGAAAGAAGGAGTCACTTGGTGGGTAATACACAATATATTGGCATTCAAAGTAAATATAACAGATCATGTTTAAATTAAAAAGAATCTGCCTCAGAATAAAAGCCAAAAAAGGCATTGTGGTTGTGAAGAAAATCCAGGCTCCATAAAAATAATTTAAACTAAATTATGCAAGGGAAATGTTCCTCACTGAGCAGAAGAACTCAACCTAGTCAATTTGATTTCAATATTATTAAACATTTTCATTGCATTTGAGAGGGCTGAATGTATAGCCAAATTTTTAAAATTATTAAAAGAGAGATAATCCTTGGATACATATTACCTAGAATCTCATCTTAGACGATGTATTAGCCAAATAATAGTCATAATATATGAATTTTTCTATTACAAGATATTTGGGTTTTAGAGTTCCAGAGCCTTTGGCTTTATTTCTTTCTAAATGTATCTTAATACCAAAGGTTCTAGGACACATAATTATTTGGGAAAAATTTTGGTCATCTTAGTTGACTTCACCTGAGCATATGTCTCACTCTGTCTCTTTATATCTGTCTCTGTTTCTACCTCCTCACAATATACTATATTATATATATATAACATATTATATATAATATATATGTAATTTTTTATAGATATATATGGTTTTCATATAAAATTGAAGATATTAAAGTTACAAAGAATCTGCATAAGCAAGAAGAGGTTCAAATATTAGGAAAATTTTAAAATAATATTTTACTGATCTGAAGAAAATTATACTTCCACATTTATGGCAACTTTAAAAATCTAATGACATCGTTATTTTATGTAATATGGAATGCAGACAACACGATTGAATTATAACTATATTCCTCAAACTTACACATATGTTTTTATATACTAAGTCATACACCTCTATTCTACTATTTCTGATATTCTTCAGGGAAAAAAGAATGGTCAGGATAAATAGGACAGAGAATTTTTACCTACATACTAACAAAACAAAGCCACTATTCAATTAGTTTGATGTAAATCTTTCTTGATTAAAAAAAATGCAATATTTACATTTACGATTAATCTGAAACAACCATCCTGCACAATCATATTCAGCATTTTCCTGCCTCTCTCCTCCATTTTACAAGGTGCATACTTAAGAAGCTATTTTGTTTTATCTTTGTTGGAGGACTGTGGGTGCTTTTATAGTGGGAGATCACAGCTAAGGGAAGATATCCTGTCCTGCTAAAATGATAACAAAGATGTCATGCAACTGTATTTCATTTAAAAAAATCTATGTATCAAATTAAGATTTGAAATCACAGGGTTTTTTCCTTCAATTATTTTCCAGTGTTGGAAATTCAACATGTCTATGTTGGATATATGTCAATCTACTGTTCTAAGCCATTTTGTACATTCCCTCCAGCAGGAATTTCCTAAAAGTGTACTCAGAAGACCAATTGCACTAGAGTAAATGAGATACATTTTGAAAACACAGATTCTGGGGCTGCAGCCCAACACTGCAGTTAGAACCTACACTCAGCAGATGGGACCTAGAAATCTGTGTTATACAAGTTTCCCAGATGGTTTTTATGGGTATTCCATTTTGAGAATCACTTGTAAGAGATATTCAAGGGTCATTGACAGTGAAGAAATGAATCAAATAAAAAGCTTGTTTTGTGGATATGTGTAACATGTAAAGAAAAAAGAGTGTATAAAAGTAATTCAACGTACTAAAGAGTATAAGTTATTACTAGTAGACTCAGAATTCAAATTCAGATAAAATGTAGAAGATTGGCGGGCAGACAGAAGATGATAGGCAAATATAGATTGAGAAAGTTGAGAGCAACATGGACTCATAGCTGATAATCCTAGAGACATAGATCAAAGTCAATAGGTATCTAAAAAAGAGCACATTCTCATAATCTGGGAAGCACTTCCTTTTATTATGACTTGCTCATAAAGTATTCACATCATCTTCATTCCCATTACACAGTTGCAAATACCTTGCAACACTTTGGAGAATATTATCATAAACACTTTTATTATTACCAAGCACAATTTTCTGCTTTATTTGTAAGAATTTGGGCACTGATTTCTAAGCTTCAGTTTTCAATAGAAGTTTACTTGCTAGCATGTAATTTAAACATATTACATGTAGTAAGGAACCATTCCCTAAATATTTGTGATCTGAAGAGACAATAGTTAAATATCTCTCACAAAATAATGAAAAACCACCATTTATTATTTTTAAGATTCATATAGAATGTTAGCAATGAAATTAGACCCATAATTTTGAGCACTTTGTTGCTTGATTTAGCAAATATCATTTTATAATTCCATTCAAAATATCATATTTTGAGATATAAATGGAAATTTCCATCAAACAGTAAAGATTGAAACTGCCATATAAATGTGTTCAAAAAATGTCTTCAAATTAATGGGTTGAATGAATGGTTAGAAAGTTCATAAACCAATCCATGCAAATTTAATTTTACCATTTAGAAGAGGTAAAGGTCATTAAGAATTTTCGTTATTTTATGTCAAAAAGGAAATACTCCGATAATCATCTTTAATTTTATGACTTAATGTAAGTAATCTAGTCATCTCATGGAAAACATTTAGAAATTTTTTACAGTTTACTATGGTTGTCCTTGTGTCAAGATTATTCAAACTCTGATTATAAAATAAAAGAAAGGATGGTATCCAGAATACAGTATATTCTAGGGGCACACTGTCTAATTTTGAATCCTGACTCTCTCCATTTTCCTACGTGACCTAGAGAAATGAGTTTGCTGGTGTAGACCCTGTTACTTTTTCTGTATATAAGGAAGATTGTAATAAGAGTAATTGTCTTTTAAGATAGAATGGAGAATATACAAAAATAATAATAATTTACCCCTGGTGCACAGTGCTTCTTTAATTACTATTTGCTATGATTATTATTTTTAACTAATGCTTAGTTTCCTCATACAAGCTTACTTAGTTTGCTTTTCTTATTGTTTGCATTCAAAATAACTTCATTTCAAATTGCAGGACATACTATAGCAATGTAATGTTTTTAACTGAAGACAAGTGATGATGATGATAGTATTACATACACACACATATATAATGTACACATAGAATTATACCACAACATAAGATAGTCTTTTGATAATAAGGTCTAGTTGCTAAATAAAGTTTGAAAGTCAGCATATAGCATAATATCATTTACCGTAATTAAGAATCCAAAGAATATCTAATCATATACATACATCATCTACTAAGTCTTATAATTCTATAAATTATGCATTATTATATGTATCCCTATTTTATAGATGATGAGTATCATAGTCACAGAACCAGAAAATGTCAGAGCCAAGATTAAATACATTCATGTTCCAACACCTATGGGTTTTATACAATATTGCATTGCTTGACACCAGTGCAGGATTTTTTTGTAAGTAAACCATATAAATAGTCTCAAGTTAGGAAACTACCTTCAGATGAACCATAAGCGTAAAAGGAATAGTGAAGATAGAACCAACTAAAGTGGTGGGTGACTAGGATCTGCCTATTCTGACCAAGCTGATTCTTCACTCTAGATTCCAGTCTAAGTCATTTTGGCCATGGTGTCCATTTCCTTAAATGACTGCTGTCTGCAACTTCTTAATTACAAGCAGTAGCCATACTGGAGAGGAATGCCTGAAATGAAACAGCTGCAAGGGTTCAGATGCCTCCGTCAATCTCATTTGTCATTTTCCAGCAAAGCCATCTTGATCAACAGGCAGTTCTGTGGTATTCTTAGCTCAGACCTACTTAGTTGGCTGTATCACTATGACCTTTCTTTTTATGGCAACCTATCCAAATGGCCTCACTTTCCCCATACCTGCCATTCACACTGTTCCAAATGTTTTATTACAGACATCTCAGGAGAAATGTTTTCTGAATTGTGCACTACAAACAAATATAGTTATCCCTTATTTTAAACACAAACTATGATTGTAGTTTTCTCTTATTTTTAAAAATGAACTCTGAAAATGGATCTCAGTGATAGTACTTTCTGATTGTAAGTTACTTTCAAGACTCATCCAGAAAGAAGTTTGAGTCATATGGGTGATGCCTAGACAATGCTAGGGTTAGGCTGTGTTGTTTATGAGTACAGTCAACTCTAGAATAGGGAAGCTTGAAAACTCCCTTTACTAGGTTTAGTGTATTTCTACCATTTCTTTTTTTTTTAACAGCATACCACAGGAAGCTAAAATTGCAGCAATTTCCAGGGTCAGATGGGGAGAGAAACCCTGGATGAAATTTAGACAGAACCACACACTTCCCTTCCCTAAACTCCGCAAGTTGTGGCCCCTGGAAAAGGCCTTTCATAAAGAGGACCTATCAGTTAAACGTCTCCTTTGTGGGCAGATCTGGCTTTGGCTAAAGGTGTATAAAGAGGGTGGAAGTTTTTACAGCAATTGCCCAAAATTGTGTTTTAATTTCCATACACACATTTGGAACCTTATGTTATTTTTAGTTCTTGCCATCACTGTTCAAACAAAACAGCAGGTTAAAACTTTTTTCACAAATCATATGAAAACCTCATATAACAAAAGTCCGGTCCCATTTTAGAACAAGTAAATACAGACAAGGAGACCTTAGACCTCCTCTCTGTCTCTTGGCTTTGCTTCAATTTGAACTAAGAGAAGTCTTTCTGGAAAAAAATGAAAATTATAATTTTTAAAATGAACCTAAATTTAGGAGACATAACAAGCAGTGTTTCCATATACCGTTGTTTTAAAGTTCATGGAGAACAACCTATAAAATAGGAGACATTAGATATCCTTTCTTTCTGAATTGTTTTTGTTTTTAAGACAGTACATGTGGATGTGTATTCTGATATTATGTTTTGAAATAATAACCATGGAGACTAATTCAGTACTTTATTCACATAATCAGTGAACATTTATTAAATGTGTACTATGTGTTAGAGCCTTAGGCTGAGTTGGGAGGAAAACAATGTCTTTGTCCAGACCTGGTCCCAAATGAGTCATAGTCTAGAAGGGAGATCAAACTATAAACAAACCATTACAACACAACGTGTAAAGTGTTGATGTGTGAGTGTACAAAGTGCCATGAGAACACTGAAGAACAAGCAACTAGCCTTGCAGGAAATAAAATAAAAACAGTCAGAAAAACACTTTACCAAAGAGATGATACTTTAATTGAGTTGTCTGACCAAGATGGTTTTGAATATTCCAGATAAGTAAGCAAAACCCTAATTTTAATAAAATATATGTTACAGTAACATAGCCAGAAATGTTTATGCTAAATTTCAAGATGAATTTTATCTGTGGAAGAGGGTCAAATTTTCCTTATGACTTCTGAGGAATTTTTGCATTATTCCAGAAATAAAAAGGAGAGTAAGGCAGTTTAGAAAATCTTTAAATTCTTAAGTAAATTTAGTTTGACTTATTGTCAAATTAGTGCAGCAGAATAACTAGGAATGAAATTTCAGTAAGCTTTTAAGTAAACTCCACATCTTTCCATAGGGTCTCAGCTAGTCGTATAGTCCCATCAACAATATAAAGGGGTTGCTTTCTATAAGACCTACTAATCCCACTCCTAGGAATCAACAAACACAATGCATACACAAACTCTAATTCCAAAGGAAGCCTGCACTCCTATGTTAACCACAGCACTATCTACAATACCCAAATTATGGGCATAACTCAAATACCCCAAAACAGATAAAAAATTTTGATGATTATCATGTTTTTAGCAATAATGTAATTTTTAGTTAAGGCTCATACATTGTGCTTTTTTAAAAAAGAAATCCTTGTTTATCTTTTCACAATATAGGGTTGAGCCCCACCTAGGTTTCCATAGTTCCCTTATTGCTAAAGTGCTCATAGTTCTCCATCACACATACAAAAAGTTCTCAGTAGGGATGGAGAAAAGGGTACAACATTAAGACTATGGAGGAGAAAGAATCAAATGATTTGGTGCTGGCTTAGCTGAGGAAGCTGAAGGGCAAATATGTTCAAAATATTTCCAACAACTGCATAGAAGGTTTTTAGTTTCTAGAGATGGAATACCCAGCTCAAAATCATCAAAGTAATGTCTCACACAAGTGAAGTGTGCAAATGTAGGAAGAGCCACAGAGAATCTCATTAGAGCAGACTGCTTCTTTGCAATTTTTGATCTTCTCTCTTCCCCTTCTCTGGATTCTTATGATACTGATCCTTCCAGTGCCAAAGAACTGGTTGTAATTCTAAACTAGGCTACATGCTTGCAGGTTAATGGAAAGGAGAAAGAACCTGCTACAGCCTTGTTATCATTGCGCTAGTTGAGGTCTTTGCTCATTCTGAGTTAGTATTTGTAACAGTGGGCATGTCATCTGCTAATTGGCTTAGAACAAGATTTCCAGAAGCAATCACTATGTCAAGGGATAAAGAATTATCCTAATTTAGATCTGGCTGGTCCCACCTACAGGGCCACAAATTTGTTTAATTCTGTTAAAATACATTTCTACTACACAATTTAATCAAGAATAGAATATGTGTAAGGAAGACACTGAAGGTCCACTAACATGCATATATACGCATAATATTATATTATGTTATATATCTATATATAGATTATAAATCTATACAGATAGATTATGTAGCTAGATAGATTATATAATCTATCTATCTATCTTTATATTATCTATCTATCTATCTATCTATCTATCTATCTATCTATCTATCTATCTATCTATCTATCTATCTATCTATCTATCTATCTATCTATCTATCTATCTATCTATCTATCTATCTATCTATCTATCTATCTATCTATCTATCTATCTCTATATGAGTAACCAAGACTGATTTCTCCCAACAAAGTCCAGACTAAAGAATGAACTGCTTTATTTCTTCACTGTTCCTACAGAGGGACACAATTAGGTAACTGGCAGCCTCCAACCTGAGTTAGGTAAAGACTGATGCTCAGATTTACAATATCTTTCTTGAAAATATTGTTTTGGAACTATCAGCTGAAGAATTCTGTGATTTGGATACAGTCTATGTTTGCGCCTAACTTCTATCTCTGACTAGTAATAAATCAATTAGTAATCTCAATTTTTCAGTCTCTAACATATGTTCCTAATAAAATGACCAAGAACATACTTTTTTATTTTTTACTATTTTAGGTTTTTTTGTAGATTTCTAACTTGCAGGGCTTCATACTAATGAATTTGTCATTACAGAAATCACACACTATGTTTGACATTCTTACATAAAACTGATATGTGTGTGGATTTACTATTAGTTAGTATAAGTAAAAATGCAAAAAATCAGATACTATGTTAATTCTCAAAAATAGTTCCATGCCATTTTATCAATTAGGTATCATTAAATGAATGTCACTGCTTAACAAGACTTAAAGCTGCTTATTCATTTGATATTTTGTAAATTAGTATTTAGAAGATTCAATAAGGAAAGATAAATGGGATCTTTCAAAAGGACCAAATCCCAAGTATGTCATTTAGTAACTATCTAACCTTAAGTATAGCCAAGTATGTTAATTTTATCTCTGGCTATTGGTGCTGTCCTCTATAAAATAGATTCAATGATACACAGCTCATTAAAAAATTTAAAAAAGATTAGAGGCATTATAATAAACACAATGGGTTTGACGGATAAAGCACTTGTGAACATCACTGATGATAATATAACAAACCCAAGTTTGTGCAGTAAATAAAGTAAAAGTTTCATAAACACCTTTTTAAAATTTTAAAACATAACAAAGATAAGGTAAGCATTTTTAAAGTATCTCTTTATAGCTTAGTGAAGAAATTATAAATTTTGTAACATTAGACAAATTACTACCATACTTAAATGCTTAATTTTGGTGAAAAAACTCTTTCATTGATTTGTTTATTCAAAAAGACACATTGAGTACCTAGTACATAGTAGATATTATACTAAGTCCTAGAATATAGCATTGAATAAGATAAATTTCCTACCCTCTTGGAACTTTTCATCTTGGTATAACTAATACACAAGAAAATAAATAATTGTGGATCTTTAGGATGGCATATATTGATGAAGACTGGAGTGAGACGGGGTGAGAGCAGAGTGATCAACATGGCATGATGTCAGCATGCATTGTTCAGGATGCTGATTCTGTGGTAAAGTCTGTGATAGTTCCATGGGTCAGACTGCTTTAATTTTTACTTCTAATCAGCAGAACAGAACTCTTCTCCACAATTATGAGTTTATTATGAAGTAAATTATTAACAAACATTCTTTTTGATTCTCAGCTTTATACAGAAACTATGAATTATTTTAAAGGTGAATAGATTACCTTAGAAATTAGAAGTGTATGTCCACTTTTCAAAATCATAGTTTTCAACTTAGTGAAGTAATAAATTCTTGTTTAAGCAAATTTTAATATTTTCTTTGGTCTCGAAGGAAAAACATTCATTTTGGATTGTGAAGATAGAATATATTTTCTAAATGCAATTCATTTTATTTTAGAATTTAAAAGCACCTGCTTTGTCTTCACTGAATTCCTTTCAATCAAACACCTCAAGTAGTGTATTTTCTTAAAACAGTGGCTATCTAGTAGCTTAGCTGTTGTAATAATAAAAATGAAAGCCTTATTCCATTATATAGTCTGTATTATATTGAATATCTATTAGCTATAAAAAATCATCAAAATGTTATTAGTGTTTAATAATCTGTGTTTAATGTTGAGAGGTATTCAACTTGGTTAGCTATAGCAGTATATCTAAAGATAGATGCACATAGATATATAATTGTCATCTTCCCATAATAAAGCCAAGGAAATTGTGTCTATTTAAAGTCCCTTCAAAATATTTTAAAGCATTTTATTTTAAAAATATGCTTTCTTATCTAATTAAGGGAAACACGTATCTATCTATCTATCTATCTATCTATCTATCTATCTATCTATCTATCTATCTATCTATCTATCTATCTATCTATCTATCTCTCATCTATCTTGCTGTCTATCTGTCTGTCTGTTTATCTGTCCCAAAAGGTATGTCCACATATGTACATTTATCTGAATGGTGGTTGCACTCTTTCTTCTATTTTGAATCTTTTTGTTTACAATGCACAAAAATTATACAGATTCAAGTAAAGACATCAGAGAATTGTGAATGATTAGGTAAGTGTTCCTTATCTAGTCTTCCTGAGATTTACCAGTTTAGCATCTTCATTGTGAAAGGTATACTAGGGAGTAATTTTTTTATTTCATTTTTTTTTAGTTTGGGGGTTACATTTTTTTCTTTTGTATGTTGACATGTTCCACTCACTTTCCATCAAACCACCTGTACTAATTATACCCACTAATATTCCCTTCCTATCATTCCCTTTAATAATCATTAAATTACAAAGTCCAAGATTCAGTCATATTGCATTTCCTTGGCATGTTTTTCTATTATTTATATTTCATCTATGAGCAAAGCAGCCAGAGATCTGTCTTTCTGATTTACTTCACTTAATGTAATTCCCTCAAGAACCATCCATTTTTGTCTCAAAAGTTACTATTGTCATCTTCTTAACTGTGCAGTATTCCACTGAGTATATATCCCACAGTGTATCCATTTATTTGCATTTTAATTTTTATAAAACTATAGAAGTTTTCATCCTGGGGCATTTTCACAACACCTTCAAATGAAACCATGGCTAAACATCTGCATATAAGGATGAGAGGACAAATGGGGAAGTTGCAGATAGAATGTTTGATTCAAGAGTTTCTGTGGCATTTAATATTCTATTTTTATTTATTTATATATATATATTTCACATCATTGTGATCCCTGGGGGTCCCCCACTACCTCCCCTCCTTGGACACTCCAGCTGGTCCCCTCCCGCAGTTTTGTACTTTCCTTTGGTTGTCCATATATTACTGAGACCATTTGGTTTTTGTCTTTTTCCTTCTGACTTTTTGCATTTGCTATTCTTAACCACAACTTTCTTCTTAATACACCTCTTTTCTTGATTTCCAAAATTCCACTCTTTTATAATTTTGTTCCAATTCTCTGGATGCTTTTGGCCTATCTCTTTAATAACCCCTCTTTCCTCATTGCAAAATTTAAATATTTCTATCCTTCAGAGATCTGTATAACACATTTTGCTCTTACACAATACTGATTACCAACAATTAACATTTTAAGGTATATTTTAGGCAGGAGAGTATAGATATAATGGATAAGATGAGAAGTTTTAGCATTGATTGTGCCCTAGATGAGCTTGCAGTTTAGTTCACCCATATTTTCATTGCATCAGAATCTTTAGATATATTTTTCCATCTGAGTGATATAAAAAGACCATGCCTAAAGACAATACTTCAAGACATTGACCCATAACTGTTTAAGATTACATATCATAAAATCTGTCCATGAATTTTTCTATTACCCCACAGATTCAGTGTATGTCCATCATCATGTCTGGAGCATATTTTGATCCATCACATTAAAAAAAACATCTAAGGTAGGTGAAGAAAAACAAAACATTCCAGGGGAAAGAGCTTGGAGTTTGGAATGTTATACCTTTCAGTCTTCTCTTAAACACCATATTTGTACTACACAAGTGAATGAGTTTTGTGGTTGTTTTGGCCACCTTGAGGATTATCATATGTGTAATTTTCATTGACTTTTTTTTTTTTTTTTTAGAGTTCATCTTCAAAGTAAAGGTCAGTTCAATAGCATTAGACTATAGCCAATTGTACTTCATAGTCAGACATTTAAAGGGACAGAAAACAATCAGGCCTGAGGTGTAAAGAGTTTCAATTCTTAGTCTAGAAGCTTCCTTGACCATAACACTGGATAATTATTTCTCTGACAGGTTTTTTTATAAAGTACAACTTAGTATACATGCACATACAAGTACAGAACTGATTTTTGGGTCTGTGATGAAGACAATAATGTGATGCAGGATAAAGAAAAGGAAAGAGAATTCCCCCATCTAGCTCTTTCATTTGACTTTGTATAAAATTTCAAAATGACAGATATCATCTTTATTTGATCCCAACTTCTGCTCTAATCCTGTCTCTGCTTAGCACCAGTACCTAAGCATTATGCCACCTATTTTATCCTATTCTGTTAAAGTACCTGGCAATGTTTTGCTTTTCTCCTCTAGACTCAATCAAAAGTCTCCTTCTAATGTAACTGACTTCAATGGGTCATAGTAATGTATATAAAACATTTCTGACTTTATAGAGTATGACAATGAGATTAGCCACTGATAGTAGTTAGGAATATGTCAGGAAAACTTTCAGTTTGTTATAGATTCTTCAGGTCTATCCTTCACTGTTTCTGCCCAGATTTTGAGTACCTTTGAGCAAGTCAAGTGCTCTCCCTGGGTTTGTTCTGACATCTGTTGAATGAAGGGTTGAAAAAATATTGACATTGTTTGACTGAGATAAATACAGGTAATTAAGATATATATATATAAGTCTACATATAAATTAAAATTTCTAGAAGGATATACTACAAAAATGGGCCTAATAAGAATTTCTTTCTTTGGTTGCAAGAAGGATGTAATGCTTTTGTACTTTTCTGTGCTTCTAAAATATGTGTAAATTTCTAATAAGCTAATATTTTTTATCATGTTAGACACATTAAAATGATTTTAAAATTTAATAGAAGGAAAGTTAAAGGAATTAATCTGCAAAATTTTATCAGTGTTTCATCATATATTTATATATATACACACATATAGTGTAGCTTGCATCACAAATATTTAATAAATTATAGATGCTATTCTACCAGAGTTTATTATAGTACTTTATTCCTATTACCAAAAATATACAAAGAAATGGATTTTTAGAACATTCTATCTTTTAAATGGGTACATCTTTTTCTTTTAGATCAGATAATAAAGATGAAAGTATCATTTTTCAGAAACCGTATTTTTGGTAAAAATTTTCCCTCCATCCACTCTTGATTTGGAAAGAGAATATAAATTATTATTTGTTGCTAATTGCTTTTAGGTTTACTTACATTTTTGAAGGTTTGATATGCCTTACCAACAGTATATACATATATATGCCTGTAAATGATGATAGTAAGATCATTATTTATGAATTCAGATGCACCTTTGGTGTTATATTAAATAGAGGATCACTATTCAAAATTCTATTATGTGATTATATTATATTAAAATCTCTTAACTTTGAAGCTACTGACAACTTCTACCTTATAAATGTGGAGTATTCCCCATGATTTCGGTAGTTCATACACTCCCCCCCCCCCCCCCCCAGTCTTCAAATTTAAAGGTGTGTGTCCAGACATTGCTAAATACCTACTGGGAGCAAAATTACCTCATATTTAGAATCACTGTCCTTTATATCTTAAATAATGTTATAAGTCTAAATGCTTAAGTCAGTTTTACTGATGAAACATTTATACGGAGAAAGTAACAGAGACAGTTAAACCCATACAAACTTGAAAATGTAGCATTTCAAAAAAATATTTTCTTCCTCTTTAATCCAGACAAAACCCACACCAGAAGTTAAAGCAAAACATCCTGATTAGATTAGCACCAGCTTCACTGGTGGCCAGCAGTTGACTCCCTAGCAGGGTGGGGCAAGAAAAGAAAGTCACTTGTTCTCTTTAGAGGCTGACTGCCTGCAACAGTCGCTGTTTGGGCAATAGCCTGAAGCAACCCATCCTTTATTGAAACCATGATTGATGCAAGTTTATTGTTTTCCTTTGTGGAACCCCAAAGGACACACTGTTTATTGTTCATTTCCTCTACACAGCATTTTTCAATCCAGTCTAAGTAGTACAGTGTCCAAACTTGGGTTTGGCACCCTTTAGCCTCCAGGCTAAATCCCATAGGGATTGTTCCGGTGAATGCCAGACTTTGCTTAAAGTGTAGGATTCTTTTGGCCAAGTCTCCTAATGTACATGGTTTACCCAGCTGTTGGAAGTTAGTCTCACAGACCCAATCCTTCTTTAGATAGGAGAAATAACACAACCACAACTCTCCTTTTCTCAAGTGTCCTTGAAGGTCTGCCCTCAGCACACTGGCATCTACTGAAAATCCTATACTTGGGTGCCTTGTAAGTTGTGTACTGCTCAAGACAAAGACTTCATCTTGCTCAGACCAAGTATTCTAGAAACAGACAGTGGCGTCACTTTTGTCACAAATGGATACTACACAATCAGTGTCCTACAGGAAGATGTCATCTCCATTTTTGGAGTCTTCTCTTATTACATATTATTCAACACTTTGGGAAAATAAAGTTGCTACCCACTTCATAGCAGGGTTCTCCTTACTGTTTTTACATTAATGGGTAAAATCCCATCACTTCACACCATCTATTACTCTGTGTGCCATAAATATCAATGATAAGGGAATGCAGAAAAGTCCATATAGGATTCACTAACTCTAAAATTCTAAAACATTTCTCATAACCTATCTACTTCATTCTATTCCCTTCTAACTGTGTCCCAACTCTGTAGTCAGTCAATTCAGGCAACAGTGAAAAAGAAAGTCAGGTTATGAACATGTTCTACATTTGTGCCAAGGTTTCAGAACAGCCCCACTGACCAGGCTAAAGAATGTGAATTCCTAGTACCATCTCATGTGTCTGGCTCCAGGCCCCAAAATACCATCAGCAAAAAGCATCCAGTTGATAATTATATCTTTCAGACTTGCTCATAAATACACACCTTTATATATACCCACATATCACATTTCCCTGCCCAGTGAGGTAAGGATGCCTTTTTTGCCCGGAGTTTCTAGTAATAACTTAAACTATGGTGGGCAAAAATGTCATCTGGCTTATGATCATGTCCACAAGTGCTTTCTTAAGAGGTTTCCTGACACCATGGCTTCCAACATCAGTCTTTTTAAATCACGAGCACAGTAAAACCCCCATATTCTGGAATTCAAAGCAAGTGTACAGATAAAACAGAATCACACTCTACTCATGAACAAGGATATTGTGAAGCTTGTTTCAGTGTCAAAATGTCATATGTACTGGTATATATTTCTTTAATTCTTTGAAAAAAATGTTTCTCTTCATCTATTAAAGATTTAAAGTGAATTGAAAACTCTTCGGGAATGCGATTCCTTTGTGATTGACAGTGACAAGCACACATACCTTGAAAGCTCCACTGTAATGTTTATACTTAATAAAAACAAATACTGTGGCATCTGAGAGTAGCCTAGTCAGCCATGCAGCTTTCTACCTGGCATCTTGTAAATTAATCTGGGTGTTTATGCTGTAGATCATTCATGATGAACATATTGCTATAGCAACATGCATTTCTTCCATTTTATTCCTGCTAATTACACTAACATCACCATCAGCTACTAAATCTTTGAATTACTAATGAATGTATGTAAAAAGCAATGTCTTGATACCACTCTTTCAATATGCCCTCATCCACAAAGTAAGAAAAATAAAAGAATCATGCAAACTGATTTTTCTCAATTTACTTTAAAACTTGTCAATACAGTTTATCCATCTTAAATTTGAGCATGTTGAAGGAATTAAGAGGTGTCTTTATATAACATATGCATCTTAAAAAGAGGGAACATGGTGTCAAAGTAGAAGTCTTTCCTCTGGTGGCCATTTTTCCACCATCTTCAACATCTGTACCTATTTGACGACAAGGAAGGATTATACAAACCTATGAATTGATCAGGCTTCTAAATTTCAATAGCTTAACCAATAATACAAACATTCCAGCCTATTTAGGTTAAGCCTCTTGGTAGAACTTCTAATGAAAGACTGCAAATACTTTAGTAATTATGTATTATGAAGGTAAGACACTTGTGGAAAATTGGTATTTCTTAACACTTCAAAGATAGCAAAAGACTCATTCAAGGTAATTTCTCAAACCATGACATTTAGAAGGTTCTCTTAGTGTTCATCTCATTTGCCCATTGAGTATTTTGGAAAATATTTTATTCTTTTAGGTCATCAAAATTCCATGTAGGTCACAGAAACAGAAATATCCTAGCTATCCACTGATGTAAATTATTAAAGCTTACTCCAAACATTTCTAAACACAGCCAAGTTGTTTAGGCCCAAAAGTCGGACTCAGATCACTAGTGTAACTGAAAATTCAGAGATGATCCAACTAAAAACAAACAGGTTTTTACTTACTTTGTATTTATTTAAATGTCAGAGAAAAACAAGTGAGGAACAAAGGTGTTAAGAAAGACAGCTGGAGAGTTTATGAAATAAACTGCTTCAATAAAACATGATGGTCACTTGGTAGCTGTTTCAGGCAGATTGCCCCTGAATAATTTCCTCTCCAAGTTTTGTTTAATCTACTTTAAGTTAATTAGAAGTGAAATGATAACCATCAAAAAGGTAAGGAAGGAACTGATCCTTCTGGACCTTAATTTGCTACACAATATTCTAATTTCTAATTTGTTTTTTCTATAATCTTAAGTATTTTAATATAGTATATTTTCATGAGAATTATGTAAAACTATTTTGGTGTCTTTCATTATTCACATGTAGGTATAAAAATGTGAAGTTAAATGAAAAAATGGAAATTACAGTGATGATCATAACAGCAATAGCTACTATAAGAGGTGATTTATCCACTTGATCTAAAATAATCCTGTAGTACAGGTATTACTGTTTTCAGCATCTGATGAAAAATAAACTCAGGTTATATAATTATAGCTCCACTTATATAATTTCAAGTTGTCACATGATTCATAAATAGCTCAGGTGAAATTCAAACTCAGGTCTATCTTTTGCCAAAAATCTAAGCTCATTAAAGAACTATGAGATGAGACAAAGCTAGATCCATGGGAGTAGTCACTGCTAGCTGCTGTGGGAGAAAAATAAAAAAAAGAGAGAGGCGCCCTCTAATACCCTGAAATTCTTCAAAGCAACAAGTCCTCTTCCCTCTGGTCACAGTTCAGTCTTATAATTGAAGCTACTTGGGTTCTTGAAACTTCCTGCAGGCTGTGTAATATGCCCAAGTGTCTGGTTTAATATTTATTTTACTACAAATTACAATATACATAATTTTAAACTTAAGTGACAAATTTTGAAATATTGTTTATTAAAAAGACTATATGTATAGGCCACACGTCAATGTATGAAAATTGTACATAATAATAAGTAGAACATTACTAATAGATTTTAAGCACCAATATTCTCTTTTCCTCACTCTTCATAACTTCTCTCTTGTCTAAATTTTGACTTAAACTATTCTTTTGCTTTTCTTTCTTTTTCAATGAAGTTTTTTATACATTTCTAAATTAGTGTCTTGTGTCTGGTATGGTTTTTAATTTTATAGACTATTTTGCATGCTGAATATTATCATCTATAATTGCTTGCCCCAACCTCCAAACACATACATATTAGTGAGAATTACCCAGATTGATATAATCCATTCATTTTCACTTTGGTATGATTCCATTGTTGAATAGGTCATATCATATTTTCAATCCAAGTTTTAATATATGAAGTAACAGTAGCATAAACTTCTTAATGAAGGATTTTCCCTGGGATATATTGCAGATGCTAAAATTCCTTCTTTAACCTTGGAGGATTATACCTCTTTAACTTTTTCCAATTTGTCTGAACTAATTTATATTCCTACTGGTAGTGGCTAAATAGGGTTTCTTCTTCAACAAACCATCTTTATTTCAATAGTTAATGTATATTGAAATTTCTAGCTGAGGGATTGAGACCAAGCAATAGACAATAAAATGTTGAATAAAAAGATTTTTCTCAGTTTGATAACCTGGGCGAATATCACTGAAGATAGCATTCTCCAAATACTGGGTTACCTAGGGATGAACAAGTCAGAAAAGTACACATGCATAGTATTATTTTTCTTTAGAAGGCAAAGGCCTACAGAATTCACCTTTAAAAATGAAAAGCAAAACAATGTCCTACAATGACTAGGATGGTCAGTAGGAAATTATGTTTCAAAAGCCAATTACCAAAATGACAGTTAAGTCAAGATTCTAGTGCATTAATTTCATTAATAAAATGTGACAGCCAACAAACTTATATGTACACAAAGGTGGCAAACAATTCTAAGATGACCCCAATGATTCACAGTCTAAAAATCCCTCACTCCTGAGTATAGGAGACTGCAACTTCTTTTTATCAATGAAGTATGATAAACATGATGAGATGTCACTTTCATCATTGGGTTACATCCTACAAGACTGTCTTAGCAGACTAGAGGGATGGACTCTGTTCCTACCTTGAAATGCTAAATACTATGTTATAGATAAAACTGCATGACCAGGAACTCAAAAAGCCCTGGTCTTCAATAAAACCATATCTAGAAACTGAATTCTGCCAACACCAATGAGCCAAGAAGACTTTGTGTATCAGCTGAAATACAGGTCTTGCTGACATCTTGACTGCAGCATCAGGAGATTCCAAATAGAGACCCAGGTGGGTTTACTCAGATGCTTGACATATGGAAACTGCAAGAAGGTGAATGAGGTTTGCTTCTAGTCTTAATTTTGTCACAGAGTAATAGAAAGTTAACACTGTGAATATCAAAAGACTGAACCATGACAGTCATCAAAGCAATTATCACTTGTATTTTCAGTAACTTTTTTTGCTTTTCTTAACATCAGGCCAGCATTGCTATGGTAAATATTGAAAATATGGAAATGATGGGTTCATCCAATGTACGTATATTCTCTACCTGTGTTCAACTGGATACTGAGCACAAACTGCAGGTGACACCTCCTTCCTACAAACATTAGGGAGGGGGGAAACTAGAAAAGATTTTCATTTTGTGATCCAAACACTCAATGAGTATTTTATTGGGGGGCAAAAAATTCAGTAGGAACCACTGAAGTTAGAAAGGAGAGAACAGTGAGTGCTAGCTGTTTCTATCTTCATGCAAATGGAACATGAAGGAGGTGGGGGGGGGTCGTTGCTGATGAGGATGCTGTGCTTCCATCAGCCACATGGACTTCAGACTCTCTCCCACAAGACCCTGAAGGAACTGTATTAGTGTGAATAGTTCTGTTATTTGAGTGCCAAACAATTGAATGAAACAGGCTATTATTTTAAAATTATTTTTTACTATTTAACAGTTATCAATATATGATGTCTGTATATGTAAGCAATTTATCATAGGGAAGGCAAGAGGTATGAGTACCACTTGGTGCATGCACTGTTCTAGGCACAAAAATAATATGGCTTCACCATCAGAATTGCAATTAGAAGAAGGATTAATTTGACATAAAGGGGTGAAAACATGTGCTTATATAAGTACAAGAAAATGTGCAGTAAAGTATATAATAAAATAGATATCAGATAGGTGGGATTAGGAAAGAAAAGGGTTGTTTTTTAATATTTTCCTTACATTCTTTGCTATTGAACCGCTATTAATAAAAAATACCAATATACATTAAAGGAACCTACTATTTTATAGTGAAAGACAGTAGATATAGAAATAAACTCTCTCCTCTGAATTCTTGTATATCAAGAATTTTCTTCAGCAGGAAGCTCATGTCTGAAACTTTTCTATAAAGAAAAATCAGTTACAAAGATTTACAGAGGAAGACTTTTTTTTATTTGTAAAAAGAAAATTGCTTCCTAGCTGAGGGCATGAATGGCACATTGCAGCTGAGAGTGAATTTTTAATACTTAGTTAAAAGTGTTTGATAATAGACATTTATATATACACGTTAACAAATCCTTAATTATGTCAGTGTTTGCAACACGTCCAACTGCATTATCCCAGTGGTTCAACACCTTATGTATATATTATGTCTATCTGATTCAATTAGACCTCTAACATAATCAATACAGAAAAGACTAAAACAATTAGCTTCCCTTTCATACTCTCAAAGTTCATCAGAGAATAGCTTAGAAATAAACCTTTATCCTCAATAATTTGGTTTGTATGGGCTGCCAGTAGCCAGGAGGTTTCCAACATGGTCCATACAATAGCTATGTTGTGTAATTTAAGTTCATTCATACCCATTCTGGTGTTTAGGGGTTTAGAAGCCTAATCCAACATGCTCATTTAAGAATACTAAGTAAGAAAATTCAAATTTCCAACTTTTTGAGGCAACAAGAATAATTTTAAATATTAGAACATGATTAAAATATCTCTTCTCTAGAAAAACGGAAACAAGCCAGTTTTCTTGTTTCTTTATTAAATCTAACTTTGGTTCAGTTGAACCAGGATTCTTTATTGTTCTGTTTTTGGACAAAAAGCCAAATGCCTCAAATTTGCTTGTAAAACATAAGAAAAGATAACCATTTAAGTATTTAAATATGAATAAAGGCTCATTATGTTTTTGTACAGAAAACCATAGCCCCCTTTTAATAAAAAAGAAAATACCCAAGAATGCCTTATTTAGAGATGCCTGAAATGTGATTTGAATTTACATCAGAGAAAGTTCATAACAGGCTAACTTTTGTCAACTAACAGCTTCTTTGCACCAACCAGGTATCAGAACATTAGCTGTGATCTGGGTCAGTGCTACAGAAAGCAGAGTACCAAGCCAGCAATCTGCAGACCTCAGCTATGCCCATGAGGTGCTATGAGAACTTTGTTTAAGACCTTAACCCAATCAAAAGGTACTTCCTCAACTATTGGATCCACATAGCAACATATTTCTTACCTCTAGCAATTTTTAAGAGGACTCAAATAATATAAGAAAATTAATAGCGACCTCACCTTTCCTAATTAGCATTATTTAGTATTGTGTATCTTAACCCTATAGAAGTGTATATTTCCCCCAATAGATAACATAAATTCTTCTAATACTTATACTGTGCCTTTATTTTTCTTTATTCCACAATCTGTAGAATGGCAGACATGTTTGCAGAATGTAATATAGCTTTTTAAAAGTAAAAAATGCAAAAATGACAAGGGTTGGGTATAATTTTGGATTCTATTGATGAGCCATTCTAAAGGTGAAAATTACAAGTTAGACTTTCCGCAGTTCTCTTGGAATTCAGTGCTTTGCCAAGGCTATTAGTTACTAAACATTATCTTCTTCATGAACTTATGAAACAACTGGTTTGTTTCCATTTCAACATTGAAAAAAATGTACTGTAGGATGGAAGACTATGTCACATGACATGAAAATAATCCAAATAAAATGATGATTAAGTTGTAGATTTTCTAAATAGAGTCCCTCAGTACATCCACAAGACCATTTCATTTTAAGGACAATATGCAAATATGAATTCTTTATCCATAAATTAAAATAAAATCGCATTTCCAGCAAGAATTGTGATGAAGAACAAAAAAATAGTCTTCAATTTCTTTCAGCTGTAAAAAGACATCTACTTCAGAGAATCATGGCATTGTAGTATTGTATAACATTAATAATGATTTGTTTGATTTTTTAGAATGATAAAAATTACCATTTTATCTGGTTAAAAACTCAAAACCAGTATCTCTCTTTTTTAGAATCACTCAAATGGTACACAAAAGAATATTGTGATAGCAGTGAGCAAATCGTTACCTGAGCAAAACTTGAATGAATGTGGGTGAATTGAATGTGGGTGAATTTATTCCATTTCTGTAATAAAAAACATTCCTTTAACAAAACCAAACACGCAATTTTTTAAAAAAAAATAGTGAAATTATAGCTCATTTTCATATTATTATCTACACATGGTGCAGAGTAACAACTCTAAAACAAATGCTTAAAAATTAATATTTCAAATATACCAAAATATAAGACTTTGTTTCCAATTCTACTTTTTGATCTTTAATGTAAAGCCCTAATTTAGCATTTCAAATTATTCTTTTTTAAAATCTTTTTTGTAGTGTATGGTGTTTGCCACATTTCATCAGGACTTCTTTACTACACACTTTGCAAGTGTGAAATTAAAGAAAGATTTCAAGTGACTTGAATAGGATCTAGCTAGTTCATGACAGCTAGTTCATGACAGAGTTGTCACTAGAATTCTAGTTGCCACTAGAATTCAGTGTCAGAATCTTCATTACCACCTGAGACCACTTGTATTGATCTATTCAGTACTCTTTTAATTCTTAACACACTGGATGAATGTATATATACCTGTATCTGTCTATTGGGAAAACTGAAACTATGTACTAATTTCAATGGGGAAGAAGTATTCAATATACTTCATAAAATAATGTTGATTCTCCATTAAAATGATCAACTTTTAAAAGAGATGTTTATAGGAGAAATTGGAATATGGATGATTAGATATTATAAAAGCTATTTCTTTTGAATTTTTCAAATCTGACAAGAGATTAATTTAGTCATTGGCATTCCCTGCTACTATAGACAAAAGTCAACAGGAAGAAGAACAACTAGTAAATGAATCAAATGAGTAGAAAAGAAAGGAAGTAGCTTTCATAACTCAAGAAAATATACAAAAATTAAGTGTGCAATTCTAAACATTTTGCCATGTCAACTTCCATCTTTAAATATTCTCCACAAGGGACTTGTTTGCAAAGATCTATTTCATGAAACAAATTACACTTAACTAGTTTTTTTAAAGATGAACCTTATGTAACTGAATTGTAATAACTCCAGGCAAAAGTAAAGACCTTGATTATTCACCATAGTTTAATCAAGGATAAATATATACTTCTTCATAGATATATTGAAGCAATAAAAAAAGGCTTTCATTACTGTCACACTAAAATCTCTAAGGACCTATACTGTGAAATATTATAATAGGGAATTTAATTTTTTGTATACACCCCAAAGTCCATAACTCCTCTTTTGCATACGCACAACACACAGAAACATATATAATTCTATATTTACCCTTTTCATGGCACTCACCATTCATAAGAAGTTCTGTCATGTCTATCAACACATAATAACTACAGTTTCTCCATTTTTCTGTTTTCCCTCCTACTTTCATGTTCACATCACCATCAATATTTCCATAGGTCACTGTAATAATCACCAACCAGGACTCTCTACATCTCTTCCTCTCCCCTAAAATTCATTCTCCATCCAAGAATTTGGAATTGTCTTTTTAATACATTAATCAGATTGTACTCTCATCTAGTTAAACCTTGTCAGTGATTTTCCATTACATTTAAAATAAAACCCAGTGATTGGACCTTTGATGGTGGATTAATGTGACATAGACTGTAGAGTTCAGAAAATGTCTGCCTGAAACCTACACTGTGTGGTAAACCTATGCTGACAATCAAATTTTTAAAAATTATAAACTCCATGTCTTACCATGATCTACAACGTTACAGAGTTCTAGTCTCTTTCTTCTTTCCCAATTTGATTTTCAAAGCATTTCTTTCCTAGATATTCAAACTCACTTTACTCCCTTACTTCCTTAGAGAATTCAAATCTATCCTTTTCATTTGCTCTCACCATCACCTGGAATCCCTTTCTCTCTGATCTTCCTATGATTGACTTCTTTTTATCATTCCAATCTCATACCTATTCATTGAATAGAACTTCCCTCAACTTTTTATGATCCTTTCACACTCTTCTACCAAATGTTATATTATGTTTTTATTAACACACTAATATCTGAAATCAATGTATGCATAAATGTGTGCTTGTCAAATCCCCCAATTAGAATATAAACTCTATGACAGTAGTAATGGATCATAATACATTTAATCAGCAATTGTTCAAGAGCAGACTGTATAATAGCTTGTTCTTTTAACTGAAACTATTTGGGAATATATCTGATCTCCTCTCCTGGAGGTATTTATTTATTAAAGATATTTATTTTAGTTCTCTTTTTTTCCCTTCACATGGTATATAGTTAATGAATGATTTGGGTGGCTGAATGAAAAAATGCATGGAATACTTGTGTTTCATCAGAGACTTCCAGGCTAAACACAATGTTAGACTCAGGGTTATTATGGGGAACATTTTCAGATGGGGTGCTGAGAAAGAAAATAAGAATCAAATTTTGGCTTTTAGCTCAAGAAATGCACAAAAGCAATATAATGCAAAATAAAGTAAAATAAGCATACCAGAAGATGAGAATTAGGATCAGGTAAGGAGACTGACAGTGAAGGTTGTTGAAAGTCCACAGCATGTAGGAATACAATAAAAAATTGAACTGCAAATGGGAAAGATTTGAATAGCAACTTAATTTTGCAGAAATAAATGTCTTTTAAAGAAAAATAAACGATAAATTAATCTCCAGGAGCTTTTCACTTTCCTTCAAAGTATCACTTAGGGAATGCCATAGCACCCCTTAATTCCCTATTACATAATCTATTACAGTAAATTATAATATTTGATTTCCCCATTATTTGTAGGCTCCAAGAAGGCAGTGCAATGTGTACCTTACTTACCACTTTATTCCCAGGTTCTGACAAATTGCCTTAATCATGGAAGGGCTCAATAAATGGTTTTAGAAAGAAAGAAGAAAGAAGCTAACCACGAAGAGAAGACAAGAGGAAGAAAATAAGAAGGGGTGCAAGGGAAGAGGGGGAATATAAGCCAGCCTCCTTGCTGGGCCTCCTCACACAGCCGTAGTGTGAACAGCATCCACACTGTTGCCCACCATTTGAAAATCTGGATATAGTTCATCAAATGAATGCACTTGGCAAAATAAACTAATAGCAGCACATCAAATACATCATATTCATAGTAACAAAAATAAAGCCAGTCCAACAATTGTATTTATAGGTTATATCTTTTACAAACTATAATTGAAGAAACATTTTAAACATTTATCCAGATTTCAAAACCATGTCTTAGTCATTGATTTAATATATTCTCATACATGTGTTCAATATTTAGGCAATTTACTATTTTTATCTAAATTAAAACTTGTCTTTTTTAACTTGCAGCAAGCTAAAACCATGCATTGTCATAGTCAAAATTCTGAATTCCAAACTCCATTTGTTTGGCTGGGCGTGTTCTTACCATAAAAGCCATTCCGTAGTGAGGGCATTTGAAACACAAATATGTATGATGCTTTATTTTAAACTACCCATATATTTAACATTTGAAATGGGATGAGAGAAGTTTCAGTTTTCTCTTGTGTATCTCAGTCTGCTTTTGCATTGGGACGAGGTTAGAACACTAAATTGAATCTATAGGTGAAAGAGAATGCCTTGTCCTATTTTAATTAGGAGAGTCACCTGACCTCCAGTTTGTTTTGGAAGAACATGCACTGCACAGCTAAAATAGCTCCTTATACAACATAAAAATGGGCAATAGCAGTTTTAAACCCAGATCTACAAAAAGCTTCTTATTCAGTAATTCATTAATGCCATTAGTATCACCTCCTTCAGTTATAAGACGAACCTTTTCAGGGAAAATAATAATTATATATAAAAAGAGTCTACTTTTTATCATTAACTTTTCATTTTTAAGTAATATCCACTTTTACCTTAGCATGATGAGTTCCATATTGATCATTTGTCTGCCAATTTAATGTTTGTGGCACAAAATTTATCACAAGTAGCTTCAGAATAGTTTTAACAAAAGTGAGGTATTCTTTGCCCAGTAATCTAAATACCACTTCGAAAGGGTTCCCAGAATATACCCAAATATACTTGTGTGTCTACAGTCTCTAGTGTTGGTTTTTAAGTCCTGAATACAGACAGAATTTTCTAAGTGCTCTATCATCTTGACGAAATAAATTCCTCTTGAATGTCATTGTCTGCACTCAGTACTGCATTGAAGAGGAAAGGGAGCAGTCCAGGCAAGATTAAGCACAGAATTTTGAATCCAAACTCCTCACTTGAATCCTGAGTCTATTCTTTACTTTACTACCTGTGCAATCTTAGGAAAAGTATTTCTTCTTGTTAAGAGTCTGGGAAAGGTTCAGTTCATTACCAGAAGACAGGAATAAGAATGTACTTACTGGTATAACTTATCTCAACTGTCAGCAGTGAAAATACAAGCTAAGCAGCTACGTGTAGAGAGCCGTATAAATTTGTATGATCACATTTCAATAATCTTAAAATTTATTATTTATTATAAAAAAGTCTTAAAAGTTCCAGGTTCAAACAAAATATGTGTTTTGGACAAACTTGCCTACGTGGTGTTAAATGATCTGCATGGAGTCCAATAACCCCAGAACTAAGCAGTCATATTCCATAGATTCTTCATACTGAATATTTTCCTTGACATTGACAAGTTCCTGGTTGCCAAAGCATATATAGGGTGAATGCCACTGGACAAAATACATGCAGAATAAAAGCACCTCACTGTAGAGAGATCTGTCAAGTTCTCAACACAAGATTTGAATGAACTTCACTATGGACAAGGTGAAGGTGTTTTTTCATCAAACATTTCATAGAGTTCCATGGGAAGACAAATTTATCAGTCAGTTTCTCCTAGGTAAGGTAATCCAATTTTCCTCATTATGTCCTAATAAGTAAGGATGATTTTAGAGCCTCATCTGAAACCAGGCTTTGCAACATGATCAGAAATTTTCCTCTTAAAAGTCAGTTTGTGTGTGTAGTCACACATATATGCACTAGTAGACACCTGCTTTAGTAACTTGCTACCCCATACAAATATGAAGGCATTTTTCATGTTGCCTTATTTTTCTTCTTTGTAACAGCATGAAAAAAATTGTGTTTGTGAGATAAATGAGCATATTTTCTCCAAGCAGATTTTAGTATTCTCCTAAAATAAAAACATGAAGAACCATAGAAGATGATTGGGATAGCTAACAGACCAGAGTTGGCACTTGTGAATGCCAACTAATACAATTTTTGTAGAGCAAATGTATTCTTTTCTGTTTGTGAAAATGAATAGCAGAAATTGAAAGATACTTCCTTTTAAGGCGATATTTGAAAGTTAAATGGATCTAGAAAAGATGTTTAGAAAAGTCTACCAAAAGATAAAACTATCTGACATCTGGACTTTTCCTACTTTATTTTCAGTTCCAGGGTTTGCTGTTCTGACCTAATTGACAATGTGCCCCTGGTTGACCATTTGACTTATTTATTCTCCTGTCTGATTGCTGCTTTTTAGCATCTTAGAAACTGAATCAACTACACTGTCATCATGGTGCCTGTTCCACCATTATTCTCTGCCTTCCTTACCTCTCTCTTATCCTAGTTCTGGTAACTGTGAGTCCTTCTTTCTCAGAAAATTTTAAAGGGGACTAGAGATTTAGAAGACTGTGACATTGGGAAAATAGTCTAAAAATTGCAGGATCAAAAGTTGAATACTTCTGCATGTTGTTTGCATGAAAATACAAATTTTAAGAAAAACGTATAAAATACAGTTATCACTTAGAGAAGTCCTAACATCATAATGTTAAATTTTGGTATTATGCATAGTTCATTACTACTTTAATAATCCATTTCATTAGTGGTAAGTGATTTCCATATTCATTAGATAAATATGTAGTCTGAAAGACCAGTGCATATAGAAAAAGAGAAATAAATCTTCCTACTTAGTGGCAAGAAATAGTCAGTGATGCTATTATGTTGCTGTTTTCCTCATTGGCAGGGAAGACAATGTCATTTTAATATTGTTTTTTTCATTAGGCATGACTATGCAGCTGAACTAAACATCAAAATGATTTCTAACATACTCTCCTCTTACATGTTGAAAAAACTTACTCATATAAACATACCATACTTTAAAGAATCTAAAATCTTCTTTATTCCCAGAATAAAGAAAGATTACTTGAGGAATAAATGAATACATAGGTAAATAAGTGTATAAAATCCATGCAAATGTAAAAGGCCAATTAAACTCACAAGAGGTAGAAAAAAACTTCATTCTGCTATTTGCAGACAAAGTCATAAAAATGTAATCATTTAATGACACCTACTTTATATAATCATATGATTCTGATACCAACACATATCCTTTAACATTTCAGGCTTCCTTTTTGTGCACCAGAAAAAAAATTGTATTAGTGAAAGACTGAATGGCTACAAGACTGTGAATATAGAAATTGATCATCAGATAAGTGATTCACCAGAGATGGCTGACTGAAAAATTTAAGAACCTGTTTTTGAATATAGACATTGTCACTCTAATCTTATTGTGCTTTTGACTTTTTTTATAAATCTCTTTCCAACAATTACCACGGCCTTTCATCTATTCTTTTCGTTTGAGGAGGATGTAAGATACCTTGGACAAGTCAATTCTTGTAATTTTCAAGTTTATCAACCATAAATCATCATTAACTTGTAGCATTTTCTCTTTAATCTCTGGACATGTGGATTGTGACAGACATCCTGTGGATGATGTACAGAGAGAGCTATGCTGTCAAGTCAGTCAGGATAGAAGAAAATAAGTGCTTTTTGAGTTAAAAGCAGAATCAAGAAAAATATACTCACCTTCAATTAACCTGGATATTTCACTAAAAACAATGGCAGCATAAACAATTCTGTTTTTTCCACTTAAAACATCAGCTAAGTTTTGGACATTTCCTGTCCCCAGAGTTCTCAGCTTTATCAGTTGAAGAGTCGTGAAAGAATAAATGATTCTAAATTCATTCAATTAAATTTTATAAATTGAGTTCGCAAATATTTAACTTAAGCAAAAGTCAGAATTGATTCAAGTATGTATTTATAACAAAGCCACTTTGATGCACTTTCAATATTGTTTCTCAAGACTTAAGGATAAAGTGGAATAATAACTCACACTATGAATTACTCAGAATCAAAATCTTATCTGTATGAATGGAGAGTGGGGAGGTTGGAGACTTGAAAATATTCTCCTGACAGATGGGTCTAACCTACTGGAACATTTTGTACATATTTCCCAAAACCTGTGCAAAAAGTGAGTAGCATTCACTAGAGTAATTTATTTCCCACAGGTTGAGGAAATAGGAAAGAAGCAACATTTACAAGAATTTAGTTGCTCTGGACAATTAACCCAAAGGATCAGGAGGGATTATTTTTGTATAATCATCTTGCTAGCTTTTGGTTGAAATTTAAAAGTAATGTAAACATGAGAAACTGAAAAACACCACTGTATATGGGTCCCAAATATATCAGTTCCATCTCTGTCAGTGTTCTTTATTTACATTCGAAGAATGACATTTTCTTTCTAGTCAGGTAATGAATGATTTTTCTAAGATAGAAAGTCCATCATTTCTGAACTTTTACAACTGTATGCTCTACCTATCATTTTCATATGCTTCCTTAACCAGCAAATGATGTGGTAAAATTGTGGGTAGTGGCAGCATGAAGAACAGAACCATTTTAATTTCTCCCATCTGGCATATTAGCATTAATAAAAGATGTTTAAAAAGAGAAGCCTTGAAAGGCTTTCACCTCTTGATTTAACAAGATAATAAGGAAAGCTTGCAATCTGCCACTAAATATAACTGATAAGAATAAGAGTGAGTTTAATGTGATGATCACCAAGATTAACCTTTGAGACAATTTCTAAAACTCTGCTGATTACAATACAATCATGTTAAGATTTCCATTGAAACTGTTGTTGTTAGCTTTCAGCACAAATACAATAGTAAAAGTGACACACAAATTAATAGAACCAAAATTTAGAAGGTATCTACAGCTCCTATATCTTTAAAAACTGACCATAATGATACTCCCTCTCTATGGAATAGTTGCATCAGTATTGTTTCTGAATTGTTACATTACTGGCTGAGACTAATACAGCATGATACTGAACTATATTTCTATATTTGTCTGTTTCACTTATTTTTGTTGATTTTATACCACCACTCCACTCACCAACACTTCATTAATATTTTCCCATTTATCCTGGGTTTTTCATGGGACAGGTGGGAAGATTCTACTTATATTGGCAGTTTCTCAATTAAAATGGGACTTGGGGATCATAGTCTCCTTAATTGGAAAGTTACCTGAGTGATTTGTTCAAGTTTTTCGTAACTTTGTTGTCTGTTCATTCTGACCATGACTGTAGTTCAGGAAAACATCATACCAGACAATTACATGGAATAATGAAATGTACTCCCCTTCTTGGTACATCAGATTAGATATTTCAATGGATACCTTACAGCATAAAAAAACAAGACTGTGGATAAAATTTTCTTACATACATGTTTGTTTCTACTAAAGGAGATTTATAACAGGGTCAACTAGGTCATCTGCTGATGTGTTTTTCAGAAAGCTTCTAGTAACACAAGGATAAGTTTGGTTTCATAAACCATACCCAGGCTATTCACTGCTTTAAATGAAGACAAAAATGGGTTTTGTCTTGTTTTATTTAATCAAGGAAAAATTTGGTAGTGTGCTTCTAAGGACTAAGAGCTGAGTAATAAAGTATTAAAGGATTTTCCAAGATTCTTAATGCAAATTTTAAGTACCTGTAGGGTAGGAAATTTATTTATGAATCAATAAGCACTTAGGAAGAACATGAAGACATGTTAATTTAACTTTGTGCATTTGATAGCCAGCCCCAGGGACACCTTAGTGTTACAAAGATACAAACCTGTAGCAATCACGATGAATATATCCATTTGTGAAGTCACCCCACTATATAACTTTTTTAATTTCCCAGTTGAAAGTACTATATATTTGAAAATCCAGTGGAAAATGTGGTTCTGATGGTGGGATAGTAATAATAATTCTGTGCACGTAATTCTGTATTCAACGTGATCCACAGGAAGAATGATAAACTCATGGTAACCATGGCAGATTTTTGTTTTTAGACAGTCTCAGTCAAAAATCACTTGGCTATATATATAGATTGAAGAACCCAACTATAAAAAATCCTGCTCAATATTTAGAGTTATAAGAAAATAGAATATACTTAAATCACTGAAAATTAAGGGGAAAACTGTCATTCATCTAATATCTTGCATAGTATCTGGTAAGAGCCATAATTTCCCATCTACTATGCACACGATTATTTCCAATAATTCCTAAGTAAGTACATCTCTTCTTTTAAGAATATAAAACTCATTTAAGGTTGAATTACATAAGAACACAGTATGGCTCTCATATACTAAGTGTTATACTATAGATGAAAAGATTAATATGTATCATAAAACTTTTTTATTTTCTTCCTGTCATTGTTTTGTTAATTTTTGCTAAATAGTATATTACCAGTTTCATGAAAGGAAAAATAATTTTGCTTCTTTTGTTAACATGGACTTAAAATTGGATAAGAAACACTTAGTTAATTTTCCTAAAGCTAAAAGTCATGAACAAACTGCCTACCACCTTATAGACTTTCAAAAATACCCCTGGAAGATAATTTTTTTAATTATCACTAAGCTGTAACTTTTTGCAAAGAATAGTTGATTCAATATTTTCTAACCAAGAGAAGCGAAAAATGTCTCCAATGAATAATTATTCCCTATGGGTTTATCTTCATTGACAATTGTTCCTGGATACTTTGGATTTCCCTTGATGGTAAATTTTTAAAGAAAATACATCATTTTTAAAAGAGTTTCTATAATGTGGATTAAAGATAAATGTAAACTCTTGTGTAATGAAACCACTGGATATATACATTTTGATCAAACTATATGAATAGCTTTGGTTTGATTAAGAAATGGGCCTGTTATAAAATCATCCAATTTGTCCTTTTTAATTGATGAGTAATATTCCATCGTGCATGATTTTATGATATCATAGATAGATTTAGGAGAAATCATATTAGCAGAGACAAGTCAAAGAGAAAAAGACAAGCCAAATGGTTTCAGTATTATATGGAACATGTGAAAGATAAACAAAAAAAAACATGAAGAAAAGTCAAAACAAGCTAACAACCAAATTAAAGTACACAACTTGGGGGCAGGGGTTAGGGGGCTGGGACAGGGTGGGAACAGTCAGGGAGGGTGGGGGGGGAATGAGCTCTGGAGATCACAAAGATATGAAACTTATATATAGATAAATTATTCAATTAAAAATTAAAAAAATAAATAAATCTAGGTTATTATTTTAAAAAAAGGAATGGACCTGATGAACTCAAGGCTCTTACTTCTATTTCTATAAACTTAGGGTATTGATGAATCATTAACAATTCATCCCCATTAGTGGAAAAGTAATATAATGCATATTCTATGTTACCTTTACATTTGTAAGATACAAATAACTCCCTTTAAATCAAATAAATTCTAAATTTCAATTAACAAATACCAACCATATCAAAATGGAAACACAACACAAGTCATCTTAAAACAAGAAAACATTACATAGCATTGAAAAGTTTATTTGTATTTAATTTTAGGTTTCAAGTCACTCTCAAAAAGAAAAAAGAGATTAAGTGACTGATTCTAGAACTAGGGATGCAAGATAATCCTGGGACATCTGGTATTTAAAACAAAAACAAATGTTTAAAAGATATATTCAAAGGGAGTAGAAGCCAATCTGAAAAAAAAAAAAAAAAAAACCCAAAGGCCAAAGTTTAAACAATTTGGTCAGCAAAATAATAATGAAGTATTGCATTACAACCCAAAGTATAAAATATAAAGCCATGTGTTCATGCTGATATAAATATTTGAATGCATTTATTTCTGGGAAAAAATAAATCTTATAAGAAAAATTCCAAATAATGCTTTGTTTTCCCTCCCTTTGAGGAGGTGGAGCTTAATTTCCCTCCTATTGCCTATGTACTGAAATGTGTGATTACTTTCAATGCAAAAAATATGAAATTTTTAAATAGTTGAGAAATCTAGCAAAATTCACTTTACTAAGCAGTAAAGAATAATCTCTTCAGTAATGTCATGTGGGAATATTCTTTATAGGATGTGAAAAAATATTCTTTAGGAAACTAATAATGCCTGTTTCAACATGATTTTAAAAATCTGACAAACCTAAATTAGGGAATATTCAAAAGAATATCTGGTCAGCATTTCTCAAAACTCAAGAATATTAATAACAAGGAAAAATTAAGAAGCTATCACAGATCAAAGGACAATAAGAAATTATGATGGCAAGATGCAATGTATTATTTTGCAATGCATCTTAGAATATGAAGAGAAAAATGGTGACATTTGAGTCATATGAGGTTTAGTTAATAGTAATACAACAATGTTAACTTTTCCTACTGTGGGACCTGACCTTGTTTGAGGCAGCCCTGGTGAGAGCCACAAATACATATAAAAGCCACAAGCTTCAAGTTATGTGATAAGTATTGTTGAGATAGAGATAAATAAAACAAGATAAATATATTTATATGTATATGCACTGAGCATACATGTGTGTATATATGTATATATATAAACACTTATATAAAGAATTTTTAATATATATAATATAAACTATTATGCAGCATGAAAAGGGAATAATTTTGATACTTGATATAATATGGGTGAATCTTGAAGTAGTTAATTATGGCTTGGTGATTACTAATCTCTAGAGCTTTCTCCTAAATTAAAAACTTAGCAAGCTATATTATTTCACTTATGCTAAGTGAAATGAACCCATTACAATAGAACAAATATTATATGGTTCTACTTATGCAGAGTGGCCAAATACAGACAAATCGAAAGTAGGAGGGGAATTGCCAAGGACTGGTTATGGGAGGAACAGGGTGTTAGTACAAATTTTCTGTGGAGATGAAAATGTCCTGAAGATAGAAAATGGTTGCACCACTACAAATGTACTTGATGCAACAGAACTGCACTTCTAAAAGCCATTGAAATGGTAGATTTTGTTAAATATATTTTATCACAATAAACATAATACAAAGCAATCATTACAATAACATGTCCATATTTCTTAAACATGTGATTGCTTTATGTAGACATATTGTAAATGTGTCTAGAGACAAGAATCAGTTTGCTGAACACCAATGGATATTGAAGACTCGATTATAAAGCCAATGATGGGTAGAAAGTTTAAAAGTACTAAAACCAAGCAAAGATAAAATACTTAAATATGGGAGGGACTGAGTCATAAACTAATATAGCTTGCTAAGTTTTTAATTTAGGAGAAAGCTCTAGAGATTAGTAATCACCAAGCCATAATTAACTACTTCATTTTAAGCAATAAAGTATCATCCATCAGTTTTCTTAATACTAGTCAAAACAAACAAATAAATGAGTGGAGAGAACAATAATGTAAGCTTTCATATAAGTAAATGTATACTGTGTCAAAAATTTGCCTTCATTAAGATATGTACTCAAATAAATAATGAACTGCTTGAAGGAAGCATTTGAAAAATACCAGTTTTTTTGTTTTTTTGGTTTTTTTGAGACTAGGTCTCGCTTATTTTGCCCATTGAACCACATGCTCACGTTGCCTGGGGTACCACAGACTCAAGCAATCCTCTGCCTCAGCTTCCCAGGTAGCTGGGATTACAGGCGTCTGCCACCACACCCAGATAATTTTTTGGGACTAGGGCTCGCTACTTGCCCCGGGCGGGACTCGAACCGCGTTCTCTGGTCTCAGCTGAGGCTTCCTAGACTGCCACCTACAGGCATATGCCACCATGCCCGGCCGTGAAAAATACCAGTATTTTTCACTGTTTCATTCCTCCTATGGAACTGTTCTTAGTATCTTTATGTGAATTTCTCCATTTAACACCTGCTCCCCATTCCATCCTCTTTGTTGTTTTTCTAATCAGATAGTCAATTAATAAAGTATTGACAATAGTTTCAATACATACTTTCAATAGTAGTTTTAGAAAATATAAATTGAAAGAAAAGTTATTCACTCATTCATCCCTCATTTAGTACATCCTTATTATGGTTCTAATTATGTAAAAGATTTTCCTATTTATACTGTAGTCAACTATATGTTTCTAACCTTATTTAGCTGTATAAGTCTTTTCATTGCTACTATCAGTCTTGCTTTACTTGCTCTTTCCCTCTTCCAAATAAGAACTTTTTTCAGAGTCTCCAAATTTGTTTTAGTATATCATCTCTTCATAATGAATCTGCATATGCATACCAGTACCTAAGACATAGTATTCACTCAATAAATACATACCAAACAATCATTTTCAATGAAAAGAAAAAAAGATGAAACTTGATGATAAACTCTCACCATCAATATATTGAAGATTGCCCCATCATGTTAGCTTGTGAAATACTGACATATAACCAGATAACTGCTTTTGAAACATTTAGAAGTGTTAAGTTCAAAATTCAATAGAAAATGAAATATCTATGTTCGAATGTTCTTCAAACTCTTTAGCTTATAAATAACTTCTTTCTAAAACCCAAAGCAAGCACAGTGTTTGAAACACTGTGTTTGTATTTGATTATTTATTGATTAATGCTGAAGGCATTCAATGCTCAACAGCACTGTTTAAATTTCATGAAAGTCTAGCAAAGGGAAAATAGGAGGTATACATCTGGTTAATTCTCTGAGCTATAAATTTACAATTAAAATTTGACCAAGCTTTAGATACTTAAGAGCTTAATTGACCATGTAATTCTGAAACATACTACATGGTTTCTATTATAGAAAATGCATGGTTATAGGTACATAGCTTAATGATGACAAATTCTGCACATCAAATTCTACTTTTATTTAAGTTTCTTTTTTTTAAAGGCTTGCCCTTAAATCAGAGACATAATCTCTTAAAACATACCATATGCCTTTTCTTTTGTAACACATGTTTAAAAGCAGCCTTAATTAGAGTCAATGCAATGTTTGGTTTCTTCACTACCACTTCCTTTATCCTGTTGAACAATATAACAAAATCAGCACCCTGCACCTTCCACCAAGTGGAGATCAAATTAGTGGAGACAAGTTTCTGGCAAGCACTGTGACTATCTAAATGACTGCCATAGGACAGTAACTGGAATTGACACCAGGTATTTTAATATCCTTTTAAGGAAATAACAAGACAGATCATAGTATCACCTATTTGTGATATACAAATACTCATCTAGTTGGTGAATTAAAGGACTCTATTAAACATTAAGTCAAGAAAAATACAAAGTAAAATAATTCTTGACTTGTTATGTGGAATTGGAGGTTTTGTTTGTCTTAGAAGAACCATGTTTCTCACCTCATAGCTGAAGGAGAGCTTTGCAGGAAAAAGTATCTTTGGCTGGCATTTTTTATCTTGAAGTTTTTTGTATATCTCACTCTGTTGTCTTGCCCTGAGTGCCTGTTCTGAGAAATCTGAGGTGACCCTAGCAAGTTTTCCTTTATAGGTTATCTGTTTTTTTGCCTCTCACAAGCTTCATTATTTTTTGCTTGTCTTGAATTTTTTGTATTTTGAATATTATGTGTCTTGCTCTAGTATTCTCTCAATAATTTTCTAGCTTTTTGTATGTCTGTAATTCTTGACTTGTTATCACTTTCTTGTTTTGATTCAACAGTTCAATAGTATTTGGTCATATGACTACAGATTTCCAAGAAAGATAAAAGGCTAGGTATCCACATGAAATCACAAAGCTTCTTATGGTTTGAAAAACTGAATGTCTGGTTCAATTTCATCCAGAGAAGCTTAGTCTCATTTGATAATTTTAAAAGCACCACAAACACTAGATCATTTCTTTACTATCTGTCTTGATATGACTCATTCATTTCCTCCTTATCTTCAAGTTTCCCACTGCAGTTTTAATTTCATATAAAATAAATTCCTTTTGCTGAGAAGAATCTATTCTGTCTGATTTCTTACAGAGTACATTCTTCTACCTAAAACCTTCTGTTGCAGCTATAGTGGAGTTTGCTTTCTTCCCTTCTTTGCCTTTATAGACAATCTTAGAGATGTCAGATGACTTTTTTTATCCACAGTCATGTAGCAATGTCACCAGTGTTCTACAAACTCACCCCTATCAGCTATGCTTGTGGTAAAAAGAAATAACTTAAAATGTAAAATATACATAACATACAACAGTAATTTTATTATTTCATTTTTGAACATAACTAGAGAGTAGGAATTGTTTTGGGACATCATTTGTAATAATCCATACAACTCTTCTAGACACTATAGTAGAAAGAAAACATCAGGCCTCCACCACCAGAAAAATTAACTACAAACTGGTCATTAATAGAAGCTGTAAAGTTCTTTCCCTCCAAATGACAGTAAACGTAATGGACTTTAGAGGAATATTTGACTAGTCATTTTCATTATTATATTTTCAATATATTATCCTTCTAAATTTATTATTTCCTTGCTTCCTTCCTTTCCTCCTCCTTCCCTTTCTCCTCCATACATCATTCCTTGTTTCATCTGATCTCATACTGGCACCTTATAAATTAAGATATTACATTGCCCCTTAACATTGCTATGAATGCTCTTCCTTTTACCTAATCAGATTTTAGTAATACTACTAAGGGCAGATTTTTAAATTTCCATATAGCTTACTTTGTAGCTACTACTACCTTCATCACCTCAATTAATATTTTTTAATAATTCAAGCTTCAGTGATGAAACAGTAGTCATCTGAAATGAAATTCAGTGTTTCCTCTATATGTTCCCAGTATGTAAACCTAAACTTACCTGTTTTAACCTGTGTCCTATTGAACATTTTCATCTCAGAAGGTAAGTCATATTTCCTTCCCTTCTCTCAGAGTAGCAGTCACATGTCCTTCTAAGTTATTAAAAAAAAAAGTCATCACTTTTCCCCTGTAAATTTAAATAGTGCACTTATCCTAGATCCTTTCCTCCCACTTCCAGAAATCCACGCTCCACTCCAACCCCTGCAAAAACAAAAACCAAAACTAAAAGAGCTTCATCTTGATCCTTTTTTTTTTCTTTTTACAAACTGCTATGGCATTTCTTTTCTTGTTTTCATGACAATATATCTGCAAAGCATTTTAGACAAATTTCTTGACTCCACTCTGAATCTATTATCCTTAGACTTTTGCCTCACAACTTAATACTTCCTGATTTACAAAAACTAGAATGGCCCTTAAATGCTCCCTCTTCAAGACAACCATCTGATGATTAGCTCTTAATCATCTTCCTCCTTATCACTCCCTTAACTTTCACAACACACATTCTCTTGATTCTTCCTCTATATCCTTGCTGTTTTCTTTTTCTTTTATTTATTTATTTATTTATTTTTGCTAATTCTAACTTGCCTGCTTCCTAAATGCTGAGATTCCCAGGAATTTGTCTTCTTTACACTCTTTCATTCTTTAAAGGATAGTATATACTGAAATAGATATTTCAGAGTGATCATTTGACAATTCTTCAACTCTGTGTTGTGAAATTATGGATATTTTAATAACCTTTCAAAAACACTTAGTTAACATTAATTTTCTAAAAATTACCAATTATAATCCTTTTTGTATCACATGGATGTATCAAAATGACTTCATTCCACTAATCTGTGAATGAAAATTGAATCATCAAGTTAATCAAGTCAAAAGATTTTCCTAACAACACTGGAAATTTGGTCTTAATAAATGTCACCTGTGTAAGATGTTGATGAATAATCTGTTTCCCAGATTTCATTTATCTTGGACATTTAGGCTTGTAGGCATAATAGCTGATTGGTCTTGTGTGTGAAAAATGCACTACTGGTTTCTTTAAATGAAAGAATGGGAGCAGAATTCATTTTCATCTTTCCCCAAGTTTATTATTCTCCCTTGCAATCTTGGTTGAAACACCAAAATAAGACTAGCCCCCACCCCAATCAGAAACCAGAGTCATCACTGAGATCTCTTTCTTCCTCCTTTCCCACATCTAGTCAGGCTTCCTTAAAAATATGTCAAATATGCCCCAACTTGCTGTCCTCAATGCAAAGTTTGAGTCTAAACCCCTCTTAATCTTTGGGTAGAGTAGACTCCTGATTGATCTCTTAATACAATTTGACTATCATTTAATTCATGTCCCAAGACTAAGGTATCTTTCTGAGAATATATCTTTTTTTATTTTTCTTAAAATTGTGAACAGTTTCCTATTAAATATAAGAATATGCTGTTCGTGTATTCAGTCATCATTTGTCACACCTTCATATGCACTCTGAAATCTAAGCAAATCTAACCAAACACAATTCGTTTAACAAGTGCAATCTTAATGGTTCCTTGTTTTTGCAGAAACATTTATTTCTTCCTGTCTGTATTTAGCTAATGAGTGCCTAGTTATTTCAGTATTCCCACTGCACGTTAAATACTCTTTTAGGACTACTTATTTCCAATACTAGAACAACCTTCTTCCCCTCCCCCACCTCCCACTAAAATTTTTGGGTTTTTTTGTTTGTTTGTTTGTTTGTTTAAGGCATGCTATGTAACATGACTTTGGATATCAAATGCACAGCAGAGTGTTTGCATTTGGTACTCATGAAATTTTAGTATAAAAATAAAGACAATCATTATGCATGCATGGATAATAGGAAGTATTCTGATTATATTCCTCTGAGAAAATATCACATCTATGTAAGAGAAAGGTAACTGAATTTGAATCAAAAGCTATATTTGTGATGTACAGGATTTTTGGCATTCAAGAAACAAGTGATTTCAATCAAATTCTTCTTTTGCTACTATATTTAATTAGGGTTAACCTCACCTTGTTCTCTAATATTTCCTCTGCAATGTCACTCACTGAAAAGTCAGTTTTCTTTTTAAGATTCTCTCTTAAAAGCCCATTGACTGGTTCTAAGCAATACAATCATAATGGGGAAAATGTAGACAAAGGAATATTCTGATGTTTAAAAATAAACATGACAGAGTGTTTTCAATGTGGTTATTAACTTATCCGGCACAGATAGTTGACTAATTTGAGATTTTTTAGTTATGAGCAGTAAGAATAAACCTTATTTTACCAAGATTTTGCAAGTATTTAATTTTTCAATGCTGCAAAATAGACTTGATCAAATGTTTTTCCCCCATAAGGTTCTACTTTAAGACCTCCATATGCTCAGTTTTAATAATCTGCTTCCAAAACCAGGAACCATTCCAACTATGAGTTATGGAAATATTGTGCTTCTTATTAAAAACAACATGAAGAGAAATATCTGAAGACCAGGTATCAGTTTGTAAAACACGTAGTGGCAGATCCATGTGAAAGATTTGTATGAAGAATTACTGCTTAAAATCACTTTTTACTGAAGCAGTTTAACTCGTTTCACTAGAAGTGAAAATTGCTATGACAAATATGTCACTATGGAGGTCAAATGGTAATTTGCACATGCTAAACATCTCAGCAGGAAATTACATGTGATCCTCACAATCACTAGCATTCCCACCAGAAATCATTTTAGAAGATGTGGAGGTCACATGGATTGTGTTAGGTCTAAAACTCTTTCAAGCACATGTTCTTCTCTCCCCTTTGGGAGAAAGAAATTGAAAGGTATGGAGAGGGGTATGATCAAGGTATTTTAGTTGAAAAAAAGTTGTAATTTAGTGTAGTCATATGAGAGGAAACTACAGAAAAGTGTCATCTGAGACCAAAAAAATATATATATCTGCTTAACTCACTTGATATTCGTAAAGTACAGTTCTACTTACATATCTTGTTTTCAAGAAAAACATGTCATGATAAATGAGAAAATATTATGAAGATAATTTAAATGCCACCTCAAAAGGAGATGTTGTGATACGTTAGTGAATTTACTTAACCTGCATAGACCTCCTAAAACTGGCAAGATGAGTTATACCCTGGTACTCATAGTCATATAGATGGGCGTAAAATGGAAAGAAGATAACATTATCATATTTACAAGTTGAAGAATGCTGTATCATTTTAATAATCTTAAGTAAATAGAAGATTCTTGATGCTACAAAGAGATTTGTCTAAAGCTTAGTATGATTCTTCTATTCTAACTGTAGAGTCCTGTGAAAATGTTCTCAGGGTAAAAGGCTCAGAAAAGACTATATTTTCTCTTCTTCTTCTTTTTTTTTTTTTTTAGATTTCTCTTCTGACAAGGACTGTACATATATCATCTCTAAAAGCTTTTACTTCTCATTTCTTTACTCCAGTCTTGAATAAAACTTCCTTTATCTGAATATATACTCTTTCACTGATGGATCATAACTAAAGACATATTCTTTCCCAAGTACTTGCAACGCTGGTGGTCAAGATACACAGTCTCTTTATTCAAGGAGCCTGTGGCTGTGTTTAAAAGGGAATATAAAAGAAGGTAACAGATATTCAAGGGAGGGAACTCTAAGTTGCTATGGAAGCATATAGCATAATTATTTAGCTCTGAGTCATCAGGATGACTTCCTAGAGAAAGGCACTAATATTAAGATCTATAGAGTGTGATAGTAGATATGGGGTAGGAAAAATAACTCTGACTAACAAAAAGGGATTATGGCATAGAAGTTCTATACAGCCTCATTCAATTAAGAAAAGTAAATATGTTTTATATGGTTAAAATATGGAATTCATGAAAACTTCTTTGTAATTAGCCTGGATTGAGTTGAAGTCATGGAGAACCTCGTGAGCCAAAGTCCATTGCCTTGAGGGCTATTGGAAGCCACCAGAAATTTCTTACTTTAACTCGGAGATCAGCTTAACATTTTAAAAACACCATCTTTACTGGAATGTAGATGAAAGGTAGCCTAAATCTGAACACTGGGAAGTCTTTCAGTAATTTTTTTAGTGATTAAGGTGAGAAAAGACTATGGGTTTGGATAATAATTGTAGCAGTGGATAGTTACAATCCAGTGTCTATTACACAAAAAGCAAACTATTTGTGTCGGACTGGACTTAAAGAAATGAAGATGTTGGCTGAGAGTTATCAGAACATAAATGCTATAGAAACTGCAGCATAAATGAGTATATAACTATGAAAAGGAAAAGTTCAATAGTTGAAACCAAAAAATAGAGATAGATGATAGATGATAGATAGATGGATACATGGATAGATGGATGGATGGATGGATGGATGGATGGATGGATGGATGGATGGATGGATGGATGGATGGATGGATGGATGGATGGATGCAGATAGACAGACAGACTGACAGACAGATAGATAGATACATAGATATATACATAGATTAGATAGATAGAAGATAGATAGATAGATAGATAGATAGATAGATAGATAGATAGATAGATAGATAGATAGATAGATAGATAGATAGATAGATAGATAGATAGGTAGGTAGGTAGATAGATAGATAGATAGATAGATAGATAGATAGATAGATAGATAGATAGATAGATAGATAGATAGATAGATAGATGATAGATAGAAGAGTGGCACAAATGCAGCATGATGAAATGTTATTGTGGGTGAGTGAGGTGAAAAAATATGCATTTGTAGAGGTATAAACATATAACCCCTAAAATAAATACAGTATTATAAACCAACATTAGCTCAATAATATAATTGGAAGAAAAAATAAAAGGTTCTACCAAAGAGATTTTCAAAAATAGTAGAATAGCAAGAAGAACATGAAATTTAAAAGCCATAGAAAGAGAAATTTTCAAAGTAGCCTGTTGTCCATAGTGTCCAATATCCTGAAAATTCAAATGTAGATTGAAAACTGTACTTTGGATTTAACAATAAAGATTGAATCTGAGAACCAATTGTAGCAGAAGTCAGGTACTGAGTAGATGTGAGGCATAAAGGCATTTATGTGTATAACTCATCAAATAACTTTAAACATGAAGCAGAGAAGACAAAGATGTCAAAGTGGAAAGGCTTCATGCATGTGTGTGTGTGTGTGTGTGTGTGTGTGTGTGTGTGAATGAGAAAGGGGAGAGACAGAGGTGTTTGTATGAAGTGGGGTTTCAATGTGAGAAATATTTGAACTGTGAAAACTGAACAAATAAGAGAGACTGAAATGTAAAGAGAAACAAACTACTTAAGCGGACAAGAGTGGTCCAAACCATAGGTAGAGGCATTAATCATATGTGTGTGTGTGTGTGAGTGTGTGTGTATGTGTGTGTGTGTATACCAGCATCATAGTTGAAGGATGGTATATATATTTTCTCTTTGAGTTTAAAGAAAAAATATTATGTTAATAGTAAGGGAGGAGAAAGGAAAAAAGTCAGAGATTCAAAAATCATACTGGAGTGCTGAAAGAAAGTACCACTATGGAATCAATTGAGTGAGTCAGCGAATAAACCTTGGGCATGTCACTGGACCCTGATGAGTATCAATCTGATTTTGGGAATCATCAATATACAGTGGCATGTAACTTCATGCTTGTTTGATTTACAAAAGCTAGGAAACTGTATTGATGTAAGGTTTGCCAAATTAATTTTATTCAGGATTAGGACTTCTCAGGAAAGTTAAGAAAGAAGGAAAAGAAAATAAAACTGATAGCTCCTCCAAGTTGATCTGGAAAAAATATGAAGACAAAGAGATGAACATCTGGAAGAGACCAAGGATCAGAGTTTTCCACATATACCAAAAATCATTTAGTATTTTAAAAAGTAAATAGAAGAATAGGAGGTATAAAGCTCAAACATTGTGAAGTGAGATGGTTGGATTTGATGCCTTGGAAAACTTTGACGTTTCAACAAAATCTGATGTACAACAATGGAATACCAGAACTATAGTGGTTTTTAATAAATGTCACGCTAATGTTGAAGACAAAGAATTGAAAGCTTGTATTGTTGGTTAAGCAGTCGAAGTCATTGAAGTAGATATTGAAGTCCCCTAGAAGGATAACAGGATCTGAAGTTGAGAGAAACCAGAAATTATGTGCTAAAAATCTCACGGAAATAGGGAACATAATCCAGAAAATAAAACATTGTAGTAATTCCATAACCATACAAGTAAAAATCATTTCAGCTGAAATTCTACCTCTTCCTGAATGCTGCTATAGAAATGATTCAGTCACCTATCACTAAAAAAGTTCTTCAACTCATCATTTGTTGTTTCACATACATATGTATAACTGAAAAATTTTTAAACTTTAAATTAAAATGCAATTTTATATCCCTCTAGACCATGAGTTTGTTGACTTGTCATATCTAGTTTAACTAATCATATCTAACCACTAAACACCATGCAAATCTGATAAAATTATCACATGATGTTTCTTTATGAGGCACCTGTTTTTTATTTGATGATGATAGTGCTGAAGAATGTTATCTTTAAGAGCTCAAGTTTAATACAAATCATGCCATTCATAATTCCTACCACTTATTTTCATAGAGGATGGCTGATCACTACATCTCAAAAAGTAATTTGTCAGGAATAATCAGAAAGGGACAAATGCATCGTAAACCTCTGAAATTACCGCTGTAATTATCAACGATTAATAGAAATATATAAATAACATAGTTTAATGATCTTTTAACTATTTAAAAAAACTAAAGATATATATCATTTGACCCTTTTTAATGTCTTCAGACTATTAGTTGCATGGTAATTGTTGAATTTTTTATGAACCCATATACTTTAAGGGCAATGCTTCCTATATTATTTGCCCTTAATAATGCACAAGTTGTAGAACAGTATTACTACAAATAACAGTTCTATCCCAGATCAAAATTCCCAAGAGAAACTGAATTTTTAACACATCTCCCATTTAATTCATTTTAAGGGGGGGTATTTGAGAAATATTAAATAACCTTAAGATGTATAGCTTTTTATTCCACATTCAATAGGTTCAAGTTACAGTGTCTGTTGAGTTTTACTGCTACCTCTCTCTCTATCTCGCTCTCTCTTTCTACCCCTGCTATCCTTCCCCCTTCCTGTCATTTTTCTTGTTGTCCACTTTAGATTTTTTTATGACTGACTACTGTTCCTGCCTCAAGTAGTATTTCTCTTCCAGCCACATGTATAAATTAGGGTAACATGAGGAACTGAAATAGTAAATTTTATTAGAATACTAAGTGAAATAAAAGCATGTAGGCTCTGGTTGATGATCAGGGACCATGCTCATGGTTAAAGCTATGAACAGTTTTTCATTTAAAGACTGTAATCTGCCCATATTTATTCATGTCTAGATTTGTTTAGTATTATCCAGATATCTATCACATAAAATATGCTAATATAAACAGAAATTTAGAGTTGTATATCCAGCTTTGATTTCATATGGGGATTGCATTTTACCAAATATTTTAATACCCGTGTAATACAGTGACATCACATGCATACTGCCTAAAGTCCTTTTTTAAAAAGCAGGACAGGGAAAAAATTACATTTGATGCTATCTTTCTTTTGCTTGACACAAAAGGAAAGGTTAAATAACTTATTTTACATATACATATTTTCCAAAGACAAAGCCATTAAGTATGGTTTCCTCATCTAATTAGTGAATTTCACAATTAGGTCAGTTTTTTCTATCTGGGTTTTCATCTTCTATCTGGGTCCCTTAATCTGGGTGACCTATGAAAATGGAACAATAAAGTAACTTAAAGTAGTAGAAGATGGACCTGTTTCATTGACTGAAAAAGTGATGTTTCAAATTCTTTGGAGAAGACAAACCATTCAGCAGTTGGTGACTAAGTGAGCACTTACTAACCCTACACAACTGCTATTAATTTGTAGTGACTTCATTGAAAATTGCAGCTGACTTTCCTTACATCTTGATATTACAGTCTGAAAACTTCAGACTCCATGAATTCAGCTGGGAATGTTGTCCTCTTGAGGACTTATTTAAAGTTTCCTAGTCAGTTCTTTTGCTCGAAAGGAGAAGCTGAAAAGTATTGGTGAACTGTAATTAACGTCTCAAAGCAGTGGGCTTTCTCAAAATGCTGAGCCTCACCCTCCTCCAAGTTGTTTGTGTTAGCTTAACAGGGCGGCTGCAACCCATACCCCTCTTTCTTGCTGTGCTATTGAAACACAGTAAGAAGACCCTTTGAGCCAACCATCTGCTCCTCAATTAAACTAGCAAGCATTTTCTTTTCAATAATTTATTGTGGGCGTCTTTTTGTTCCCAAGTAACTGTTGGTAAAAACTCATGAATTAATTGGGAAAATGAACTAACAAAGACTCAATTCCATTTGTAAGGTAGAAAAATTAGGGCAGCAAGGTATGACAAGATCAGCATAGTATTCTTTGCCATCATAGTTTGCCCCAAATTTCTCTAAACCCTACACTTTAGCCACTTTCCAATAAGAGTCTAAGAACAATCACAATGGTTGTGGCTCTTAAGTAAGCATGATGCAAGATTTACTAATAAATTGAACTGCTTTATAATTACCCGTGAAATAACAACACTTGACCCTGATTTATTTTGCGGGCTGCCTTTTTCTCTCCAAACATGTTGAAGTTGATTTTTTTTCTTAAAACCAGATGTTTTAAAATTTCAAAGAAGATGAATGGAATGCAAACTCAAGACCAAAACTGTTTTAGGTTTGCATTTGTTATTGTTGTTAAAGAAAGGGCCAGAGCTCTACCCAAGCTGGAGACAAGCCAAAACTCTAATTGAGATGACAGTGGCCATCTTGAAATTTTCTAAATATACAAATAGCTTTGTTTCCATTTTCTGCAAACACAGAAGCAAGGAAATATGAAAACAAGATCAGACAATAAAAGAATCATTCATCTTTGAAGTACAATGTGATATAATGGTGGTTCATTTTACTTCAAATGTGCCTATTAAGTGAGAAGGTTCTTATTATTTAGAATAAAAAAATTAAAGAGGCTGAGTTTGACTTAGCAATAAAACCTATGAGTTCTTGTTTGTTTCTCAGATATTTTGACAATGTTGTATCAATGTCAGTGATTGGCCCCTTTGACAACAACAGGGATTTATAATAACCCAGGAAACAGGAGTTGAGACGTTTCCAAAAGCCTTCTCTGAAGTGAGAAAGGCAAAGAGCTCCTGTTCTGTTCTCATTCTGTTCTCTTGATTGTATCCAGCTGGTTTAGAAAAACTGCCACTAGTCCACCCTAGAGTCAGAGTGCCTAGGTGGTAGTTCCAAATGGACAAGCACAGGGTGAGGGAGGTAAGAGATAAGATAGAAATGCACAGACCATGCTGATAACTGCAGTGACAAGAATAAGGAAGACTGACAGAGTGACATGTGGAAATGCAAGTCCATTCTAAGCCAGAACAGAAGGAGCCCTTTCCTAAATAACGGTTACTTAGGTAATCGCTCTGCTCTTTGCCAGATTAGATCACATTAGTGCTTCATTGCACTTCATTTATTTATTTTATATAGATGGCCTTTGCTAACTAACCAAGGTAAGTACTTAGGAGAAGTGGATTGACAGGACTTTTCTGATAGCGTTTGTACAGCATGAGGTTATAATCACCAGCCTCTCCCTGGCAGACTACCCCTTGAGGCACTAAAGATTCAGTGCAATATAGCGGCCTGCAGAAATGAAGGTAAGGCTCAAACAATGATGTTCTGCTTTCCTGTTGCTATAGAACCACTGCTTGCCAAATTACCTTGAGAGGAAATGGCCTTCAGAGGGGATTGTTTATGATTATTTTATACAAAATGGTATACTGAAGTAGAGTAGAAAAGATTGGATTTTTGTATGCTACTTTTTTTTTGATAAGGCAAATTATAAGGCATTATAAACCAGTGATATATTGTTCTTATATGAGCTGGGTAGACAAATACAATGGCAAGTACACATCCAGCAATAACTTTTTGTGTGAGGTAAGCAATAACTTACCTTTGTTGCAAAGAAGAGGAAAGTGAACCAGAAAAATGAGGTTTGTTTTATACTCAGTTTACTAGGATAGAGAATAATAGAGAACAAGTCCTTCTTTCAGTCATTCAGCCAGCAAATATATGAGTGCCTACTATGTTCTAAGCATATTGTTGGTATATTTCCGCAGTGGAGAAAAAAAGTTTCCTTAGTTTCATAAATTTAACGGTATATTGGAAAAGATCTAGAGCAACCAACATATTACAAAGATGACAACTTGGAAAGGGGGGCTATAGGATGACAGGAAAAAAGTGTGGTGGGGGCCTATGCTGGACAGGAGAGGCAGGAAGGGGCTGAATGGAAGCAGAGGAGGTACCAGGATCTGTGAAGTGGAAGGTATAGTCTGTGCACTGTAGGAAATTTCTCTAATAGACAGGAGCAACCCCAAAGAAGCCAGTTTGGGTGAAGGGTAAAGGGCAGGCAGAGGACTCTGGTGAACAAGTGAAGTGATGTGGGAAGAGTCTAGATCTTCCCTGGCTCAAGTTTGGTCAAGACCCCAAAAGCAGCAGAAAGCCACTGAGGAATTTCAACAGTAATCAGAATATCCTGGGAAGTATGAGTTAGTGCTGCTATCCTAGCTTACAATACAAAACCATCACTTTTTTCCTCAGGATTCATAGCATTGTACATATTTTCACATGACCTTTGCTCTCTTTCATGTTAGCATCTCAATTAAATAAACTCAAGATAGGCCTACAGCCCCTTAGACCTAAAGCAGAACTCCATTCACCTTTTGCCCAGCACAAGAAGGGTCTAAAGATTCCTTGAATGCCAATCTAGAGTGAATTTTAAAAATATTTCTTCATGACACTAACCAAAGAAAGGAAGAGTCCTTTTGAAGGAGAACCTGTATGATTAATTTACAAGATTCTAAATTGTGGAGAAAGGATAAGGCTTTCTTCTCTTATGCTGATGGTTAAAAGCAAATATTTACAAGACAGCCTGTCCAGGAAAGAAATAGAATCCACATATAATCTGTTTTTATTGCACTGTCTGCTGCTCAGTTTTATAAACAGCTGCTAGCCAAATGTAATTCGAACCCAAACCCAAAATCTTTTGCCTTTTTGTTGAAGGGAACAGGATATTTTGCTTAAATATGTCTAAAAAAAAAACCTGTTGAGAGTTTTTAAGGGTTTCTGGTTGGGTGGTTGACATTTTTGGCAATTTGGAATCTCATTTTGAAACAGCCAATAGAACCATGTAGCAGGAAAAAAAATTACTTTGTTATAAAAGTGCAACACAAGCCTGAATCAAACTTCAGTGTACTGGCTTTCAAGCTCGAGTAGGTGGCACAAATAAGGATCCTACTGAGAAATAATGAGATGTGTGTACATGTGAACCTCCTGCATATCTTTTTGAAAACATATCCCCAAGAGAAAATGACATAAAACAATTTGCAATTAAACTTTATTTGATGCCAAATGAGAAGCAAATGTTTTAGAAACTGTAATTTTTAATATAATAATTTTCCCTTTGCATGTGCAGACCAGCAGCTTCTTATAATGCATCGGTTTGTAGCCAACTTTTATTTCTAAAGTAATTCAAAAGAAACTGAGATTTTAATTGCATTTTCCCCTTTGTTTGTATATTTACTTTATAAGATTTTTTAATGAATTATTTCAGCCTGACTTTAAAGGTCATGGGACATAGATATGACTATAAAACTATATGATTGCTTGATAGACAGTTCAATGACCAAAAGATAGCATATTTGTCAATCTAGTAGATGAAAATAGTACATAAATTTCCCAGTGCTAAAGACTGGTTGGTTCCTTTCATTTTTCTGAGTAGTATAGCAGTTTTTCCCAAATGGTTCAACCACTAGGACTTCATTTTCATTGTAATTTTTAAAGATTTCTGCCCATAAGAAATAGTTCTTGAGAGTGTATTATCTGTCAATTAGAAAAAAAATACAGTCGTGAGAAAACTATAATCAATCCAGAAAAAATTTTAATAGAAAATACTTGTGTACACACTTAAAAGTCACTTCAACTGTGTTCAGGATATCCAGATATTCATACTAGCAGTAATGCTCCATGTGTGAGTCCTAAAGCTTTATCATAACATTTTGGAAAAGTTCCAATGCTAAATTTAATTTGGAGTATATATAGATGTAATTATATATGTAATATTTGTAAATAATCTATGAGATTAAATAAAGAAGCAATATAGCAGTATATAAACTCCATCAAAATATCCCAGAAGGTTCAAAACTAGTGATTTTTTTAAAGGATATTTTGCAGGGAGAATTTTGTATTAGAAGAGATAAGAAGCTAGAAGTAGTTCCTGCAAAACATCACTTGACAGGAAGTTAAGTTATCAGAGTGAAGTCTTATAAGTAACAATCTTATAACCAGACTGTGTGTATGTCCTAGTTACCATACAGATATGAAAGGTCCATTAAGGTTCCTTATCAGTTGTATATTGTGCAATTTAGAGAATTTGATAGCATGAACCTGAACTGTAAAAGTCTCCACACAATTCTCTCTTATCAGTCATCTAACCTTATAGTGTAAACAGGAGCATTAGACGCTACCATTTGATCTTCCTAAACCATGTTGCAGAAGATATTAATTTCCTTACCTTCTAATTTTTTTCTAAACCAAAAGACCTAAAACACATATCAGGCTCTTAGGGTCAGAACAATAAAATATTGTTGGTCAACAATTAAATACACTGTACCTTGTTTCAGTAACAATTATGTGATAAAATGAGTAGCTTCTGTAGTACTGTAGTTTCTGTAGTTTCAGATTGGTCACCTATATCATTTAGCCTCATTATAGAGATTCTCACAAATGGTCACATTTTCATGTGTTTAATTTCCACTATTGTGATGACTTTAGAGCATGTTGAGTGAAATAGTGTGTAAGTTTCTAACTCCTTACTGCAGTCTACTGTGTTTAATGTTAAATTCCAACCAGTTTAATACTTGCTAGGTAGCCAGGGATCGGGGCTAGCTTCTGAGAAACTGTGATCCACAGTTTAGGAGGTGGGAAAGAGTCAAAGGCAAACAGAAGGTGGGAGGTGGGAAAGAGTCTTTAGGAGTTTAGGAGTTTAGGAGGTGGGAAAGAGTCAAAGGCAAACAGAAGAGGTAACTTAGAATTTTTTTTTTTTTAATCTAGAGAAGGAATTCAAAAGATCTGCTGAATAATGCTTCAGAGACCAAAGCATAATACCAAGTTTCCTAAGAATCTTGAGGTATTGATTGGACTTGGGAACCACAGAACGTATTAAGGAAAGTGGGAGTACCCAGGTATTGTCTGTATTATTTATTTTTATGAACAAGAGAACTTTTGCCCTGGTGTCTGCCTTCCTAGAACCAGGAACAAAATGACTAAAACCTAAAGTTTAGCTTTGCCACTAACCACTGGTTATTCTTAAATTGATCTTGCTAATTCCACTTATATATTCTTATCTTTGATGATCCATCAAATAAGACTATTTCTTGTATTAAATTTAGAATTAATTTATTTAAATATTAATGTATTTTCTCAAACAATGTCCTTCTAGCAGGAATATAAGGGCAGAGTTATTGTTACTGAGAGAAAGAGAGAACAGATTCTTACCCAACGAATTTGAGATTTTACTCACACTGCATCTCCTAGTGTGAAATTATTTTTATCTCGGTAAGAAGCAAAAAAGTCTTCTTCCTCCTCATCATCATTTTCTCTGCTCCCTCCTCTGATGTTCCTAAACTAGCCAAACATTAAGTGGAAGTCCTTAAGGGTGTCATCATGTTCAAGAAAAAGAAACTGAGACCCTTTGCAATTTCATCTTAAGTCCCCAAAGCTGTATTCAAGCAAAATATGCAGAAACTACCTGCTGTCCCCTATTTTATGCTGTTCTGGCTTCCAGCAGCAACCTTTAATAAAGGCCACAACATGAGATGAACTTTTTGGAAACAGTAGAAGCTTCTAAAGTCTATTCCCAAAGAATGTCTCAGTTTCTTGTGTTGTAGCATCTTTGACTCTTTCCTTAATTGACTGTATTATAGACAGTTTCACATTTCTCTCTATAACTCTAACCAACAGTTGTCTCTTTTCTTCATTGTTTCACACACACACACACACACACATGCCACTGGCAATATTGCAACCTCTGCATTAAATTTTATGTATGTATTTAATATATTGAAATACTGTACAAATAAGTAGGACTTTTAATTCAATTCTCTGCTTTTAAGAAATGAATATCAAGGCATTCAGAAGTTATAAGATCACCTTATGAATCTAATTTATACATCGATGCAGTCTTTACCATCAGGTTGACATGTGCTTTCAATTTAATGATCATTGATCTTACAATTGAAAAAGTACTGCATGATATTACTAAATATTTGTCATATTAAAGTTTGAGACATTATGATCCCATTTGCCTTAAGGGATAATTAAAAAGGAAGAGTATTAAGCAAAAGAAGTCATGTGGTTTTCAAATTGTGTCTAAATAAAACAATAAAATATGAAAAATATTAGAACATTTCAAAATGAATATGATGAATCTCAATTTTTTTCTTTGCATACACAAATAATTAGTGATTCTTGTAACTAAACACAGTTAGTTAACCTAAATGTGCCCAAATTTTACAAAATATGCAACACCAACTCTTTTTTGTTGCTACACAGTATTTATGCAAAATAACACTTTCATATTGTATAGCAATATTAAGCAAACATGCTACAAAAGATTTTAACATGTTATGTAAAATATAAGGCTTTTTTGTTTACACTTGGAATGGATGAATTCTTATTAATGAATAAAATAAAAATGTCTGTTTTATTTAATAATACCACAAAATTGAAGTGCATACATAAATAAATAAAAGTTTTCATTATTTTCTGAAGCATCTAAGTCAGATATGAAACTATTTTTGAGAGCTCTTTGATGAAATATACATTCTATCTTCTGGTTTCTTTTGTTTTTTTGTGTTTTTTAATGCCTTATAGCTTAAATATATTTCAGAAAATAAGTATGGAGTATTTGGTCCTAAGTATGGGGTATTTAGTCTTCCTTGAATTTAATTCTTTAATAAACAACATAGTTTAAAAATAACAATTTACCTGACAAACTAACTTACTCAAATCCATCACTAGTTCATTGGGGAAGTAGGTACTCTCTCCCACTTCCCACTCCAGAGCTCAGGTGCCCTTGCTTTCCTTTGAGCGTAGATAAGATGTCACTCTCTATATTGATGTTCTTCTGCTGTCTGGTAGAGCCTATGTTTCCAGATATAATCTTAAATATACGTTTAAAAGAGTTTTTAAAAAGTCCATTCGTATGTCACTTATTTCTGCAAATAAAAGTCTGGGGACATAGTTAGATTCCTAGAATCCCCCAAAATATGTATGCACTTAAATTCTAGTGAAGATCATTAAATAATTCACTTTTATAGCTATTTCATAGAATAATAGTTCTTTTGAGTGTATTGCTTTCACTGTTTAAAATATTTTCTGGCCAAAAAATAGTTTCTTTCAGTTTTATTCAATTTTCTTTGTATTTTCCTGTTAAATATGTAGTGGCTTTGGGGCCTCAAGTGGGAAAAGGGGTGTGTGTGTGTGTGTGTGTGTGTGTGTGCGTGCGTGCGTGCGTGCGCGCGCGCGCACGCGTTCTTTCTAATTTTTTTCTATAAAGTTGACATTGTGTTTATAGCTTTGGTTGAAATAGCCTGTTTTTCTGTAAATTTCTAAGACCAGCAAACTAGTAACTGTGTTTTGTGGTGCAATCATCCCAGCTTTCTTTTCTCTCTGTCTCTGTCTGCCTTTCCTATACCTACAAGAATATTCATACCTTCTCCCAATTCCTAAACCAATCATTATTTGAGATTCAGATTCACACATAGAAAATTTTTATCAGTAAACTTCATGTGAACATTTTCCTTTTATATATAACATCACTCTTTAGTCTCTGTAATGCACAAGGTATTACCCAAGAAAGGATTTTGCTCAAATTATCCAACTTCATGCTCATATATCAAACCACAGTGCACATTCACAAAATGCATAACAAATGACCATCATTCATTTTGAACTCAAAACTTGAACTAAAAGTCACTGACTCAATGCTATAAGGCATGGAAAATTCCCACACTCTACCACCAAAGCCTGACCTGGGAGATTTGTTCTAATATTCATAGGAAGTCATAAATTATAGAATACATTCTGCCCTGTTGACTCATACTTTGTAATGGAATAATATAAGTTTTACACAACTCTCTTATCCCCAATGTATCTTAAGTATGAATAAGGCATCTAAAACCCTTAACTTGGAAGGCATGTTTTCTCCTGACACAAAAAGCACAGTGCCACTAAGTGTTGGTTGTTCTATCTGAGAAAGAGAGAGAGAGAGAGGAGAGAGAGAGAAGATTTGTATCTTGGAAAAAAGATGATGAACTACAGAGTAGCTGCAATAGTGTGCCTGTAATATTTTTTATCTTGACAACTGACTTCTAAACACATACCAAAGTAAAATTCTCGAAGAATACATATTGTCCCAGAATATTTTTGAGGTATAATCCTGTCTGGAGCAAACAGAAGGGTGTGTGCCTGCTTGTCAAGTTTACTGTTCATATATACAAGTTAGTCTCTAATACCCGTGCAGTTCTGTTGCTAAAAACTTTCTTCTTTGCTCTCAACTTTATTCAAGTGATAGTGAAATCTTTGTGTCTACCACCATGATTTCACTCTGAGTTCTTTGTTTATTTCTAGCTCCTTTTCAGCTGCTCTGGTAAACATCTTCATCACCATTCATAACCTCCTAACAGAATTTGGGGTTACCAGCCTCCACTCATCTACATTGCTACATGGAATGATATCCTGGAAATAAAATTCTAAGCAGGTCACTTAAAGTTAAAATTCTATAATTATTTCCAGCTTCCCCTAAACCAATTAAACAGAAATGAAGACTGTCATCTTTCATAATCCAGAATTATATTTTTACAGTCAAATCTAGTCATATACGCCTTTGCTATTGCCTCTCCTCTCGCCTTTGCTTTATTTCTCCTTTTGTATTAGTCTCCTTTACCCATGCCTGAAAAAACACACAACTTCCTCAAACTGCTCTATTTAACAATTACCTTGCTCATGCCCCTACTCATATTTACTAATGAGTATATAACTGTCTTCAAGACAAAGACAAAATGTTCTTCAAAGTCACAAAATTGGTCTTTATCATCTTCGAATTATATTGTTTAATATCTTGGTACATACATAGTAAATGTTAAGTAGAACTTTACTGACTGATAGAAACTAACCTCCATGTTTGAAATTTATGATGCTTCTATGCACAAAAAAACTAAACTTTGAAACTCTTGCCCTCATTGCCTCTCATCCCAATTTTCTCCACCTTCCATCACCATGGTTCCTACAAGCCTAAAATTCTACCTAAATAATATCTGCTCTTAAAATATCCCCCTCATTTCCTTTATTTTGCCTTAATACTTCTTTGTCTATATAAACTGAATATGATCAAGTATTTTGCTACCTTATTTTGACATTAAAAAATTCCATCTGAACAAAGAGGAAAAAAACCATAATCTCCCCATGAAATGGATCTATAAGCCTAAGGAATGGTCATTTGTAGATAAAGACCCCAGTGTGAAGAAAGCAAGATACTTACAAAAAAAAAGAGCTTTTTGATAATTTCAAGACTACTGTAAGCTGGCTAAGTCATGAAATATTAAACGGAATACAATTACATAGTAACCAGGTCCAGAGATGATTTTTTTGATAATTTTTATAGTTGGAAAGACAGTCAAAGTGGTTTTAACATTGATAGTTTTATTTAATCTAAACATCAGGAGTCATAGCTGTTAATATCCAATGCTTCAATTCTTTTCAGGTTTTAAAATTTTATAGTTGCAATATTTTTTCAGGTAACATAGTTTTTGCAACACTGTGTATGACTTAGAGACATACAGTCATAAGCATACTACCACACTAAAACCATGTCCAAAGTACTCATGTTCCACTATAGTTCATTGAAACTCATGATATCCTCCCTCTCTGATATCCTCAATTCCAAAGATTTTTAGGATTTATATTGGTTTCCTCTCTGATTCATTTATCCACTGGTGGAAGTAGGTTGTGGATAACAATTATGCTGCTGTGAATGTCCGTTTTTAAGTTTGTTACAAGATGCTTTATATATTTTGATGCTCCTTCATTTGTTGACTGTACGTTGGTGAATGTCATGACTTCCACTGCATTTATCTCTTAATCATTATGTAATATTCATCCTTGTTTCCTGTTACTGTTTTCTCTAATATAAACAATTCCGCAACTGTCTTATTAGGGTACCATTTGTTGTAGGGTTGTTTTCCAACTATGTGCTTTGAGCATATGTTTATTATTGGAGCTCAATTTGATCTCCTGGAAACAACAGAGTTGGGGTATGCTTTCTCCTCTAACCAGTCATTCTATCTGTTTTTATTGTTGAGGTGAATCTATTATAATTAGTATGATTATTGACATATGACATATTGACATATGAGGACATGTTCCTGTTATTTTGGCTTTAGTTTTCTGATTCCATCTTCTTATTTCCTTTTCCAACTCTTTTTGAATTTACTTCTCTTTGATTTAGCTGGGAAAGCCCATTCATCAATTCTTGTAAGGTAGGTCTAATATTAGGAAAGTCCTTCAGCTTCTGTTTGTTTTGGAAGAACTTTATTTCTCCCTCCTATCCAAAAGAGGGTCTTATAGGATATGGCATTACTAACTTAACAGTGTTTATTTTTGAATATTTTGAATTTGCCATTTTTATTCTCAGTTGACCTGGAGAAGTTTTACTGAGAAGTGAGGAAAACCTGACAGAAGTAACTTTAAAAATTACTTTCTTTTTTTTTCTAACCACCTTCCCCCCCCCCCCCAGGACATTAATTTGTTTTTCTGAGTTTTCTTGTATAGTTTTGATCAACTTTCCTTCCATTTTTGTATTTATTTATTTATTTATTTTTCTTTTTTTTAATAATTTTTTTTATTTATATATATTTCACATCATTTCAGTCCCTGGGGGTCACCCACCGCTTCCCCTTCCCACCTGCTCCAGCTGGTCCCCATTCTCCCCTTGTGCAGTTTCATTTGTTTGACCATATATTAGTGAAACCATTTGGTTTCTGTCCCTTTCTATCTGACTCGTTTCTGCTAGAATGATTACTTCTAGGTAA